>WNWU01000005.1:26059558-26216208 GCA_012654045.1 Ptyas mucosa | reverse complement strand
TAATAATTATATGCTGCCCTTCTCCGGAGACTCAGGGCGGCTTACAATGCATTAAGCAATAGTCTTCATACTTTTGTATATTTTATACAAAGTCAGCTTATTGCCCCCACAAACCGGTTCCTCATTTTACCCACCTTAGAAAGGATGGAAGGCTGAGTCAACCTTGAGCCTGGTGAGAATTGAACTCGCAGTAATTGCAGGCAGCTGGATGTTAAATGCTGCCCTAGTAGGAGGCATTAGCCTCCTACGCCACTCAGGCTCCTTATATATTGGTGATCCAGGATAAAAACTTTGCTAGGAAAAACATAATCCATACTCTAGAGCTAGATCAGATGTTCTATAATATATAGGATGGAACAAGACCAACAATTATTATTGCTATCTAATAGACAAGATACATATTTTATCATAAACAATCACAAATTCCAGTACAATGCAAATTTTTTAAGATAAAACTGCCCCAGTGATTATTTCTGGCAATTTATTCAGTATGCAGTAAATTACTTTTTCAACTTGGATATCGATACCTTCACTATCTCATATTACCTAGACTGGGTAGTATTTGGGACTAGTAATTCATAGTATTGGGCCTTTGGTCACTTGAACAATTTTGTGAGCCAAATACCGTATTTTTCAGAGTATAAGACGTACCTTCCCCCCCCCCAAAAGAGGGTGAAAATCTGAATGCATCTTATACTGTGAATGTAGCCCCGCCCAGCTTCTCAAACAGAGGTTTCAGAGGCTGAAAAAATCATCAGAAACGAAGCTTCAGAAAAGAAGCCCCCAAACAGAACTTCAGAAAAGAAGCCCCCAAACAGAGCTTCAGAAAAAAAGTCCCCAAACAGGTTCAGAAAAAAAGCCCCCAAGCAGAGCTTCAGAAAAGAAGCCCCCAAACAAAGTTTCAGAGGCTTTTTTTCTGAAGTGCTGTTTCAGAAGTTTCAGAGGCAGTAAAAAAAGCGAAAAAAGCAAGGCACAGAGCTCACAACCAAGGAACCTGTTGCTAAAATTCATCTCTGGGAACAGCTGATTGAGGGTATTCTGGGAGGCCGATCCACCTGCCAATCAGCTTTTTTCTTATTTTCCTTCCCAAAAACTAAAGTGTGTCTTATACTCTGGTGCGTCTTACACTCCGAAAAATATAGTAGACAATTAGTTGGATATATAAATTGCTTGGCACAAATAATTTCTGTTGGATAAAAAAGTCATAAATATACTTTGTGACATTCATTCAAAGCTGCCTTCATAAAGGCTTAAACTGTAACAACATTTGCTTTTGACTTATAGCTATAGTTCATATAGTTATAAGTCAAAAGCAAATGTTACAGTTTAAGTTTTTTTAGTGGAATAACTTTTAAGTATATTTTAATATTAATTTATGTTCTTAAATGTTTTCAGAAAAACTATCTTTAGATGATTTTGCTTTTAAAATATCCACTAACCATGCCTGTATAGAGAAGTCTTCCCCATACCACTCAAGCATTTAGTTGCATGAAATAAAACGTTGTTTTACTGGCAATTCCAGTGGAGGTATATTCTCCACCTGTATATGCATGTGGGGAAAACATGCCATGGACCTAGAGCACGGGTATCAAACTCACCACGTCACGTTGCCGTCACGTGACATTTTGCAACATTTTCCCCTTCGTGGAACAGGATGGGTGTATGACACATCTAGCCTGGGGCTGCCAATTTCACCCCCCTGATCTAAAGAAACACCTCATTGAGCAATTTGCACAGCTGTAAAATAAATATATATTGTTCTCCAGTGTTCTCCAGACGTGTACATTACCTCTTGACTGGAGGTTCTGTTGGTTGTAGACCAGTTTTGGAAAAAGTATACTATTCTCATATTGCAAATTTATTAATTTAGTTTTGAACTAAAATCAGTTATGAACTCTATTAAAGTTCTTTTTGTGCTTCTCTATGAGTATATTTCTTGAAATATATTGCTTGAAATATTCTTGAGAAGAGTGGTTTCTCTTTTAAATCTCTTAATAAAAATATACCATTCTTATATGAAAGTTAAATTTAGTTGCCATTATATTAAGACTATATTTAGCCTTCAGGACATTTTTCTAGTAATTAATTTCACCCACAGGGTCCTGTTTCTATCATGCTTCTTGGATTATATTTGGGTTTTGCCTATGCATTATTCATAAAACGTTTATTCCTTCAACTTAAATTTCACTTATCTTCAGACCTAAACGATAAAAAATTTAATTAAGAATAGAGTTTTTTATTTAAGATAAAAATGTATCTTCATATTACAGAGAAGAAGGGTTAAATATTGTGGAGAAAAAGCTCTTTTTGCTCCTTTCCATTTACCTTTCATATTGATTTTGCCATCTATATTTCTCCCAGCTGTATCATGTATACACATATTTATAAGTTTCAAATGATCCTGTTTGAGTCAAAAGAAGTAGTATTTTTGTACAACTGTAATTATCTGGACAAGACTTAATAAGGTTTCCAATAAATAGATTATACTTCAGAGCCTTATGGTGTGTCTTGTTTATGTCAGTTACTTTGGAATATCCAATTGTTACTAATGCACCAAGACATTTTTGGTCCAGAGTATTTGCATCAAGAGTTCTGCTCTGAATACTTAGCAGTGTTAACCTCCAGTATAATGATGCTGGACTAAACAGATGGGATACTTCAAGTTCATATGCAGTGATGGGTTTATTTAAAAAAGAAAAGTGATAATGGGTTCATCATAAATTTTGATATATATTGTGGGTATTTTATTTAATCTTACACCATCATGATATTGTATTAGAATAGCTGCAAATTATAAAAGATTCTGGAGAAGAATTCATTTTTTATTATGAACTGCTATAAAGAGAGGTACACTTTTTCTTTGCATCATATTTCCTTTTCCCCCCTAAGACAATTATTCAACGTATCAGTAATTAAAATCAAAAGAGAAGTAAAATAGCTTGCAGCACCTAAAACATCTTGCAGGACCCTATCTAAAAAAATAAAATTCAGTGGTGACAAAAGTAAGTAATAGCAAGAAAAACTAAATGCACAGGTATATAATAGGTGATACCTGGCTCAATAGTAGTAATTGTGAGAGGGATCTTGGAGTCCTAGTGAACAATCACTTAAATATGAGCCAGTAGTGTGCTGCAGCCGCCAAAAAAGTGAATGCAGGCCTAGGCAGTGTTAACAGAGGGATAGAATCAAGATCATGTGAAGTGTTAGTACCACTTTATAATGCCTTGGTAAGGTCACAGTTGGAATATTGCATCCAATTTAGGTCACCACCATGTAATAAAGATGTTGAAACTAGAAAGAGTGCAGAGAAGAGCATCAGAGATGATTAGGGGATTGGAGGCTAAAACATGAAGAATTATTGCAGGAATTGGTTATGTCTAATAAGTATAATGAAAAGAAGTACTAGGGTGATATGATAGCAGTGTTCTAATATCTAAGGGGTTGCCACAAAGAAGAGGAAGTCAACCTATTCTCCAGAACACGTAATGGCAGATCAAGAAGCAATGGATGGAAACTAGTCAACGACAGAAGATAAAGAAATAAGGAAAAATTTCCTGACAGAACAATTAATCAGTGGTACAGCTTGCTTTCAGAAACTGTGGATGCTCCATCACTGGTGGATTTTAAGAAGAGATTGGACAGTCACTTGTCCAAAATAGTATAGGACAGGGGTGAAATTTACTTAGCTTCCTTACTGGTTTTGAAGCGCATGCGCTATGCACACATATCACTTGCGCACACAGACCTTCTACACATGCGCAAAACCTTCTGTGCATGCGCAGAAGATAAAAAATACATTACTTCCGGGTTAAAACAGGAAGTAATGACACCTGGGCGGGTGGGCGGAGCTTTGCTCCACCATCGCTACCAGATTGCCGAACCACCGGCCAAGATTCCTACTGGACTGGGTGATCCGGTCCGATCCGGGAGCATTTCACCCCTGATATAGGGTTTCCTGCTTGAACAGGGAGTTGGTCTAGAAGACCTCTAAGTTCTGTTAATATCTGTTAAAATAGAATATAATGCAAATGTGTGATTTCATAGACATTTGAGGATTGCTACCTTCAGGCCAGTAATAGTGGACAGAAAAGATGAAGGGAATTAGGTGTAATTCTCAAATTAAAATGAAGTAAGAAATTTTCTAATTTTGCAAGTAGAAAAGGAATTTGAATCTTTGATAAACACTGAAGTCCAAATACATTGAGGTAGTGGAATAAAGGCAATTATTAGATATTTTAAAGACATTTTGTTTCCCAAAAAGTATTTTTCAAAGGGCAACTGGATTTCCTTGGTTTTTTCCTTGAAAATGTTTCACTTCTCATCCAAGAAGCTTCTTCAGTTCTGAAGTCCAGTCCACCTTTGGGACAACCATGACCTGGATGATTGAGAATCACTATGGACACATTTTATTTTATCTCTTTTTTGTCAGTGACAAAGCGCCATTCTTGGCAAATAGGTTACAAAGACCATATTTAATCAGAAACAGCTGAGCTTGAATTTATTAAAAGGTTCAGGTCAATTTCCTGCAGTTTATTCAGAGACAGAGTTTTCTTACACAGTATGTCAAGAAATCACTTAGTTGAATTCATTAATGCAAACATATTTGTGATACTACTAACACTTCCTTTTTGTGAATTATTAAGAAGGTCACAATCTCTCCATACCTTCCCCTGATTTCCTTTTATACTTTGTTCAAAACCAGAGTGTTTAGTACCCCTCTTAACTATTTGCTTGAAGTATTAATTCCTTTTCTAGGACTGACGCAAATAGAATTATCATATGTTTGTGCATACTCATCCTCAGACAATGTTTAAAGGCCTTAAATCTACTGTGCTGTGCTTTTGAGAGGATATATAATTTGACACTTGAGCAGTAGGTTTTTAAGAAACATTTCCCAAAACACCTCTTTAAGTGGTTTTGCATGGCAGTTTTTATTCTGAAATTAAATTACATTTTATGTGTCATTTAACACTTTCCCAGTGTTAAATTCCATTGACCCTCATATGATTTCTGATTATATAGTTATAGGACTGAGGTATATATGAATTGAATGGAAATGATTATACTGTATATTGCCTTTGTCTTTATTACTAGAAAATAGGCTGCTTTAATAACTGCTTTTTTTCCCCCTTTAAGTCTTTGAAATATTCATTCCAGACCAAGGATCGACTATGTTTTGTGATGGAATATGTCAATGGAGGAGAGGTAAGATGCGAAGCAAGTAATGTTATTGCTGCTTTGATTTCTGTCTTAACTATTAAGTTTACTGACAGAGTCCTTTGGTATAACTGAAATCTCTGTAACATTTTCTTTTACTAACACTTGTCCTTCCTACTCACATGCATTTCTCAGTTTGCTGAATAAATAAATTTGCTAAATAAATATAAAATAAGTAAAAATATTGAACTTAGTCAGCCTTTCCTGTGAGCAAAATGCCTAGCAAGTAATTATATGGGTAGGGAAATTTGGATTTTTTAAAAAGACATTTTCTGCCAATTACTTATTACATAAAAAATTGTCATTTTTTGTTAAGTCTCAGAATATTAATTTACTAAAGACTACCTTTGAAAGTATTAGAATTTCACTTGTTTTATCCTTTTTTAAAACTTCAGTTTTACTGGGCAGTTTTCCTCTATGTTTTGCCAATAGAGTTTTCTATTAAAACATTTTGCTTATGAAAAATATGCAATTGAAGACAGTGATATGTTTCATCTGGACAAAAGTGCTCTCTCTCTCCCTCCCCCCCCCTCTGTCTCTCTGTGTATATATGTATGTATGTATTCTATGATCCTTATTTCATATTCAGCATTTATTCTGTATTTCTGTTTAATTTAAGCCTCGTATTAGAAATATTTTGGTGAGGATATGCAAGTTCTGAATTAACTTGTTATTTAGAGTATTTTGGGAGAGAAACTTAAATTTCTATGATAGTATAAATTGGATTTAATATGCAGAAAAGAAAGCTTGTAAAGAAATCCCATTTTTAATAATTGCTGAAATTAGATTGCTATTGAATTCCCAATGCATATGAACAAAGTTGCTGCAATTTATATCATACAGCATTACATATCTTAAATATTTAATTAACAAAGTTTATGAATGAATGAGTTAACATTAATGCAATGGAATTATATGGTTACATCTTTGGTAACATAAGAAAGTGGATCTTAATGAATTCTGCTGGGAATTGGGTTGGATAAATGGCTTTAAATATTTAAGGATAAAATTTCCCAGAAAGAATGAGAAATTCTATCAAGTAACACTCTGAAGAAGAAAACAGTTCCCACAAGAAGGGAAAATAACAGAAATCTAAAGATGCTATGAATGAGCTCAGATTTGAAGTACCTAAAACAACAGAGAAAGATTTTCTGGCTACATTAGAAAGAAAGAGAAAATCAAAAAGAATGTGTGCCATTGTGAGGAAAAAATATTAAAAATAAAAATATTAAAGTGGTAATGGGTTATTATGAGAAGGCTGAATTTCTTAACTCTCACTTTGTTCCTCTTGAAGTATAGAATTTCTGCAGAACTGGAGCAATATGTTTCTAACAGATATTAAAAGGACTAATAGAGAAGGACTCACTGTTGATTGAATCATCAAACAAAAAGAGGGCTCATTAATGACCACTTCATTTTGAAAAGAACATTTGATTGGAATGCTATAAAGCTCTGTCTTGGATCCTCTGCTGTTCAATAGTTTTATAAATGACTTGGATATGAGAGTTTGGGGGACACTTACAAAGTTTGCAGTTAGGACAAAACTGAGAGGTAGGGCTAGTACAAGATAAAAATTCAAAAAGATCTAGACAGGCTTGAGCATTAGCTGAAGTGAGCAGAATAGAATTTAGCAAGGAGAAGTGTTAAGTTTTTCATCTGAGTAGGAGAAATATAAGACATAAATTATAGGATGATGTGAGCTGGCTTGGAATAGTACATATGAAAATCTGGATGCCCATGTCAATCAGAAGTGTGATAGAATACATAAAAGGTACCGTATTTTTCGGTGTACAAGACGCACTTCCCCCCTCAAAGTGGGTGGAAATGTCTGTACGTCTTATGCAGCGAATGTTGCTGAAGCCCCACCCACCCGCTGTCCCCCACCCTTCAGCCTCTACCTCCCAGCAGTTTCCCTCCTGGTCAGCTTCAGCACAGCCTGATTTAGCACTAGCAGCTGATTGGCGGTTGGATCTGTCTCTTGAAATACCACCTATCAGCTGTTCCAGGCTGTGGGGATCGGCACTGCCCATCGCCACTGTCATCGCCCATCACTGCCGCCGCCTATCACTGCCTCCGGGCACCCCATTTTTGGTCTCTGTGTGCCCCATTTTTGGCCTGTTCCAGGCAGTGGGGATTGCCACTGCAGCCTATCCCCACCGACTGGTACGGGCCGAAAATGGGACGTGCAGAGGCCGAAGTTGGAGCGTGCAGAGGTGGCGGTAGGCGGAGATAGGTGGCAGTGCCGATGGACAGTGACTGTGGTAATGGGCGGTGGTGATCCCTATAGCCTGGAATAGCTGATAGGCAGTATTCCAGGAGGCATCAGCTGCTCGTGCTAAATCAGGCTGTAGTGAAGTTGACCAGGCTGTTTGCTGCAAGGAGGCAAATTGCTGGGAGGCAGAGGCAAATTTTTCCTCCCCAAAAACTAGGTGCGTTTTATAATCTGGAGCATTTTATAATCCGAAAAATATGGTAAATGCCATCCTGTGATGCATTAACAGGATCATAGAATCCATGTCACAGGAATTAAGTGTTCCACTCTAATCTGCTCCGTTTAAACCACATTTGGAATACTATGTGCAGATCTAGGCATTATAGTTCTAAAAGGTACAGTGAAAAATTTGAGTTAGAGAAAGGCTATCAAAATGGTAAAATACCTGGAAAACAAATCCTATGAAAAATGGTAAAGGATCTAGGTTAACTTTAGCCTGTAGAAATGACAGCAGAAACTAAATATGATAGCAGTGTTCAGATATATTAAAAGTTATGTAGCATAAAGTGTGGATAATTTCTAGTGCTCCAAAGGCAGACCAATAGTTTACATGGAAGAAGGCTGTGGCTGTTCACTAGGAGGCTGTTCATCTTGAGTACTTACTTAATGATCCTAACGGGACTGGAATTTTGTTGCTAAGTGCAGGGGCCATTAGGTGAAGCATCATGTGACTACACCACTAGTGAAGGCAGTTCCAGTAGTCTTAATTGTGGTTGTTAGGCGAGGACTATGCTATCATTAAGTGAAGACTTCACTTTTCTCCTGCCCTGCATGAACTGCCATCTTAGTCGTGCTGTTCCCCACCATCTGGGTCCTGCAAGCTCCTTTCAGTAGATGAGGCTCCACCACTCTGCCATGCTTGTCTCCACTTCAACTCCCTCCCACCTACCTCTCCCCATCTCTGCCCTTTTGGTTGCCCTGCACTCTGCTGCTGTCGCCTACCCCACCACCCCCAGCTGACCTTCGCCATCTTCTTCCTCCTCGCAGAAGTGTCGTGGAGGTCTCGTGAAGGGCCAGCAGCTGCCTCGGCCAGGTGCACCTCATCAGCAGAAGGAAGAAGATGGCGAAGGTCAGCTGGGGGCAGTGAGGGGTGGTGGGATACAGGGCAGAATGTAGGGCAGCAGAGTGCAGGGTGGTCAAAACAGTATAGATGGGAGAAAGATAGGTGGAGTGGGGAAGTTGAAGCGCATGCAGTTGTAAATGCGGGAGGATTGCAAAGGACCCAAATTTTGGCCACGTGACCACATGCTGCAATGGCCATGTCTCTGAGGACTGGTTGTAACTACCATTTGTTCAGTGCTGTTGTAATTTTGAATAGTTGTAGAATGAATGGTCATAACCTGAGGACTACCTATATGAGCTCTCAGGCAAGCTGCCAAATGTGTTTCTTTTTCTCTAGAGGTCTTCGGAGACTAGATGAACATCTATTGAGAGATGCTTTGTTAGACCCAATACTGAGCAAGGGAATGGATGAAGTGATATCTGAGATCCATTCCAAGTTTATTCTGTGCTTCTAATTATTGTCATTGGCTCAATTTCCACCTTTGTGGAAGCTGGATTACCTGAGTTACCATTATCTGATGATACTGATGAATATTGATTATCTTTTAGAAATTTTAGAGAACTGGTAGAATACCATAGGACTGGAAGGCACCAAATATTATTTCTATCCAGTCAATTTATTTCCGTTTTAGAAAAAACTTGCCAAGAAAATTATAGGGATTTGTCCAGGCTGCCTCTGAGACTCAGACATGATTGAATAGAAGAAAAAGTGAAAGAAAAAAAATTATTTAGATAGCAGAATGGAGTGAATGCAGAGTAGTCAATCTGACATTGATACTTAAGAAGATTCTTGATAACTCATAAATGAATTAATCTGCAAGCATCTCAAAGCAATATGATTACTACCAGAGTCATTGCCTATAGGAATACATTTTACTAGCTCTGTAAGATATCATTTAAAAAAAAAATTAATAAGTCATTTTGTTTTTACAAAACATTTAACGAAGTATTCTAAGACATTCTGATTATAAGGTAGTGTACATGTGTAGGTAGCATGCATGAGAACTGAACAGCATATATAGCTACCTCAAAAATTGTACTGAAAGAGTGCTCATTGGTAATTCTTAATCCAGTTGAAGAAACGTGCATGCTAAGAGATTCAGTGCTCTGGTGTTAAGTAATTTGAAAAAAATGAAAGGTAAACTTAACAGATTTGCAAATGACACAGCACTGCAAATATTCTATAAGAGAGAAATACGATTTAAATTGATCCTGATGAGATAGAGGAAAGGTTGAAAATAAGCGATAAAATTTATGGGACAAATGCAAAGCTCTTCTCTTAGGTAACAAATCAAATGCATTGGCATTACAGACTAATGGCACTGATAAAAAATATGATAGAATAATAATTGATTGCCAACTGAATGTAACTAAGTATCATGTTACGCTGAGAAAGGCAAATACAATTTTAGGTTGCATAACTAGTTCCAAATTGAGGGAAGTGATAGTTCCACTTTATCCTGTATTACTCAGATCCTCAGTTTGAGTACTATGACAGTACATGCAGTTCTCAACTTACAATCATTTGTTTAACAACTATTCTAAGTTACAACTGTATTGAAAAAAGTGATTTACAGCATTTGCAGCATCCTGGGCTAATGTGATCACCATTGGTGACCTTACCAGCTATCTTCTGACAAGCAAAATTAACGGGAGAAACTGTATTTGCTTAATGACCATATGATTCACTTAACAACTGCAGTGATTTGCTTAACAATCATGGCAAAAAGATTGTAAAATTGGGCACTACTCCTTTAACAATTGCCTTTCTTAGTAACAGATATTTTCGTCCCAATTGTGGTTATAAGTTGAGATACCTGTATTGTGCATCATACTTTAAAAAATATTCAGGGACATCGAGATAGTTCAGGAAGGGAAACAAGATGAAAAAACTAACTCTTTGTAAAAAAAATGATTTACTATGCTGCATGTTTAATGTTGAAAAACTGAACAGTGTTTAAATTCCTGAAAAAAAAATCACACATAAGTAATGCAAGTTATGTTTTCTCTGATTCTAAGCACAGAAAAGGAGTAATAGATTTAGATAAAACCACAGCCTCTGAATGAAATTTGGAGTGAGTGGGTGGGAATCCTTATATGAAGAGAAGCTTTATGGTGGAACAAGTTACTCAGAAAAGTGGGCTTCCTTTTGCTGGATATATTCAAGCAGAGACTACAATAGTCATCCTCTTTGATGCTTTAACTGAAATTTCTGATCTGATAGGGGTTGGATTTGATTGTTTAAATTGTCCTTTCTAATGCCTAGATTTAGTGACTGCAAACACACTTTTTAAACCATACTCATTATTTTGTTTAATATAAAGGCTTTGGTAGAGTGATTGGTAGAATTCCTACATTAGTTTCTTTGCTACAGATTAAAAAAAACAAGGAGAAAGAGGAGCTGGAAGAAAAAAGTAGAGAATGATGATGATGCACATTTTTCCTCTGGTAACTGAAGGTTAAATGGGTAGCAAGGAAAATGCCTTAAACAAGATTGGTATATTGATTAAAATGCTGATTTAACAGCTCGCTTTTTCCCCTTGGAAACCTGGAAAAGATAAACCAGCTGCTATCTAAGAGTGCTGAATGTCCACTGAGAGTACACTATCTATCATCACAATATGGTGATGAGAGGTGTTTTATGTTTGTGTTAATTTCCCCCACTAAATCAGTAATTATTGCAATCCTGTCCCTGCTGTTTACCCTGCAGCTGTTTTTCCATTTGTCGAGAGAGCGGGTGTTCTCTGAGGATCGCACACGCTTCTATGGTGCAGAAATTGTGTCTGCTTTGGACTATCTGCATTCTGGAAAGATTGTATATCGTGATCTCAAGGTAAAAAAAAGTAATCAAAATGTTGTTTTTGAAGAGACTATTGGGAGAAACAAAGTAATTATGAAAGTTATGCTATTTTGAAAAAAATAACTAGAAAATTGCGGTCTAGATTGAAGTTCATCAAAATGCTTATTATTCAATTTTATATTGTGAACTGTATAACTTGGCATTTGTTTAAATAATTCATAAGAAAGATTCAGTTTAATGGTATGAATAAAGGAATGTGCTAATTCTGTTGCTTTTTTCATCAAACATATTTAAAACCACATATAAATGCTACAGTTATAATTAAACTCCATAAATGAAAATAGAGACTTGGGTTTTTAAATGTTCTAATAGAATGTTCAGTGCTAACCTATCTTGGAAAATACAGAGGAGCCCTTTTGTCTAAGTTTTTTTGCTCATTGCAACTGGCGTTGACACATTGAGGATTCTTTTGTTTTTACTTTAAACTTGGATAAATCAAACTTAAGTGTTGATGTTTTGTTCTGAACTTCTGTTCATTTTCATTGTAAGTACAATGTTTCATATATCCCCACTGTGGTTTCATATTTTGCGAAGCATGTCAGTGCCTAAATAATTCAGAATAATTGGCATTATTTGATTAAAACATGGACTATTAAAACAAGGACTTTTCCTTCTTTGACAGGAAAATGGACTAGGTATTAATCACTAAAGAGAATAATCACATTAGATGGATTCACAGTTTGCTAATATTCTTTCCAGTTGTATATTTATTCTCAACAGCTCAGAACCTAACTATGTTTGCAATCCTGTTACTTGTAATACCTACTGTTACTTCATTTTCATGTAGACCTATAAGAATTTGGTCAATGATCGTTCCAAGTTATAGTGGTGCTGATGGAATGGTGGTTACCACTGGTCCTCAGAATTCTAACCATCTCAGCACCCCTGTGGTTACTTGATAGCAATCTGGGTGCTTAGCAACCTGTTCACACTTATGAGTGATTGTCAAATGTCCTGCGATCACATGATCACATTTGCAACCTTCCCCAGTGTCTTCTCCAGAAAGTTACAGGGAAGCAGGCAGAGAAGGTGGCAATTCTCTGTGCTAGGTCTTCCCTATCTACATACTTTCTCCTAGCTCCTATGTGTTTGCACCATACCAGCCACTAGAGTATACTCATGCACTCAACCCAGGACACATCTCGCACACCATTTCTGATCCCTGTAGTACCCTCCCCAATCCATACTATGCCTTTTATACTCCCCTTTGCACCATCTCAACATCACACTTCTTTTGCACCCCCTTGCACTTTGTGTACCCTCCCTGACCTGCTTGGCATCTTCATACACCCTCCCCGCCTCATGCAGTGCCTCATTCAGCTCTGTAGCTCAGAGTTAAAATGAGGTGTCTTTGGTGCTCTCTGAGCCTGGTTGTTTTCTTGCAGATGTTTTATTACGCAAACTAGATAACATCAGTGTTAGAAAGAAGTGGGGTTTGCTCTCAGTTTACATTATAATACTGGTAGGTCTATGACAACACTTCTTACTAAAACTGATGATGTTGTCTAGTTTAGCAATGAAATGTCTGCAAGAAAACAACCAAGCTCAGAGAGCACCAAGGACCACTCATAGTGCCTCAGGCATTCTGTTGCAAACTTCCCCAATTGACATACCCCCTCCCCCGACCCTCTTGCTCTCTACCCCACCCACTTACCTGCCTCCAAGCCTGGGACTTGCAAGTTCCTGCTGGCTTTCCCAATGACCTTGGTTGTGGGAAGCCAGCAGAAATTGCCTTACCTAATGACTATGGGATTTAGTTAATGATGGAAACTAGAACTGCAGGGATTGCTGTCACTAAGTGGTGGGGTTGTGCTTTATGATTGTATCGCTTAGCGACAGAAATTCCATTGATAATTGCCATCATAAGTCAGAGATTACCTGTGATACAAAATCTTATAAAATGTGAGAGCTTTCCCTCATTTAGTAAACTGTTATACTTATTTAGCAGATGTCTTCACTTGTTCTCACTTAGTTGCCATCAGAATTTGATGGCAACTGTACTGCATCCCCAAATGTTCAGCTAGTGATGGCTCATATTTAGGTAACCACATAATTTCTGCTTTCCATGCATGTTTCTGGTATACCCAAAATCTCAGTTTATAGTTGCAAGCTGCTGTCTTGCTCCAGCTTTCACTGAATTTCTCAAGTTGGCACCTTATGAGATACTATGCTCACATTACTGAAGTCTCTTTCCTTTTTGGATGATTTTTTTATTTAAATTATACTGAGATGTCATTTGATAGCCTGGTCCACAGAAGAAAGGCATGTACAATAAAAACATAGATAATAGTAACACTTTTATGATATCCCAAACTTCTGAATATTTGTCTTCTTTTGGTATTCTGTCACATATCAGTATTGGAAAGCAATTTATCTCAACATATGTATATTATACATTTGCTTAATTAATTAATAACTCCAAAGGACATATTTGGGCAGTTCAGTCTGAGCAGAGTAGCTTAGGAAGTGTTACTCTGTTTTAAAACTTTGCATTTTAGGTTAGTCAAAATCCCTTAACTCTTTACAGAATGCGTGGGAGTTGTGATTATATGTAATTGCAAAAGGAGCATCTATGTTTTTTTATATTAGAAGAGGATAGCATGTTCTGATGAAAGAATTGAATTGTTACCTGGAGAAGTGACTAGATCCAAAGCAATTAATTTTCTCTTTTTCCCCCTTTCATTTTTTCATAATCTATGTTGTGTTTTTCCATTTCTGATTAGGTTAGCTCTCAATATGTTTGTAGTAGTTTAAAACTGAATGTAGTCAAAGTCAAACTGGATTTTTATGATAGAAGGTATAGGGGGGTTGTAGTCAATTTTAATAGGGGAGCCTGGAAAGAAATATGTATAAAAGGGTTGAAGCTAGGTCCTCAGAAATAGCATATTATTTTTTCTAGGCTGCTCAATTGAGGAATTCTTACTACTTAGAAAATTAAATATTTAGGATATATTTAAATCAGATTACATATATCAGAAATTAGAACTGTCATTTTTGATATTGGTTTTACAAAGAAAGCATAGAAATGGCATAAAAAACATTGGTGAACACATAACTGCAGTGAAATAGTATAGTTTGTATCTTTTGTGCATTGCCCAGAACCACTGCTGTGAGTAGATAGCTGTATGCGGGTAGTTCTCGACTTACAATTGTTCTTTTAACAATGGTTTGAAGTTACAGCAGCCTTGGAAAAAATGAATTTATGACCTGTCCTTAAAAATACATTCATTGCACACAGTGGTCACATGATGGCAATTCAGGTGCTTGGCAACTGGCTCGCATTCACAATGATTGGAGTATGCAGTCATGTTATCACAATTTATGACCCCCCTAGCCAGCTTCAGACAAGCAAATTCAATTACGGAAACTGGATTCACTTAATACCCATATAATTCACTTAATGACCATGTGATTCATTTAACAACTGTGTTAAATCAGATCATTGACATGATAATTCACTTACTGACTGTTTCATTTAATGATAGAAATTCTGGTCCCAATTGTAGCTGTACAAGGACTATCTGTAAATTGTTTAAATAAATACATAACCAACCAACCAGGAATTCTTTCCATTTTGGAAGACTCTCACTGTGCATAAAGCTTTCTATACCTTTCTATAAGATACAGTCAATTGATAAATTAAAAAAAAGCAGTTCATACCTATTCTTTCCATAGTTTTTCAAGGCTTTTGAGAAAGTATTTTGTGTTTGATGTATGAATTTTGTGTGGTATTGAATAGATTTTTTTTTATTTTAAACGATGTGGATACACATCTATTCTTCAGATGCTTATAATGGTTTTACTTGATGAAATTCAAAAAGCTTAAATATTGGAATTTGTTACTAAATCCTTAACAAAATTATATTCAGTCATCTTTTTGATGAGGAATCAAGTCTCTTTATATGTTTGGCCTCTCTCTGCTCAAAATTTTAGTGGTCAAAGATTTGGAGAAGAGGATTAGGGACCAGACTTTTAAAGTGTGCTTTAAATATGGTTGTGATAACTAGGAAAGTGCAAACAATAGAAAATATTTTTTAAAAAATCCTCTAAAATCAAACAAAGCAATCCGGCAGAATGTTTGTGTTGTCCCAGGTTTTAATCAAAACAAAATCTTAGAATGATTTTCATGAGGAAGTAGAAAGACTATTGTTCCATTTTCTGTCTTCATTCTTCCTCTCAGCAGTTGCCTGTTGAGAGGAACTACTATTTTCTTGCCCCTTAATTTCCTAATGCCCTCCCTCCCCTTCTTCCCTTAGCTGCTGCCATTGACATCTGTGGATTTTTATTGCTCTTACTCCTTCCATTCCAAGGACTCCCCAGTATTTCTATGGTTTAGTCAATATCTGGAACAAAACAACTATTTCATTTTGGTGTAGATCAAAACTTCTTGAATATTTGTGTTCATGTGTTGCAACTATTCCATGTATGAAAATTACATGCACTATTTTTGTTGCACATTTCTACTGTTAATAATTAATTTCTTCATATCAAGACAAAAATGGAAGGTATATATTAAAATATTGTACAGTAGAGATGTCATCACAATGCCCCTTAGAAACATATCCCTACTTATAAGTAGATCTTGCATATTTGGTTACTTACAAGATACTCCCTCTAGTACAAGTAGTCCTCGATTTACAACAGTTCATTTAGTGACTGTTTATTACAACGGCACTGAAAAAAGTGACTTATGATTCTTTTCACACTTACAATGGTTGCAGCATCCCCATGGTAACGAGACCAAAATTCAGTAACTGACTCATATTTATGATGATGGCAGTGTCCTGGGGTCATATGATCCCCTTTTGTAACCTTCCAACAAGCAATGTCAGTGGGGAAGCCAGATTCACTTAACAACCGTATGACTTAACAACGGTGGGAAGAAATGTTGTCAAATGGGGCAAAACTCACTTAACAAATTAACAAACAGAAGTTTTGGGCTCAATTGTGGTCATAAGTCGGGGACTACCTGTACTAGAAGGTGAAGTTACCATTAGCATTCCAGTCCTTGCCAATTTGAAAGGTTACAAGACCTGATGGAATGCTCAAAGAAATATGGCAAGCAACAGAAGAAAAATCAGTAAAGATTCTAACCAAGCTCTGCTAGAAAAGTCTAGAGCAGGGGTGTCAAATTCAGTTTCATTGCTATGGTGGCGCAGTGGTTAGAGCAGGGGTGAAATGCTCCCGGTTCGGACAGGATTGCCCGCTCCAGTAGCGATGGAGGAGGGTGGTTCGGAGAACCGGTAGCAAAAATCCCTGCCCCCCCATTGCCCAGCTGAGCCGCACAATCATCAGAGGCTTTTTTTTTATTTTTAAAAGTAAAAACAAAGCCTCTGCCGATCAGGCAAGTCAGCTGGGACCATCAGAGGCTTAAAAAAAAAGAAAAAACCTCTGCTGATCAGGCAAGTCAGCTGGGATCGTTAGAGGCTTAAAAAAAAGAAAAAGTCTTTGCCGATGAGGCAATCCAACTGGGATCGGCAGAGGCTCAAAAAGCCTTTTTAAAACAATCTCTTCAGCCAGAGGTTGAAAAATGGTTTTAAAAGTTTAAAAAAAAAAAAGTTGGCCACACTCATTCAGTCATATTACAACCCCCCCACCAAGCCACTCCCACAGAACAGTATCAAAATTTACATTTCACCACTGGGTTAGAGTGCAGAACTGCAGGCTACTTCTGCTGACTGCTGGCTGCCTGCAATTTGGCAGATCGAATCTCACCAGGCTCAAGGTTGACTCAGCCTTCCACCCTTCTGAGGTCAGTAAAATGAGGACCCAGATTGTTGGGGGTGGCAATATGCTGACTCTGTAAACCGCTTAGAGAGGGCTATAAAAGCACTGTGAAGTGGTGTATAAGTCTAAGTGCTATTGCTATTGATTGAGGGCCTCATCAGGGTTGTGTTTGACCTCACGGGGCCGGGGTTGGCAGGGCCAGGATGGGCATCACCAGCTTGACATCGTTTGTGTCAGGGGCATCTGTGGCTCAAGCACTCTGCCAGCAAAAACAGGCTCCCAAACTCTGTTTCCAACTGGGATGGCTTCCTGTAGCCCTCTGCCAGTGAAAATGGAGCTCAGGAGTGCTGTGCGCAGCCCTCACGAGCTCCATTTTTGGTCGTGATGGCTTCCTGCAACCCTCTGCCAGTGAAAATGGAGATCCTCCGAGCTATAGATCCCATTTGCTCTGTTTTCGCTGGCAGAGGCACCGTGGCCCGGATTTAAGCACCCTGGAGGCTGGATTCGGCCCGCGGGCCTTGAGTTTGACACTCCTGGTCTAGAGAATTATGCAGTGGCCAACAGATAGGAAAACATCAATCTGCATAGTGAAATAAGGAGTTTTAATAGATTATGTGAACTTTAGTGAATATCCTTAATTTCACAAGCTACCAATATAAAGTATTTAATCATCCAGTGCAGATTAGAGCCCTACATAGGAAAAGAGTACCAGATATTCATGCTGGCTTTAGAAAAGGAATAAGACATTATTGCTGATGCAGAGAGAAAGCCAAAAAATACCCCAAGAAATTCACTATATGGTTAATTGATTATATAAACGCTTAAGATTTTTGATCATGTCAAGGTGTAATTTGTGCTTAGAAAAATGGGAATCCTAAAAAAAACCTCATTGTCCTAATGAGAAAACAATATATAGCCAGGAAGCCACAATATGGACAACTTGATGAAACAAACTAGCTTCAGATTAGCGAAGAAATGAGACAACATTGTATATTCACCCTTTTTTATTCAAAGCACGGATACCCTTTATCCGTGATGGCGAACCTCTGGCACACTTGCCAGAAGTGGATGTGAAGACTTTTTATATCCACTGTATATCACTTTTTATGTACAATTTTAGCCAATTTATATTTCATGGTGGATTTGATTTAAATCAAGTCGATTTAAATCATGATTTAAATTACGATTCAAATCATGATTTAAATTACAATTTAAATCACTAGTAAAAAGGCTTGATTTAAATCATAATTTTTAAAGAGCAACTGTCCTCTCTGTCCCACAGCAGCTTCTCCTTTGACCCGCTGTTGACTCATTGACAATCCCAATATTGCAGAATATACAGCCTCATACTACATAATTAAGCTCCATTTCATGCTGAATAAACTAAATTATGAATGCATCTTAAATAGAAAACTATCTTTAGATAGATTTTTACTCCAAAAGCATTATATTAAAATAAATTTTATAAAAATTTTAAAAATCTAATTTTTGTGATTTTTTTTTAAATGTCAATTTTTATCCACCCTGTTATATTTCAAGGCAAATGCAATGGATTCAGTAAGCTTATGATTCTGCAATCATAAATCAAATAATTTAATTTGAAAAGAAATCCATGGTACATTTCAGAGAATTGAACTATTTAATGCCAGAAGTGAACTTTCCTACTTGTGAATATAGTTAGCCATGGATATGCAGTATCTGCTACACTAATATACTTTCAATTAATTTATTGTTTGGGATTTTTGAAAAAGATCCTGAGAATGTATCATCTTGAATTCTCGTTCAGAATTTGTATAGGTTTTTCATGTTTATTTGTATGGTAGTTAAGTTTGAGATGCTGGTGCTTATATTATGAAGCTTTCAATGATGCTTTCAAATGAATGAGTCATTTCCTACAGTGTGTGGAGTGTAAGACATAAAACAGATGGCCCTTCCTCCTTCCCCAGAATCCAGTCTGATGTCTGTCTTTTTGATGTCGAGCAGATTTTCCTAGGCTTTTAGACAACTTTACATTTGTTCCCCCCTTCCCCTCCCCTCTCTCTGTGTAGATGGAAATGGTTTCTGGGGATAAAGTAATATATTCGAGGTCTCCTCACATTGGTGGATCCAGCAGGTTTTTTTTTAATGACTTATTTTCTTGTAATAGAAACAAACTGGAGCATTTCCACTTACTGTCATTCTTGATTCCTTTTTCTTCACTGGGTCCACTGACTATTTCTGCCATTCCCTAGTAGTCAAAAGGTAGTTTTAACTTAGGACCACAATTGAGCCAGAATTTCTGTTGTAAGTCGTTGTGGTCATTAAGCAACCATTTTTATAATGGTCATTAAGAAAGTCACCAGAGCAAATCTGATATATCCAATGGGTGTTTTTTGCCATTTTCTATACCAGAACCATCAGTTAGTTCTAAGTCTGTGAATTCTACGTCTGTACCATTCATATTTCTTTCCAACGAACCTATTGCTTTCAGATCATATTCCTTTTGTAAGTATAATTTATCTATAGCTAGATGCAGCTGAATATTTTCCACAATCATCATCATTTCATCAAACTTTTAAAAAATATTTCAAATAAGTATTGCATTTTGCCAAAATCTTTTTTCAAATGTCACCACATTTGCTTATCTGTATCCTGATAAGTTCTTGCTCTCCGTAACTTGGCAATGATAGATAAAAGAACACAGGAATCCTCAGAATGGAAAAAATAACTAAAAAGGCATCCTCAGAATGAAAAAAAAACCAACCTAAAAAACCCCAGAGAAGATATTTTCTATATATTTCAATCCAATTTTTTTAAAAATAAATAAAAATACGCTTCAAACATTTTACAAATTAGTAACATACAAAAATCCTGTAGTGAGAGTCCAAAATAGATGTAAATCAAATGAAAACACTTCTATTACCCCAGAACATGCCATGTTTTCCTTATGAAAAAGCAAAAGTTATTCAGAACAATAGCATACCAGTCAAAGAGAAGATGAACAGATAGGGTCCAGCAGGGGGGTAAAATAAATCAGCATTCAACCAGCCTGTCAACTTTTAAAGATAAAAAGTAAAATAAAATAAAAAGTTCAAAAAGTGAAGTTTAAACTCAGGCATGCTTAAGAAAATGAGCTGCCAAGAGGAAAGATGGATACCCATGACTTTCTGACTGCTCCCAGAGGGAACTGAAATCTTCCCTCCAGACTCCCTTTTCCAGGTGGGTCTACGGCCTCTGAAAGTCATCTTGGGTCATTCCTAAATGCTCCCATTCAAATCCATAGAGCAGCACTACCAAAGTACCAGCTTTGGCAGCAAAATTGGCATATCTTTGGCAGTAAAAAGAAAAGTTCCTATTGTTCAGCAGTCATCTTGGGGAGAAGTCTCTTTTGAGTCATTTAATATAGACTATTTTTAATACTCCAAGCTATGTAAATAGCAGTAGCAGTAGCAATAGCACTTATATACTGCAATAGCACTTACATAGTGCTTTGTAGCAATCTGTAAGTAGTTTACAGAGTCAGCACATTGCCCCACAACAATCTGGGTTCTCACTTTACTGACCTCAGAAAGATGGAAGGCTGAGTCAACCTTGAACCAGTCAGGATACTGGCAGTGGGCAGAGTCAGCCTGCAATACAGCGTTCTAATGATTGCGCCACCATGACATTAGAATGTCAACAATCTTTAATTATATAAATATTATTGTATTGAAATTGAAATGATGCAGTATCTCAAGATTTATAATAATTCAAATAAAAGGAAAGAAGCAAAACTTTAATATTTTAATACTTAACTATTATACATATATATTAATGACAAATAATAGTGCTTCTAATGTCAGTGTAGTATATCATGTTCTTCATGCAACTAACATTATTATTACCATGTTTCTCCAAATAGACGACCCACCTTGAAAAGAAGCCCTATCACGTTTTTGAGCATATGCAATCAAATTAAGCCCCACCTACAAAATTAGCCCTAATTAAGACCCCACCCACCCTGGGGTGCAGGGGGTGGGGCGAGGCGTACAGGTAAAAGATAAGCTAGGGTGGAGATGGAGGGGGGTGGAGCTGCCCTACTTACCAGGCCTCGCACACCCTGACACCTGCCTCGCCGCCTTCTGCGGCTGCTTGCCGTCACTTGCACACATCGCCCCTGCCTCCGTTTCGCCTTCAGATGCCTGCCAGAAGACATCTGCAGCCGATAACAGAGCTCCGGATCGATCTGGAGCACTGTTATTGGCTGCAGATGCCTTCCGGCAGGCATCTGAAGGTGAAATGGAGGCCGGGGCAATGCGTGCAAGTGGCGGCAAGCGGCTGCAGAAAAAGTGGGCCAGCAGTGGGCTCCTGCTGGGCGGGGCTGTCAGTGCCACCACCGTGAGGTGAGTCAATAATTAGAACCCTCCAAAAAGAAGGGGGTCAAAAGAAAATAAGACCTGGCCTTTTTTTTGGAGAAACACGGTACCATACTGAACAGAACAGAATAATAGAGGTGGAAGGGACCTTGAAGGTCTTTTAGTCCCAACACCTTGCTCATGCAGGAAACTCTAAAACATTTCAGACAAATGTTGTCCAATCTCTTCTTAAAACTTCCAGTGTTGGAGCATTCATAACTTCTGGAGGCAATTCATTCCACTGAATAATTTTTCTAACAATCAGGAAATTTCTCCTTAGTTCTAGGTTGCTTGTCTCCTTGATTAGTGATCAGTCACCTTGATTAGTGATTGATATGATGAAGAAACTTCCATTGGTGATTTAGCAAGGGAAGCAATTGCTAAAATATGAGTTATAACATCTTGATTCAAATCCCATGATTTATGTAATTGTATCAGAAATCATTATATACTGTAAATTCATAATTATATGATAGTGTTTGCATCATGATATACCACATATGTGAATAGAACTTTTCAGTCTTCATGACTTGCTGCAAACACCTTTAGTTTCTATATAATTACAGAATAATGAACTTTGGCCACAGTATATGAATACATTAAAATGAGTTCTCTTTCCTGGCAGCTTTAGAATTCCAATTGCCTGCAGTACAGAATTTGGCTCATTAAAACAAGAAGACATTGTTATTTCACTTTTTCTGTACAATGTATGAACTGTTTTACATAATTCCAGTTATCGCTCTTTCATGTTTAAGAAGATAGATTACCAGTACATAGAGTAGTTCCTTCTCCATTTATGCTTTTTCCTGCAAGTGTATGCTGCTATTCTCTCTAAGGTTAAATAGCTGTGTTTTTACCAGTGAAACAAGGTGCACACATATGCCTATCAAGATACCATGAGCCACTTTTTAAAAGATCATGTGTGTACCCTCATGCTATACAGGAGTATATCTTGTGTAGGATTTGCTTTCCTAAAAATCATGCTATAAAAATATAAATAGCAATTATATAAATGAAATAAGTAAATATCAAACTAGCTATAAAGATATGTAATTAATAGATATGCTGGCATTTTTTTTTCTTAGAATAATAATATTTTAAAAGCCATTATTGGTTCTTCAGAAAGAGTAAATGAGGAAATATATTAAAATGGAAACATAGCCCACTGGGTTAAAGGAGTAAAGATATGTAAATAAATCTATAACTTCAATCAGTTCAAGTGACCTTTAAACTAGTTTTAAAGGAAAAAAAACTTTAAAAGATCAGATTTGTCATTATCTATTACTTTTATTGATAGCAAAATTGTAATAGGTGGGGTTTTTTGTCTTTAAGTGACTGTTTTTTGTGTGTGTTTTTAAAATACAGTTAGAAAATCTAATGCTGGATAAAGATGGACACATAAAAATTACAGATTTTGGACTTTGCAAAGAAGGAATCACAGATGCAGCTACTATGAAAACATTCTGTGGTACTCCAGAATATTTGGCTCCAGAGGTATGTCAGTACTTTATATTTTAAAGTCTTATAGTTTCTTTAATCATAAATGCTTTGGAATGGTAATCTTTATATTTTAATACTTGCAGATACTATTACAAAGGGTACTGTATTTATTATAGGTTTTGTTTCTGGAATTTTTAAAAGTGTAGTTTAAACTTAATTAAAAGTGTAGTTAAACATTGGTGTATGCATTAGTTTAAAGTTACAATTTCTGTAGTGGAATCTCTCTGCCATATAAATTGTAAATTCTCTCCCTCTCCCTCTCCCCTCTGCCCTTCCTCTCTCTTCCCCCTTTCCCTCAAAGGAATCTTCTTTTTCTTTTCTTTCTCTTTTAAAGTATTTATCTTTTCACACATAGAAAACTAAATGTTAAGCTAGTTCGGAAAAGTTCACAAATTAGATGAAAGAAAATAAGGAGATGAGAATTTTATTTCCAAGTGAAGTTTGGAGAAAATTCAAGGAATATTGCTGAAATACCTGTATGAAAAGAATTGTAGCTTAAACAATTTGTCATCTAAGATAACAGTGAAAATATTTTTGCCAAGTTTTCATTAATATTTATTTAAAGGTCATCTTTAGAGTATATTTGTCTCTTAAAATCAAAAAGGTTTTGAAAGCAAGATTTTCATTATCATCTTTCTCTGCATCTTGTGATCGAACCAGGAAACCTGTGGCCTGCTCTGGATGGGTACATGCATAGCCATTATTCTATGCATCTTATGTATGGATTATATGATGTTTAGAAGGTTGAAGAATCTTCTACAGATGAGGATTTTTATGGGAACCACTTAGTAAGACAGAAAGGCAATGAGGTTCCTGTTGGCAGAGCTTCATTGAGAGTTTGGCAATAACTCTCACTCTAGAAAATAAAACCTGCTCTTAGGAGCTAGCGGAAGAGAGTCAAGCTCAAAGTTCTCTTAGATAAGTTGTTTTACTGACGAATAAGAAGCTTTTTTATTGAAGTTCAACTGCTTCATTATAATTAAGCCTTTTTCTATATAATAGTTCCAGGGTTTACATTTTATGTGTCTTTCTCCTATCCTTATATGGTAATGCATTTATTGCTATTATTTTCCTTGATTTTTTCCCCCTGAAATTATAATAACTTTACTGTCACTTTGAATGTACATTAATCGGCATACATAAAAAGGAAATTTCATTGCATACAACTCTCAAAGGGTCTCCAACTCTAATATATACTACATAAACATGACAAAATAAATAAATACAAAGTTATTTCTCTCTGAGGCACTGCAGCCACCAAACCAAACAGTGATGCAGTTTGTTAAAACGCTTTCAATCGTGCCTCTGTAAAAAGTGGCCAGGACAGGAGAAAGATATGCTCTCCTCATCCGCAGGAAATCCGGACGCTGATTTTCACGCTTCAATAAGGACGCGTGGAGAGACCAATTTAGACTGTTAGTTATCTGCACCCCCTCAGATACTTAACACTGTTGACCATCTCTACAGCTGCATCCCTGATACTGAGTGTGCTGGCTCTTTCTAAAATCTATGATGATCTCCTTTATTTTATTAACATTTAGAACCAGGTTACTTTTATTGCATCAGTCCATCAGAACCTTCACCTCTTCCCTATATGCATCTTCATTGTCGTCCTGGATAAGACCCACCACTGCCATGTCATCCACATATTTCACAATTGTGATTTGTAGCAGATTTGGCACAGCAGTCATGGGTCACCAAGGTGAACAGTAGTGTTCTGTCCCCGTCTCCCATACACACACACACACCCTCAAACAGTCAGCCGTGGGTTAAAGAATAGCTCAAACAAACAATGTCCGTTATCAGGAACTTGGCAGCAGCACGAGAACCGACTGCCAAGTGCTTTACTACAAGAAGGAGGGGTTGTTCCTCCACCAGATAACATACACAAATACACACTGATTTGGAAACAGTCCAGCTCAAAAGCCTTCAACAGATTTAGGCGTTGCACAAAGTGACTTGCAGAAATTAGCTTTGTCCGTCACAGAGTCTGAATGGCCACCACACTCCCTTTTATAGCCTGTGAGGTGTGGTCCAGTGACTCAGCTTAATCCCTGGCACGCCTCCTCATCTGCTGCGAATGTTTATCTCGCCGACGCTGGCGTGGATCCAGCCATGACTTATCACCCTCGTTCTCACTCTGATCGGAGACACCTGGCTCCTGGCCAATCTCTTCTCCTTCGGCAGACACCTGAGGAATTGCCAGAGAGGAGGGGCCTGGAGAGGGAGGCCTGGCCGGCTCCTCTCCTTCATGTTTGGAGCCTTCTTCCTCCGATACGATGGGCTCGAGGGTCGGAGCCACAACAAGTAGCAGACTCAAGACATAGCCCTGTGGGGAACCTGTACTCAAGGAGGTGGAGTTGGAAACTTTTCTTCCAACTGGCACAAACTGGGACCTATCAATAAGGAAATCCAGTATCCTATTACATAAAAGAGTATTAAAACCTAAAAGGCCCAGTTTGTTCACCAAATGCTGAGAATTGACAGTGTTGAACGCCAAACTAAAATTAATAAATAGCATTCGCACATGAGTACGCTTCTCCTCCACGTGTGCCAAACTAAGATGAAGCACATTGGAAAAGGCATCATCTATAAAGCGGTTCTTCTGATAGGCAAACTGTAATGAGTCAAATGTGGGGGGAAGGTATGAAAGGAAGGTCCTTTACCAATCTCTCAAAACAAAATCTAAGATGTGGAGGAGATGTCTGTTGTGTTTCAATAACACTTTTGTCTGTTTTCAAGCTCTTTCTAGTCTTAGCAGATTCTTTCCTTATATCTATATTCCTTCTTAGTTTTCTTTTACCTGCAGAATTACAGCAGCATTGAGGACATTATCCATCTTTTTGAAACACTTGTTCTGTTCTTAGATATCCATAGCTTTAAACTGCACAAAATTACTTCATGCGATTCTAATTGACATTTTGGATGATTAGTCCACATCTTTAAAAGTGATACAAATGATATCCATTCTGCTTGACTTTTGGATCTGTGACTCTAGAATTCCATTTTGTAAATATGTCAAGTATTTATTTATTTTTTTTTATTTTATTTCCAATTTATATACCGCCCTTCTCCCTGAGGACTCAGGGCGGTGTACAGCCAGACATAAAAAAACATAAAATATAAATATTAAGACATTTAAAATATATATATAATTTGGCTACAAAATTTAAAACTCACAGACCAATTAAAATATTAAAAATATTTAAAATTTCTTCTTAAGCCAGCCCGGCTTGTTGGAAAAAATGTGTTTTTAGGGCACGGCGGAAGGCACTGAGGTCATGAATTCTCCTAATCTCCGGAGGCAACTGGTTCCAGAGGGTGGGTGCCCCCACAGAGAAGGCTCTCCCCCTGGGAGTCACCAGCCTACATTGTTTGGCTGATGGCACCCTGAGGAGGCCCTCTCTGTGGGAGCGCACGGGTCGATGGGAGGTCATCGGTGACAGCAGGCGGTCTCGGAGATAACTAGGCCCTATGCCATGGAGCGCTTTAAAGGTGATCACCAACACCTTGAAGCGCACCCGGAAGACCACCGGAAGCCAGTGCAGCTCGCGCAGGAGCGGTGTTATGTGGGAGCGCCACGCTGCTCCCGTCACTACCCGCGCGGCCGCATTTTGGACCAGTTGGAGCCTCCGGGTGCTCTTCAAGGGGAGCCCCATGTAGAGAGCATTACAGTAGTCTAGGCGGGAAGTGACAAGGGCGTGAGTGACTGTGCACAGGGAATCCCGATCAAGAAAGGGCCGCAACTGGCGAATCAGGCGAACCTGACAAAAGGTCCCCCTGGCTACAGCTGTCAGATGTTCCTCCAAGGACAGCTGCCTATCCAGGAGGACTCCCAGATTGCGAGCCCTTTCTGCGGGGGCTAAAGACTCGCCCCCGATAGTCAGTGATGGAGTCAACTGACTATATCGGGATGCCGGGAACCACAGCCACTCCGTCTTGGACGGGTTGAGCTTGAGTTTGTTTCTCCCCATCCAGATCCGCACGGCTTCCAGGCACTGGGACATCACTTCGAGGGCATCATTGGGGTGGCCTGGGGTGGAGATGTACAGCTGGGTGTCATCAGCGTACTGATGGTATGATGGTAATGTTCCACCTACTTGTTGTATTTGAGAAAAAGACACTCCTTGTATATGAGGAAAAAAACATCAACATTTATAAAGCAGGTAGTTTGATAGAAGAGATCATCTTCTCTTAGGGGCTTGTGAGAGGACAAGGCATTCTAGATATCTGCCACTATCTTGGGGTTGCATTCTAACTTCAGAATCATTTTTTACATACTTCCTCTTTCTGTAACACAGCTCTTAATCTTGTTTCAGTACCAGTTTCTTAATGATACCTGCTAATAACTTTGTCTAAGATCCATTTCTGCTTCTGGACATTCTGGGGATTACAGATCTCTCCCCAGAACTCTAAAATGGCCAAGACTATGAGATGGTTAAATAAGCAGCATGTTTTGAAACATGATGGAGAAAAATGGAAGGAAAAAGATAAACTTTCTGATAGGCCATATCCAGGTCTAATAGTGCCTGTTAGAATTTTGGGAGCTATATTTCTGCTTCCTTCATTTTGAAACTATTCTTCTGGAAGTGGTATCCAAAGTGGAAATTAGGAAGGCACCCCCTCTAGTCCATAGAACTATAAATACCTCTGTAAAAAGTGGCCAGGACAGAAGGTGAAAGATCTGCTCTCCTCATCCAACACAGGAAATGCAGACACTGGTTTGCACACTTCACTAAGGATGACATGTGGAGAGACCAATTCAGATTGTTAATTATCAGCACCTCCAGATACTTAATACTATTAGACATTCTACTTCTGTTTGCAGGTCTTCATATTTTGTGATTTTCTCAGTTCTTTCTCTACTATTCTGCTGTCTACAGGTATTGCAATCTCCACTATCCAGACTTTTTTTTCTTTCTTATCAAGAATTGTTAAGTCTGGGGTGTTATGTGGCAGCCTGTTTGAATTCTAAAATCCCCGAGCATTTTAGCTTCTTCAGTTTCTATTACTTGTACTTTGTCTCTTTAGGATTCCACTAGTTCTTGCTTGCAGACAAATGGTATTTCTTGCAGATATTCCAATGCTCTATTATTGCTACTTTGCCATGCTGTTCTTTGTAGTCAATCTGTGCAATCTTCTTGCAAAGTGAGTCTCCTTGAAAAATGTCTCTCTTGTTATTAACCTCTATCTATTAACCTCTATCTATTAACCAGTCTATCACCATTAAGTAATCATAATGGTTGTTGGATCCACTTTTAGCGGAACCATCTTTAGTTCACCATTTCTTTCCTAGAAGTTTCCCCAGCTGAGCTATTGTATTTCTTCTTGCATGTCAAAATTAGTAATAATTTGGTATTTCCTAATGAATCTTCATTGCCGAGCTAGGCAATTATAGAATTTCTGTTCTATCCAGTGGTGAAATTCAATTTTTTTTATTACTGGTTCTGTGGGACTGGCTTGGTGGGAGTGGTTGGGTGGTCATGTGAGTGTCTGGGCATGGCCAACTCAATGTCACTGCCACCCAGTCACATGACACCCCCCCCAGCCACACCTACCCAGGTTTTATGGCTCCCATTGTTTTCTGTAGGAAATGGGTCATGTGACTGGGTGGGCATGGCCAACTTGATTGGTCTCATCCATAGGAAATTTCTCCCTACAATAAAATAGCACTGTTCCAATATTTAAAATAGAATAGAATAACAGAGTTGGAAAGGACCTTGGAGGTCTTCTAGTCCAACCCCCTGCTTAGGCAGGAAACCCTACACCACTTCAGACAAATGGTTATCCAATCTCTTTTTAAAAACTTCCAGGGTTGAAGCATTTATACTTGGAGGCACGTTGTTCCGCTGATTAATTATTCTGTCAGGAAATTTGAGGGCTCCTACAAAAATGAGGGAGTCAATCTATTTTCCAAAGCACCAAAAGGCACAACAAGAAACAATGATTGGAAACTAACCAAAGAGAGAAGCAACCTAGGACTAAGGAGAAATTTCCCAAGCGTGAGACCAATCAACCAATGGAATAGTTTGCCATCACTAGAGGCTTTCAAAAAGAGTGAGGGAAGTACACCCCAAAAGGAAAGTGCCAGGAACCACTAAAACAATGCAGAAAACTTAAAATAGCCATTCCCCTTTAAAAAAAAAAGTCAACCCCAAAGCAAACAGCAGCTGAGAGGGAAACTAAGAGCAGCTGCTCAGGCTAATCGAAAGCCTGGGCGTGCTGACAAAAACCATTAACCCTTCCAACTCTTATGTTCTCTATGTTCTAAATTGGATGCTTCACAGCAGAAGCAATACAGCTGTCTGGATCACACATGCATTAAATTCAAGACCTGTATGATCAAACTGCATCTTTGTCCCCTCCTGTATCTTTTCCCCCAGGAAGAAACAAGAAGTAGCCAACACTGCAGCAGCTATAAAAAGCCTTGGGAAACTCCAAGGAGTATCAGCTGATTATAGAAATTTTACTTAATACTCTTTATAATGAAAATGTTTGTAATCTTGTCCTTCCTGAAGGGAAGAGGTTAATCCCATCCCTAGATGGGTGATTGATGGGTTTCCCTGCCCTAATCCTGTCAGTTTCTGTTGTTTATTGCCTTGATTCAGTGTGTATCGGCTGCATTCCAGCTGCAACTGTTAAGTGGAATTATTAACTGAAGAGAGAGAGAGAGAGGAAAAAAAACCTCTCTCTTGCACTTTATTTTTAACCGGTTCTCTGAACTTCCTAAGCAATTTACTAACGGTTTGGGCAAACCGGTGAGAACCCACTGAATTTCACCTGTGATTCTATCACAGAACTCTGCGAGCGCTATAAAAAAAATTAACCTTATTTACATTGAAAGCGTAGTAAACTATTGTGCTGTTTTCTTGCAGTGGCTGCATTTCTTTTGAATTAGCATTATTTATTCATCCCTCTAAATGTACAACAATTTTAAAACAAAATGTTGCTCACATAAAGATACAACAACACTTGAAGTGTTAAGTACATTTTTGGCATTTCAGCTTCATTATGTCCAGTCCTTAAATGCATGAACAGATAATCATATGAATATTAGTTATTTTTCACATGCTTATGTGATCACACAAAAAGTACATGCTAAAAAGAAGCAGATGGTGACAGATGGGGAAGGTTGAATAAGGTGGTTTTGGAATCCTAGAAAATGTACTTTTGTAATAGTGTAAAAATAAAAATTATTTGAATGCCAAGTAAGACTCTACAGAACAATTGATTGGTAATTGTTTTCATATTATGGTAATTTTGTTTAAATGAGTTTCACTGTCAATATTCTATCTTATTCATATTAAAGCCTGACATAAAAGAATGGACTTATATGCAAACATTCTTGAAAGTAAAAACTCATTACTTAGTAACAATTAACTTTTGAGTATATTTTCATATCATTGTGCCATAAAATAATATTTAGCTGTAATGGGGGGAGTCCTTCAGAAAGTTTTATTTTTCAGTTTTCCTGAAGTACGGTTTTTATAATACTTCAAAGCTGAATTTAAAATCGCTACTCAGTTTTATGTTTAAATATGTGCGTAAAACTATTCATGTTCTCTTAATAATCTCAATTTTTTTTTTGAAACAGCCTATGTCCATTATGAAAAGGGTTTTTTTTTGATAATTGGAAAGGGCCATTTAGGCCATCAAGTCCAGTCTCCTGCTCAGTACAGGACTCTAAATTAAGCATGTCTGACAGATGGCTGCCAGCCTCTACTTGAGCACAACCAATGAAAGGAGTTCACCTCCTCCCTTTATATTTTTTTAAATAGTAGTCAAGGCTGTGTAATGTAGTCAGTGATCAATCAGAGAAATTTATTTTAAAACATATGGATGAAATAAACATCATGAATAAATAACATGAAGCATTTTTACAATAATGCTTTATTAAAGTAAAAAAATAAAAGATGGATAGATAGAAAGGCACATATACCTTCTCCCCAAGAATATTTTGATGGGTCAGTTTCACTAGAGTCCTGGTGGGGCAGTGGTTACAAGTGCAGGATTGCAGGCAAACTGCTCATAGCCTTGGATGTTGACTGGGCTCAAGGTTAACTCGGCCTTCTAGCCTTCCAGGTTGGTATAATGAGGATCCAGATTGTTGCGGGCAATATCCAAATAATGCTTCAACATTGTAAACCTCCCAGAGAGTTCTGTAAAGTGCTGAGAGACAGTATATAAGCCTAAAATGCTATGATAAATGCTATTAGTAATGTCCCGAAGTTAATTCAACAGTTGCTGGTTGCAGTTTGGAGACTTGGGATACAGTCACATTTCAAAACAGTGCATTTTAATCCATATGTCTGCTGTACCGTCTGCGTTAGAATTGTTTACAGCGGAAATAAAAGCTTCAGAACTTGTTTCCCCCATCAGAAGTAAAATTATGCTTGAGCTCAAGTTTGGGCGTTCATTCTGGAATCATGTCCTGTTCTTGGAGATGGCCTGGACAAGTCCTTGTAGTTTTCTTGGCCAGGTTTTTTCAGAAGAGGTTTGCCATTGTTTCCTTCCTGAGGCTGAGAGAAAGTGACTGGCTCAAAGTTACTCAGCCAGCTTTGTGCCTAAGGCAAGTCTAGAACTCACGGTTTCCTGGTTTCCAGCTTGATGCCTTAACTACCACAACAAACTCTTTCTCAGTTGTGATTTAACGCTACCCAAAATAAGCTCACTGATACTCAGTGATATGAAACATAACATTCATAGTAAAAGTCAAGATGAATAAATTGGAAAAGAGAAACATGATATTGTACTTTAACTTGTCTTGAAAACAAATTAAACTGCATTTAAAATAGTTATTTCTTTTGCAAGAAGTTATGAGAGTAAAATCATGTTTTAAATTAAGGCAATCAAATAATGTAATAACTGGAAACCATGATTTTTGTAAACTATTGTTTTTAAATCTTTGAAATATATTGAAGTATCCTAATATATAGGAAATATATTTATTGTAACAACTGATAAATCCCACCTTGCTATGGTAAGGTTGAATTGAAATGTCATGTTTTCTCTAAATTATTCAAAAGTTTCTAGATCTGTTTCACTAGATATTTTATTGGTGGTGCCTCCAAAGTAAATATTAGGTTTTATTATGTATATTTTTTAAAAAAATAGCTTCAGAAACTTCATATTTTGCCACATATATTTTTCCTGCTTTTAATGCAAAAGGGGATCCCCATTCTAAATATGTTACAATAGATATGTGAGTTATGTAACAACGAAGTTTACTTTTCATCACTCTTAACATTTTTATTCATTTATAAACTGAAATAGTTTGTCATTTTTATATGATCAATTAAATTTTATTTAATCAATTTAGTGTCAATTAAATGTAATAGTCCCAAAATAGTTTATTTATTTATTTTACTATTTATTATTGCGATTTATATATAGTGTTAATACACTAACTCGGCGGTGTCAAACTGGCGACCCATGGGCTGGATGCGTTATGCGTAGGCCACGCCCACCCCAGCTCCGCAAAGGGAAAAAACATCATGATACGTCATGTGATGGCAATGTGATGCTATGAGTTTGACATCTGTGCACTAACTGATAGGTGCTAGTGACTTACTGGTCAAGTATAATTTAATGCACAACAGTGGTTCTGCATTACTGTCTAGCCTTTTCATCACTGAAAAGTAGAATTTTATGACATTGATTATTAAAACAAGCAGAAAAGCCCTAAAATACTGCTTTTATTTCTATATAAGTAAACTCTTCCTAAATATAATTAGTATACATGCTAGTACACCATTTATTTAGATAGATGTAGGATTTGATTCAATTTTATAGGCATAATCCCTTTATATGAAGAAATACTTCTCTTTTTCATCTTAATACCATTAAATAAATTTACAGGTGTACCTTTACAATGAAAGGAGTTCTTATACAATGATGTATACAATTGTATCATATTATATGGTACAGGAAAAAAAAATAGGAATATTTTCTTTGTTCCAGCAGTCCTAACTATAAAAACAAGAGCAACAACAAAAATGGCATTACAAAGTATCAATAATGGTGCATTGGAATATCTGCAAGGAATACCATTTGCCTGCAAGCAAGAACTAGTGAGACCACAAGATAAAATAATAGAAAACGAAGAAGCTAAAGTGCCCTGGGATTTTAGAATTCAAAAGACAAGCATCCGCCACACAACATCCCAGACTTAATAATTATTGATAAGAAAGATTTAAAAGCAGTCTAGATAGTGGAAATTGCAATATTTTGGCAAAAGAAAACAAAATTGGTATAAATAAAATTAAATAAATTTAGCCTTGAACAGAATGCCAAGACATCTGGAGCACCACTTGAACACTATCGGGATTGACAGAATCACCACCAGTCAATTGCAAAAACCTATTTTACTTGATATAGCTTACATCCTGCAACAATATATTTAATATTATTAAATAACAACATTTATCTATCCCAGGGGTTTGGAAAAAACTCAATAGATGGACAAAAAGGCCAAATCCAGCCTATACGTCTGCCTGAATGAGCAACCGACCATAAGCACCTGCTACATAACACTCAAGAGTTAACAATTATTGATAAGAAAGACAAAAATGTCTGAATAGTGGATGTTGCAGTACCTGAAGACAGCAGAATAGAAGAGAAGGAATTGGAGAAAAATCGCAAAATACAAAGACCTGCAAATAGAAGTAAAACGGCAGTGACAGAAGAGAACAAAGTTAGTATCAATAGGAAAAGGTGCTTTGGGTGCAACCCCCAAAATCTGGCAAACTGCTTGAAGACTTTTGACATTGACAGAATTACCATCACTCGATTATAGAATGCTACTTTACTTGGTATAATTTACATCCTGTAATGATACCTTTAACAAATACCAACATTTCTCTATCCCAGATTCTTCGGAAGAACTCGATAGGTGGATAAAAATGCCAGATCCAGTCTAAACATCTGGCTGATGATTCAACTGACCATAATAATTAAAAAAAAATGTTCATGTGGTTAAGCTGTTGGATAACCTGGTTATAGTCTACTTTTGGCCAAGGAAGTTCAGTGGATGGCTTTGTCCAATCACTCTCCGAGCTTCCTCACATAATTTTTTTGATGAATAATAGAAAATAATGCTCTATATGCTGCATTCCACTGTTAATTGAATGGCAAACAATAAACCAAGCCTATGTCTTATAGTTCAATCTTTAGGGCAGTGTTTCTTAACCTTAGCAATTTAAGCTGTGTGGTCCCCAATTCCCTAAATCCCTCAGCCAGCATGCTGGCTGAAGAATTCTAGGAGTTGAAGTCTACACAGATCTTAAAAGTTTCCAAGTTTGAGAAACACTGCCTCAGAGCATTAATTTTTGTCATAACAATGTCATAGCATAGCGAGCAGAAGATACTGTACTCCCTACGGTATCTCCAGAACTATTGCAACCACATCAGTGCTTCTGTAGTGGAAAACGAAAAATGAAATACCTTATGACCAGGACTATGCTCCACTACACTGAATTGAATCCTTGATTTTAATAGATAAAACAGTAGAGCTCAAGGCACATAATTGATACTTCTAAAACAGGTGCTCAAAAGTTAGCTTTTAAATCATGTACATCTGTGTTTACCTAGAAGGGTAATGACCTTGAAATGAAGATGCTGCCTTGTTTAAACAAAGACTAAATATAATACTTTCCTTTTCCTTAGAAAATTATGATAACACTCTCTTTTAAAGGGTAATTATTTCAGAAGTAATCTGTTTGTCACGTAAATATATTTGTCTAAGTGTTAATGCCTTGATATTGCTATTTTAGGTTTTGGAAGACAATGATTATGGTCGTGCAGTGGATTGGTGGGGCCTTGGAGTTGTTATGTATGAAATGATGTGTGGCAGATTGCCATTCTACAACCAGGATCATGAAAAACTTTTTGAACTCATTCTAATGGAAGATATAAAATTTCCTCGAACTCTCTCATCTGATGCAAAATCATTGCTTTCGGGTCTCCTAATAAAAGATCCAAATAAACGGTAAGGTTAAAGTATAACAGATATATTTTGGAATTAAAATGTACAAGGGAATGAAAAAGAATGAAATGAGAATTGCTTTTTAGAAAATTCCTGTTTAAGCAACATGGTGCCCTTTTCCTCATAGTGAACAGGAATTAACTGATAATATCTCTGTATTGAACTATATTCTACTCAACTATATTGACTTTTTATAGGATCAGAAGCAGCAAAGTTTATAACTAAAGAGGTAAAATTATCCTAAGAACTAAAATGGTGCTTAGTTAGTCATTACTGGACTTTCCAGTATTTGAATTATATATTACATTTTTAAATACAATAAATCAGGTCTAAAAGGTGATTAGAAGGTAATAATATTCTTTGGGATCACTGCAAATAATGGGATACAATTATTGAAATTGTAGATCTGTATTGGCTCTCAAAAAAAGAGGTATTAATGTTTTTGGATTGAGAATGCAATGATGAAGCATAAAAGTTGCCCAAATTTTCCTGAAACAAATTGTAAACCGCTGTAAAGACTCAGAGAAAATAATGGCTCGGCCCTTATCAAATTACTTCCTATAAGTAATTTAGGTATTTAGGAGAAAAAACTTGTGTTGTATTGCAACTCTATTTGGACACTCTTCGTCTCCTTGTAAATTCAGTTGTCTTATTTGAATCGTCAGTTAAACTGCTGTTAATAGACAGAAGTACTATGGAATGTGAGGGTATAGCATAGCACCCCTCTGTAATTCTGTAAATTTGCCTTTTCCTTGGTTTGACAGCAATGATCTCAGGAAAAGGCATATCTCTAATAGTTGCACGGAAGCAAAGGCAATAGTTACTACATTTTATTCATATTCCTTGGAAAACAGTCACAGGCACCTATATTTTTATTTATACATTTTTATTTATACACATAAGCACACAATATAATTGTTTTTTATTTTGTTGTATGCCACTTAACAATTACCATATTTTTCGAAGTATAAGACACACTCCCCGCCCCAAAAGAGGCTGAAAATCTGGGTGCGTCTTATATTCTAAATGTAGCTTTTCCGAAGCTTTTTTTCAAGCCCTAACGAGGTGCTAGTGCCAGTAAGTGAAGCAATCTTCCGCACTTCGCCTGCTTTTCTCATTGCTCCCTCAGACGATCAGCTGTGCTTTAGAAGCTGTTTTTCAGCCCCAACGAGGTGCTAGCGAGTGAAGTGATCTTCCGCGCTTCACCTGCTTTTCTCATTGCTTCTCTCTCTGATGATCAGCTGTTCTTTAGAAGCTGTTTTTTATCCCCAATGCGCGTGCTCAAAACTAGCAAACTAATGTCCTGAAGCTGACCAGACTAAGGATGCTAGCCAGATGAATATCTGGTAGGCAGAATTCTCCCCCCCCCTCCTCCCTAAAAACTAAGCTGCGTCTTATACTCCAAAAAATACGGTACATAATTGAAGCCATAACCCTAATCATAATATTAATATGATGAAACATGCTTTATGATGCCATGATACAAGGAGAGAAGTTTGCATTGCAACTTTGTGATGCATTGCTCATTACATGCTCACCTTGTTCCTCTTTGCAGATTAAAGTAGCATAAAAATATTCAAAATATATAATTTTAAATAGATTTTATGAAATGATTTTACATATATAATACAAACTACATTCAAAGAAAAAGGTGTAGTAAATGTGAAAGAGAAAAAAGAACACATACAGACACAAAAACATTTGAAAAGCCTTACATTAAAAGAATTAGAAGGGAGCTATAGCTGAATATGTTCATGGCCTAATGAGAATATTTACAGTACTTAGGTAAGCAAGATAGTCTTATTGCATAAAGGACAAAAAAAATGAAAAAGTTAATTCTGAATAAGTTTGGTCATTTTGAAATGGAAGCAGGGAAAATGTAATGTAATATTATAAAAGCATAACATTTAAAAATATATAGAAAACCAAAAAAAGAATATAAGCACTAGTTTATTTTAACAAAATCAGAAAGCATGGTAGTGACTTTTAGAAACAAAACAAGAAAGTTATACCAAAACCACGGTAAAATATCATTTTCTCAAGATTGAAAATTTGTTCAAGTTGTACTGATATTACAAAAAAATGAAATAAATAATATAGAATAAAAAGACATAGGATCCAAACATCATAATACCAACAGATTAGCTCTACCACATATGTGGGGGCCCAGAGTTGAAGTAAAAGGAACACAAAGTGCAGATAACTCTTTCTAATGTGCTTTTGTCTCATGCAAAATTCACTTTATATATTCTAGGAAATTTTTTTGCTTTAAGATTAAAATCTGTGTGAGCATTCCTGTATTTTCAATCCAGCTAATCTGGATAGCAAGTTTTAATAACTGCAAGTGAAAGTACCTGAGCTCCAAATTGTATTAAGGAAGGCATTGTTAATTTTTAAAAACAATTTCCCCAACTTGAAAGTTGTGTTTTTAATTATTAAATGGCTTACTTATTCAATCTTAAATTATTTCATGGAATATTTTTAATTTTTTTAGTGATCACATGGTCTCTGTGTACTTCCCCCCCCCCTTTTCTTTTTTTACTAATAACTGTATTGTTTATACTCTCCCCCCAATAGTCTTGGTGGAGGACCAGATGATGCTAAAGAAATTATGCGACACAGCTTCTTTGTTGGAATAAATTGGCAAGATGTATATGATAAAAAGGTAGGTTTATATCTGATAAAACAGAATTCTTAAGAAATCCCAAAGAGAATATACCTTATTTCAATTATAACAAATGTATATCAAGTAAATGCATATCAGGTAAAATGTAGCAAACTATCAAACAACAACAAAACCCCCAATATATCTAATCTTAACAATGTTGGTCTTTCCTGATTTAATAGAAGTATCTCACTTCTACTGAACTGAATCTAATCTTTTTAAAAAAACAGTGCTTATATTTAGTGGAATCAGACATTTCATAATTATATTTATAATGTATATATTACAATAAAACAGAAAAATTGTTCCCTTTATTAAATAGCCATAAGCTTCTTGTAGAAATCTCTGATATAAATTGAATATATATAAAATTGTATTTAGAAAGCTGAATATTTAGAAAACTGAATAAATGGAACTGTATTTTCAAATGTTTCCATTAGTTTCCATTAGTCTATGAGTTATTGCAGGTGGGGAGTGGTAGGTTAGATTTCATCCTTTCTATTGAATTTCAGGCTGATGTTATTCAGAGCAGAGATAGGCAATAGTACAGTTCCTGTAAGTAGTAACCAGTGTGGATAGTGATTCTGAAAGCCATGTGCCAAAATACTCTGAGTCTCAATATGGATCCCATTAATTCAAACTTCTCAATTTGATTTATCCATCAGAAAGAGCTTAAAAATTGGGTCACGTGTGTCATCTCCTCTCTATGCTTTTGTGTATGGGTGTATAATACTAATTTTAAGTTAATTAAATATTTGTGTCAACATTTGTACAATTTTTTAAATAAAAAAAAAGAAAGTTAAAAGTTAAATATCCTTGTTGGCTGTATGTTCCAATGGTGGAAAGAAAACTATTGCAGCTCTGCAAACCATTTTGAAAGATGCTCTGCTGCTCAGAGTCTTGAGATACCTGTGTTTCTTGAAGACTTTGTGTGGCCATTTCAGGACTTTTTCTTAGGGGCAATGAAAGCATTTCTAATTTGGGATAGTTGCTGAAATGAACCAGCTTGCCTCAGGGTTTCAAGCAGAGGATTCAGAGGGTCACTTTGTGAACCTGTCTTGTCAATAGCTTACAACCTTTTAAACTCATCTTTCCTTTGGACTTTGTAAGCCTAAATTATAATTTAATGTAAGTCTTGAGATACTATGTCATATTGAAGAAGGAATTCTTGTAAGGGCATATTGGTATTGCTGCAAAATTTCGGTGTTAAGCATCCTCAGGTAAATTTTTTAACATACTGAAACTTTACAGTGTTACAGTATATTAGTATTACTTAAATATGTTTTTTGAAAATCTATTTTTAAAGGATTTTCAAACATTCCTTAATCTAGATTTGGGAAAGAATATTAGTTAGATTTTTGTCTGTAGTTGAGGAAAAATAAAGGAAACTGCTCAGAAGTAATTCACATATCTTCCTTGGTTTTTGGGCCAGATATCTTTGGTGAAAGTGAGTGAAGCCCTTGTATTGTGTGGGTTCATTTTTTTAATTACTATCTTTTTTTGTCATCTTTGTCATAGTCTGCATTTTTCTTTATTTTGATTATTTTGTCTTGTTTTTAGTAAACTTCCCTCAGTTTTTTGATGTTGGAAAGCATATAGATTTTAAAATAATTACAAATAATTATTCCACATTATGTTGAATATTTTCTAAGATCTCTGAATTAACAGTGTGTACATTGAGATTAACACAAATTAATAATTTGCAGCAGAATCCTCTGCATATTTTTTCTAGAAGTAAATCAAACTATGTTTGGTGGAGCTTATTGTGAGAGTTTAGAGGGTTGCATTATTAAAGATTAATGACTTATATCAGCCTTCCATCCTTCCAAGGTAGGTAAAATGAGGACCCGGATTGTGGGGGCAATAAACTGACTTTGTATAAAAAAGAACACCGCTGGGGTGGGGGTGGGGCAAAAGCCCTACTAAGCAGGTATATACAAAAGTATGATGGCTATTGCTTAACACATTGTAAGCCACCCTGAGTCTCCGGAGAAGGGCGGCATATAAATTGAACCAATAAATAAATAAATTAATTAAATAAATTAAAACAATGGGGAAAGTTTTTGTCAAAATGTGTTGATTTCAAACTTCCTTTTTAAAAAAAACTAAAGGGAAGGGAAATGCTTTTTCACTGATATTTATTTGATATTGAGCAAATAATTTAACAAATATAAACATAACACATTTTCTGTGGCAGTTTGCAACTTGCTGTAGAGTTGGATACTATGGAGCAGTATATGAATGCTGACAGCAAATAAATAATTAAGCTAATTAGCAAACGTCAGCTATTTTATGCAATTCCCAAAAAAAATTCACACTATTTAAAATAGAAGAGTAAATTTACTAACATTTTCCCAATCTCCAGGTGCTAAGTTTGTGAAAGTAAAAAACGAATACTCTATAATTGCATCTTAATAACATTTACAAAAATTAATAACAGAAGCTTTTTTGACTTAAGAAACAAATAAATGAGTAAAAAGGAAAATAAAATTCAGGATAATTTTGATTATGGTGGCATAGTGATTAGAATGCAGTATTGCAATCTTAAAAACTCTGCCCACAGCCTTGAGTTCAATCCTGACTAGCTCAAGGTTGACTAGGCCTTCCATACATCCAAAATCAGTAAAATGTGGACCCATATTGTTGGGGGAAATATGCTGACATTGTAAACTGCTCAGTGAGAGCTATAAAGCACTATAGAGTGGTATACAAGTCTTAAGTGCCTTTGCTAAATAATTATTTTATTATTTAGCAAAGCAAATAATTTAAATTTAGCAAGTTAAATATTTAATTATTTAAATATTATTTAACAATATTTAATACTTAACATTCATGGTAAGTAATTCTTTGTCTATACCAGTGATGGCGAACCTTTTTGGCGTTGCATGCCAAAAGTCAGAGTGCACAAGCCCTCGCACGCTTTCGCATGCCAGCACCCATAATGCAACGGGCACCCCCATTTGTGCATGCGCACATGACCCCCCATGCTCCTAATGCGCATGCAGCTCACACCTCACACTGCACATGCGCACATGCAACCCCCACTGCACATGCGTGCGCCTGCCACGCATGCGCCCCCACTTTTTCTAAGAGGGCCGGTGCACCACTTACCGGAGGACAACCAGTTACCCTGGCAAGACAGCTGTTCCCAAGCCGGCAGCAACGCTCTCGGCCCTGCCTGCCAACTTGCCAGCACCCCATTCACCCATCCAAGCAGAGGCCTTTTGCCCACGCTGCTCCCCCAGTCAGAAGGGGGTGCGGGGAAACACACGAGGAGGCCGCAGTTGCTGCCAGCCGGGCCTGCCCGCCTTCTCCATTTGACGGGCAGCTGGGGCTTGCAATGAATGGCGCAAGCAGGACTGCAGCTCCTCCCCCGGGCTGTAAATGCACCTTGTGGGAGCGGAGGCTCGTGAGAATCGAACCCTCCTGCCTGCCTTACGAAGGGCCTTTCCAAGGCAGGGCTGGACTCTCCAACCTTGGCAACTTTGAGAACTCTGGGAGTTCTCAAAGTCCACAAATCTTAAGGTTGCCAAGGTTGGAGAGCCCTGTTCCAAAGGGTGCCTGCAACCCGCGATTGAAGCAGCTGGAGTTGTGGCTGTGCTGGCCGTCCCATCCCCGCCACCCCATTCGGCTTGCGCCATTCAATGCAAGTCTCAGCTGCCCGCCAACCGGAGAAGGCGGGCGGGACCAGCTGGCAGCAACAGCAGCCTCCTCATGTGTTTCCCCACACCTCCTTCTGACTGGGGGAGCAGCGTGGGCAAAAGGCTGCTGGTGCACTGTTGGTCCGGACTGCCTGGGACCGTGCAAGTAGCTCAGCAGGGAGGGAGGGAATCCCTAGTTTACCTTGCTCTGCTCCATTAGGAAGTTACCGCTGGGATTCCCTCTCTGCGTATTTTGGCACGTGCGCCCATTGCTGGTCTTTGTGTGCGCATGTGCACCAGAAATCAGACCAGCTGGCCGGTGCGCATGCGCACTCTGGAAATAGGAAGATTGTTTTCCTGGAGTGCGCATGTGTAATGGGCAGCTGCTCTTCCAATTTCCAGCACGCCCGTGCACATGAAAACCAGATGACCGCCATACCGGAACCTGGAAGAACAACAGGCGATAGCTCCGCATGCCCGGAGAAATGGCTTGCGTGCCACTTCCAGCACGCGTGCCATAGGTTTGCCAACATGGGTCTATACTGTAAGAAAGAATACAAAATATTCTTCTGTATCTTCTTCATTAATGGATACATGGACTGTAGAGCTAATTTGCTTAATTTCACTGGGCTGTATCATAAAAACAGTAGCTGGAATCCAGCTTCTGGAAAGTGGAGGCTTTGTAACCTCTGTCACTTGAGCTGCTAGTTCACTCAGTGTTTGGCGCTCCTTCAGAATTGATCCTTTTGCAAAACAGGAACATCACAGGATTGGAAAGGAAAGGAACCAGAAACAAATGGAGCTGTGATATTAATTAAAGTCAAGTTTATTAGTTTGTATAAATTAATACTATTAGTTTGTATAAATAAACACAATAAATAATTAGTGTACATCCTGTATTTTTGCTAGTTGAGTGCAATGTGCACATGTGATTACACAAATACAACCAGTCTGTGGTAAACTTGTGATACTAAAACTGTCAGTGGAAATATTTTTATTCACTAGGAACTGGATTCATGTCATGAATTCTAAAAGATGTGCATTTTGCTTCTGGTTCAATTCAACTGATATTTCTCATATGTTTCTATTATAAATATTAAGTATTGTCATTTTTGGCCAGTTTTCAGTGTTTGCTTCAATTTTTAGCAAAAAAAAATCTATTGAGGGGAAAATGGATTTGCTTAGGAAGATAGGAATTCATAGGTTACTGATAATTATATATTATATTCTAATGAATGAAGATAATAAAATAACTGGGACTGCAACTTGGGGAGGGAGAGGAGTGCAACATTGGAATGGATATGACCTTAGGAGAAAGTTTTTAGGTTAATGTTAAGTGACAAGAATGGATGGGATGGGGGAAAGATGAGAGAATGCAAAAAAAGAGACTGAAGGATACAAGTATGACGAAAAATGCTTACATCATTTTTCTAGTGTTGATTTTGAGAAAAAAAATGGACATGGAAAAAAAGTTGAAACTAGAGTGAAAGTTCAGTGACCCAGGAAGTGGAAGTATGAGCTGTATTTGAAAAAACATTAGAAAATAATTTTATCTCTTAATAGAATGACTAGAAAATGGATGTAAGGCAATGTTGAAGTTGCTTATCCTCTAGAATGCCATAGAAATGAGGGCTTCTGGTTGACATTGTGGCAAGATCGGACACGAGGAGCACTCTGTGCTCCTGTGCTGAGTTCTTCCAATTGGTGGGCTCCGAAAGGAGCCAAAGCTGCCCTGTAGGGGCAGTGAAGCAAAGAGGGGTGCCCTGTGAGGTCGAGGAGAGTCGCAATTCTCCTGTCTGACCCGGGGTTCATTTTCACTCTTAGTCATGGCGAGGAGAAGAGGCAGCCGAAAGATGGCTGCCAAGAAGCTGGGACAACCGAGGAACAACCACGACTGGTGCTGGAGCAAAGTAGGTGAACAGTGGCTGGAACTGGGGGAGAGGATTCGTTTTTACTTAATACCTAACCCCAAAGAACTATTTGCTCAAAATTGCTTGTTAAAATGGTGATTCAGCACTCTGAGAAAAATACCAGACCAGAAGGAAAAGACTTAAGAGAGGAAACAATAAATTTCTAAAAAACAGAAGATTGGGCTCTTAAACTGAAAAGATGTGGTAATGGAAAGGCATTTTAAAACACTGGACATTTTTACATAAAAAACTTATCCTGTTTCTATAATTGAATTACAATTGAAATTACGATCAAAATAACTATAATTAGACTGACTAGTGACAACATTGAAATTTAAGTTGAGAGCACCACCTGCTGATGAAAGGAAAATATACAAGTCTGGGAATACTTATATGAAGGATTGTGAAAATATCTACTGGCTTATATTTACCCTGTGACTACTGGAAACTCAAATATGAGAACAAGGAAGTTATTTAATTAAAGTGACCCCTGAAAGTTATGCTAGAAGATTGAACCTGTAAAAGGAACATAAAGAGACTTTTGATAACTCATGGGACTATTTAAATGGAACTGATTGATTACCTATGGGATACAAAGAACTGTGATCAGTATACTTCTTGAAGGGCAATTTTAGGTCTGAATAAATGGTTCTTGGACTACTGGATAAAAGTGGGATTTAAAAAAACAAAACAAAATAAGATGCGTCATAAGGAAGAAATTAGTGGAACTTTGAAGGAAATGGCATTGATTTTCCGAAACACAAAGGACATCATGGAGAAAGGATTTAAGGAGATTATGGAAAAAATGGAAAATACTATACGAGGGATGATGAGTAAAGATCAAGATGCTCAGAAAAGGGAGGAGCTAACAGAAGGAATGGAGGAAAAGATAGAACCAAAGAACCTGCAAACAAAAGAAGAAGACAACGAGGAGATAATAATAAAAATAACAGTGATTGATGAATTAAACCAGGGGGAAATATTTTAAGAGAGAGGGAAAGAGATAGGGGTTTGGGCAGATACTTTGGAAGCTAGGCAGTGGAAGAGGGTAGAGATGGGAGAAATACTTAGATTGTATACTCAAGAAGTAGATACAGACAGAGATAAAGATCCAAGAGAGGAATATGGGAGGCAAGTAAAAAAAAAAAGCATAGCAACTAAAGTACTGAAGCGGACAAGAGACAATGGTTAGAAAGGAAAGGGTTTCTTTTTTTCCTTTGATGTTTTGATTTGCTTTTCTTTTTCTTTCCCTTTTTTAGAATGGTGGCATGATTAGAAGTTAGGTAAAAATAAGAGAAGGGGGAAATATTTGTATACACGTATCTTTATATAATGGAATAAAAGTAACAATAAAATTGATGGTATTATTAGAATATTATTAGAAATTGAATGATGGTATTTTTAAGTATGTTTTAATAATATTGTGATTGGCATTGTAATAATATATTGAAACAGCAATTAAATAATGAAAGAATATTCTTTAATATAAACATGTGTATTACTGTCAGAATTATATAGATTTGATGATTGTAAAGAATATGATTAGAATAATTTTGTATGTCTAAATAATATTGGGTATTAGAATTGTGTATTGAAACACTGAATAATGAAATAATTAATGATTGTATCTTAATACAAATAGATGTAAAGAGTAAAATATGGGAGATAAGTTAAAAATGAACAGGATTTCAAAGCACCAAAATGGGCGAGAGATGTTGGATAGAAAACTTTATTAAAAGAAAACTTCTTTTAATAAAAGGGTGACATGATTAGAAGTTAGAATAAAGATAGAAATAAGAGAAAGGGGAAATATTAGGCTATACATTTTTATTTAATAAAATAAAAGCAATAACAAGAGGTAAGCAATAACAATTAGAAATTGAATGGTGGTATTATTATGTATGATCAAATAATATGGTGAGTGGCATTAGATCAATATATAAAAACATTTATATAATGATAAATAATGATAAACTACAACTTAATATAAATGTGTATTATTATTAGAAATATATGTTGGTTGAATGTAATAACTGTGATTAATTCTACTAGTTTTATTTGCGTTAGAATGTATGTCACCCAGGTGCCACACTGTTCACGCATTGATATGTATATGTAAAATAAAATAAAAAACATATATATATAAAGAAATGTTTGTAGTTACACTGATGGAAAGAATGAAAAAGGCTTGATGGAATGTTGAAAGCAAAAAGGCCCTGGATAAGAAAAAAAAAATGCATGGCCAAGAATAATTGCTGAAAAAAAATATGTATATTTATTTCTTTCATTTATATGGCTGCCCCACTCACAAAAGAGATCTTGGGCAACATATAGTTAGATGAAAGCATAAAAACAAATGCTAAAACAAAACTCAGCATCCAGTACAGAATAACCAAGGCCAACCATCACATATTTCATTCATGTTGTTTCATCTCTGGATGGCTTATTCCATGCTTTAAAATACTGGGGGAAGAACCAGGTTTTTCAGACCCGTGAACAGAACAGCAGGATCAGGGTCATCTAAATCTTGGGGAAAGCGTTCCTTAGGGCAAATGCTGTGACAGTGAAAGCATGCCTCCTGGTTCTGCCAGGTGACACTGTTTCTTATAAAAACCCCACAGCATGCCCATTCTGCCAGATTCCATAGGATGAACAGAGATAATTGTGACAGATGGCCACACAAATAACTTGGCCCTGTGCCATGAAGGACTTTATAGGTGATAATCAGCACTTTGAATTGCATCCAGAAGCTGAAAAGGAACTAGTATAACTCACAAAATAATGGTGCTACATGCAACATGTCTTCAGGATCACTAGATACAAAAGTCTGGAGCAGTGCGAAGTTGGGGAAAAAAGAAAACTGTTTAATCGTCCCCCCCCCCAAATCGAATAGTAGTGGTGTTTGAGGCAATATGGCTGCTCGCAGTATGATAGGTCATGTGACAGCAGCAGGATGCAGACTGGCAGTCCAACTGAGCCACCTGCTGCTCCTGTTCTCATTGTCACACATATTCTAGACATCTGGAATGTAAAAGGGCAGGCAACAGAGGTGCTATCAGCACAATACTCAGGGAGTGGGGAAAATAGTCCAATCAGATATGCTGCTGTTTACCTGAGGGAGGAATAAAGCCAGCATAGCCACCATTGTAGAACCAATGACATTTTGTCAGCGAAGTGACAGCAACTCTTGCTCAACTCTCCCATCCAGTGAACAGCTGATCAGAGCTGCCTTCATTATTGCTTTTCCACTGCCCACTTGCTGACTGCACAATTCTTGGCAAAAAGGAGAGCTGTAGGAAAGGCCTTCTTGTTTGGTTGCCTAAGAGGCCCTCTGTGACGTGACCCATCACTACTACTCTGATGCCATAAAGCCTCACTGCCTGGCCGCAGACCAGGCTATGGACCGGGGTTGGGGACCCCTGCTATAGCTCATATTCTGTATATTTATGTTCTGACCTAGGCTTCTTTAAAAAGCATGAAGCAGAGTCTTGGTCTCAGCAAAACCCCTTTTATTTACACAATTGTGAATTCCTTTCATTCACAGTCAGCAAGGCATGGCAAACAGTCTTTCAGAGGAATATTTATCAACACAAACCTTATCTCGCTTGGAAAGCTGCCAGATAACTACCGTGTTTCCCTGAAAATAAGACCCTGTCTTATATTATTTTGAACCCCGAAATAAGCACTTGGCCTTATTTTTGAGGAGGTCTTACTATTTTGGGGCTTGTGGAGCAAGATGGGGCTTCTCTTGCCATCTTACCTGATTTCCAGCTCTGTCTCCCTAACCCTTTTCAGAGGAAATGGCAGGGACTGGCTGCGCATGCGGTTAAATATTTTCGGGGAGGGCTTATTTTTTTGGGGGGGGTTTATTTTCGCACATGCTCTCAAAAGCCCGATTGGGCTTATTATCCGGGGAGGTCTTATTTTTGGGGAAACAAGGTAGTTTCCAAACGCAGGGCAGGGCAAAATTTGCCACAGAGTCTCTTATAGTCACAAATAGAACTTTCCACTCTTGAAATGACTGACCGAATGAATTGTTTCCTGCAAAAGTCCATTCCCCGTTCACTCCTCTTTTGTTTCCTATAGGAGGGGCCAATCACCTTCAAGGTGTGGCTTTACTCCCAAGTTGACCCTGCTTTCTTAGTTGTTCTTGTCTTCTGGCAGCTCTGCGCATGCGCACACTGGGAACAGACTCCAATTGTTTCTCTGTCTTGCTGCTGTCTAGCTCCCTCTCTGTCTCCGATGCAGAGCCCTCGTCCAAGATTTCCCCAGCCCCCAGGACTGGCCCAAGTTTCTCTACAACCTCCTCACTGTCTGACTCTGCTGCCAGCTCTGCTGGTCACTGGTGGGCCACAACAATTTATTTCTATAAAACTTAACTGTCCTATCCTTAGTACACATCTGGCACAATTGGGAGTGGGGAAATTTTGTAATGTATATGGAGTGAGAGATGTGGAGAATAAATGTGCAAAGAAATAAAAATGGTTATGAGAGTCATTGTTGAATGAAACGTATGAGTGATATGTAAAATATAATCAAATAAGTTCAATTATTTTACATTAACACTGGTAAGAAATACAAAAAACAAAAAAAACTTTAGAACATCGTGAAAGCAAGAATATAAAGGCAAAGAGAACATAGTGAATGGTGTTCTTATGATCTGCCTTTATTTTCTTTTTGTTTACTACTTCTTTTTTGCTGCTTTATAACTTTGCTTACCCTGAAGAAAATTGCCTGAACACTCTGTACCTATTACTGAGATTTATTGTTTTATCTAACACCAATTAAATTGAAAGTTCTGCTTTTTCTATGTCAGAACTTTGAGATTAGAGTAACTACCATCTAATCACATCCTTTTTGGTCTGATTTTGCTGATATAGAAAATGTTTTAATAGTTTGTTTTTAAGTTAATGAATGTTTTGGAAGAAATGTAGTCTATCATAAATCCTGTATATATGGTATATAACTGATTAAGATTTAATTACAGATATGCTGATCCAAAACAGAAAAAGCCTAAAATAATTAAGGTTACAAGACCTTTGATCTAAAAAGATTGATACAAAAGGGCAGATTAATGCTGATTCAGCTTCTTTGCTGTTAGGTGGCAGTCTTGCGAAGCTTCTTTCTTGACTTTCTGGATTTTTAGGAAAAGAAGGAAGGATAGATGAATAGGTATAGAAAAAAAAGTTACGTTTTTCAGGTGTGTAATGATTATATAAAACATAGACTAATAAGAGTTGGAAGGAATCATGGAGGTCTTCTAGTTCAGGAGTCGGCAACCTTAAATACTCAAAGAGCCATTTGGACCCGTTTCCCACAGAAAAAAAAACCACCGAGAGCCACAAACCCCCTTTGACATCTAAAATGAAGATAATACTGCATATAGCGTTTTCAATAAAATTTATTGAAATATTAGATTATTTGTGAAAAATATATAGTTTAATCTAATTAATAGTTCAATGTATTCAAATTAAGTTACATTGGTATAAAATTTATATGTAGAGAAAAAGTCTTGATTTAAGGAATGCATCATCTGTTTTGTATAAATTAAAAAAATGCTTTATTGAATGAAAGGGAAATAAAGTATCTATACTTTATAAATCAGAACCTATTTTATTAGGCTCTAACAATTTAGCACCGACAGCTGTGACACTAAACATTTTCTTTTAAAAAAAACCCTCAATTGGTGGTTTTAAAATTTCTTCCCCATCATTTGATTAATAGTGAAAAGTGACTGGCCATTTAAAAAGTACTTTATCTTAGATTTTAAGATAGATATGCGGCTTATCTGTATTTTTAGCCAGCAGGAAAAGAAACAAAAAACTTTTTCCTTCACAAAAGCCTCACGTCAACGCTTCGACTTATTCATGTTACTGTACAAATCCTGTGGTAGAAATAAATGCACCTCCTGCTGGAGGGCGCTGCGAGCAACAATTGCTCAAGCCACCTCAGGACTGAATGTACTGTACAGTAGAGTAGTCATTGGAGCTCTTGAACTGTTTTGGAGCATGAGGAAAGGTCCGTCATAAATGCAATGGGTTTTCTTTTTTGGGGGAAAAAGTTTCTCTTCTTTCCGTTACACAAACCACGCAGATTATTTTACTCCCTATTCCCTAGTTCAATGCTATGATAAATTTGCAGCTTGGGAGCTTCCCGAAAAGGATTAAAAGATACGTCACCTAACTTTTATTTCTGACACACATACTCTCCGCCCAGTTGGTCTTCTTGTCCTTCTTTGCTGAGGGAGCAAACCGGACAGATGGAAATCAATTATGAATATTCAGTGCGAAAAGTCAGCTGATTTGAAACACTCCCTTCCTGTAGGTCTCCCTTCAAATCACTGGAAAAGCCTCCCACCTTCACGCAGGACATAATCATAGATTATTTCTTTCCAGTCTTATGGTAAATGTTTATTTAGAGTTTACCCCACCTGATCATTTGAGTTACGGAATATCTATATTCTCTCTCTGTGTGTGCATGTGTGTGTGCACACACACATATGCTTCTAAGGCTCTCGAAGACCTCCATCAGGCCGCAGAAGCGAAACCAACCCTACCTCTTCATATGCATTCATGTGCAACCATGAACGTGTGCATGTGCCCCTTTCGCTTGCATGTGCGGGATTGAAGGTCCGCACAGCCAGCCTACGGGCGTCTCTGTGAAGAAAGGTTGGGCGACATTTAAGTTTTCCCCAGCAGGAAGAGTGATGGGAGAGTTCCCCCATAAGACAATCGGGTTTTTTACTAGGCAGGGAGTCGCAGCAGATGCGGCTCCCAAGTTGCGTGTTGCCGACCCCTGTTAGTCCAACATCCTGCTCAGCTGGAGACCCTATACCACTCTGGACAAATAGCTCTCCAATGTCCTTTTGAAAACTTCCAATGATGGAGCACTTATATCTTATGGAGGGAAGCCATTCTCACTGTCAGGAAATTTTCAATTTAGTTCTATGTAGGTTGGATCTCTTTTTAATGAACTTCCACCTGTTACTTCTTGTCCAGCTCCCAGGTACCTTGGAGAATAAGTAAACTCCTTCTCTGTGACATCCCTTCAAGTACTGGGAGACTGCTATCATATCACTCCTAATCTTTCTCTTTATAAGACTTTGAAACCCTAATTTCCTTATTTGTTCATCATATGACTATCCAGAGCTTTTATCATTTTTGTTGCCCTTCTTTGCATTGTTTATATGATCTTATGATGTCTCTATTTTGTATTGTGGTGACCAGAATGGGATACAGTATTCCAAGTGTGGTTTCATCAGTGCAGTATAAAATAGTACTTCACTTCATGTGGTCTTTAAATCATCCCTTTGTTGATGTAATCTAGCATTGGCTTTTTTGACCGCAGCAGCAGATTGCTGGCTCATACTTAAATGGTGGTCTACAAGGACACCTAGTAGTTGCTACTGTTCAGCAGGTACCACCTAGTCTATATCTGTACATTTCTTTTTTCATTCCTATGTGTAGGACCTTCATTTTCTCACCACTGAATTGCGTACCGTGTTTCTCTGAAAATAAGACCAGGTCTTATATTATTTTTTGCTCCAAAAGACGCATTAGGGCTTATTTTCTGGTTAGGTCTTATTTTTGGGGAAATATGGTACTAAATGCACCCATCTGGCTGACAATCTTAACTGGGGCTTATTTTGGGGGTAGGGCTTATATTACGAGGATCCTGGAAAATCATGTTGGGATTTATTTTCCAGTTGGGTCTTATTTTCGGGGAAGCAGGGTATTGTTGGATAAGTCCTTCTAAATCTTGAGTCTTTCATCTAAAGCAGGGGTGTCAAACCTGAGGTGTCATGTTTTCGTGACCCCCTTTGCTAAAATGGGGGTGGGCATGGCTGGTGTGTGATTCATCCAGCCTGCAGGCCACGAGTTTGACACCTCTGATCTAAAGAATCAACAGTTTTCCCCAGTTTGGTGTCTTCTGCAAATTTGCTGAGTATCCTGTCTATCCCCTATCATTTATGAAGATGTTGAAGAGCCCTGGACCTAAGACAGAACCTTGAGATACCCCACTCAGGCTGCTCTTCATGTAGATGTATTTCTAGTGAGGAATACCCACTGAGTGCAGTTGGTTAGTCAGTCGTGAATCCATCTGGTGGTAGTACTTTCTATCCCATGTTGTTCTGTCTTATCAAGAGGTAGACTGTGAACTACTGTGGATAGGTGCTCTCTTATCATTTTCTTGCTTATTTTGACTTTCATTCCTATTCTGTCTCCTACAGTGCTGCTTTTAATAGGATGAACTATTTCTTCCTTTTGCATAAAGACAGATGCAAAGAATGAATTAAGCAGTTCTTCTTTTTCCCTGCTACCCATCACCTCCTTGCCATCTAAAAGATTCTATAAACCTCATGAAACTATTGTTTTAGACATCGGTGGAAGAGAGGTTTCAGAAACCAAGACATATATGCAGGGGAAAGGATGATTTGTGAAAATTGGAATGTAATGTACAGTGTGTTCAAGCCCATTTATTTCAATAAATGCTTGATTAAATTTGTGATGCTTATGTTAATGGATGTGTTTTTATTTTAACTTTTTAATATAATGCGTTATTTTAAAATGGGAATAAAATGCTTGTCAAATAAATAAAGACTTGTTTGTGATTTATGAATTCTTTATTTTGTAAGACTGCTTTCTCCCCTCTCTGTAATCACTAAAATAGAAATTCATTAGGCTAAACCTTGGCCAAACTAGTTTGTTAGTTGGCGTTCAAGTTTCAGTTATCTTCTTACCTGTTCTTAATTAGTAGGATAAAATGAATTAATCTCTTCCCGCTTTTTACAGTCCTACTTTTAAATTTAGAATGTTCATATTTATTAATAAACATTTTTCTTTCACTACACCTTCAGCTTGTTCCTCCTTTTAAACCTCAAGTGACATCTGAGACGGACACCAGATACTTTGATGAAGAGTTTACTGCTCAAACTATTACAATAACACCACCTGAAAAATGTAAGTATCTCATTATTAAGGAAGATAGGAGGGGAGGAATTCACATTTTATTTATTTGATTATGAAGAATCTAAGACATAATCTTAGATTATGAAGCTATTGCAACAAATAAAAGCTATAATCCTAATTCGTGAGTGTGAGCATCCAGTGATGATATCAGTGAGCCATTGAGGAGGGTCCCTGGGAATCAGAAAGGTCTGCCAGCAAGAAAAGAAGAACGTTGATAGTTCACTTAATTTTTCCCTTTTTTTGGCACCCTGTATTCTTCCCAAATTCTTTTTGGTGGGTGTCTTCAATAGCAGAGGTCTTGTTACTCACATTCATCCAAATCATCAGGATAGAGCTGTTCTGAGGTATAAAAGACTGCAGAGACAGGAGGGGAAGAATAAGGAGTTATTGGCTGCCTTTCATTTGTATATGTATTAAGTATATCTGGAGCTGTTTAAGAGATATTATAGTAGGAAATCTTCAGCAATGACTTTTTAAACATAATTATATACTCTGATGTACATAATTTAGAAGGATAAAAAAAGCCCCTGTGATTAATACAAGATGGGTTGGATGAGTGGGTGGGAATTAGTTCAAAAGTTCAGAGTATTAACCTACAGGAGTGGGAGTCTTGTTTAATCTATTTTTTCACTCTGCTGAATATCGGGCATCCTCCTTTTGTAAACTATTACCAAAGAATTCTAAAGACTTGTAACATTTATATTTTGTACTAGGCCTAATTAATTTGATTCTGTTTAGTCTATTCGGCTTCTCATTCTGAAAAATATTTGCAAAAATAGTTTTACATATCTCTACAAAAGATCATAGTAAACATAAACACAAAAATAATTTCATATTCAAAAATTTTATGTTTAATTGGCAACTTGAAATATAAAATGTATATTAAAATCTTCCAACAATAAAATTTGAAAGGCAAAATATGAATTTCCTCCCACTTTTCATTGAACTAATCTTACACAAAAATTCATTTAAGACAGTATCATTCTAATAATAAAATATGTGCAAAACTCCTTATGTCAATATAGAGGAACATATTAGTCATTTTTTATGTGGCTATCTTTAACCTTCAATTCCACAGATGATGAAGATGGCATGGACTGCATGGACAATGAGAGACGACCACATTTCCCTCAGTTTTCTTATTCTGCAAGTGGCCGGGAATAACTTCCTGTTTTGTATTCCTGCTATAGAGACATACTCAATTTATTACTAAAAAAGATTCCTGAACATCACCACCAGTCCTTGTTATTGTTTAGGAGAGCAGAGCACTTTTAGAAATCATTCCAAATTGACCAAGTTCTTTTTTTTTTTATTAATCAGACTATTTGATTTATCTGCATGAGGTGTTACATTGGTCTAAGTTGACCTGCGGTTACTGCTGTCTCAGCATGAAAGTCATAGCAAAAAGCATTCCCCAGATATTAGAAGGCAAATTCTCAGTTGCGTGATTTGTGCACAACTAGCTCTTATTCTCTTGCCTTCTCGGAGCAGAGTTTAAAAGGCATGCTGGTCTGTGATACAGTCCTTGCTCCCTTCTAAAATTAATTCCATTAATTTGGATGTTTTCTCAAGCTGATTGGAGCTTGACAGAACTAGAAAATATTACAAGGTGATTGTGTACATAATGCAAGCTTTTGGTAGATGTATGTCATCACTTGAATCAGTTTTATCTTTAACATGTGGATAAAAACATTTAGGCAAAGGACCTATAATTGTGTGTGTGTATGTGTGCACGTGCACATGCACATACACATACACACAAACACAGAAAGATAGATATATGTATAATTATATATAATTATTTTTTAACTGTTGGATACTACCCAAGAAGCAAAACGTCTGGGATTACCAGTTTTCCACTTAGACTTCCAGATTCATGTGCAATTATGGAGAATGGGACATTTAAATGGAAGAAATTATAACATAAAAGCAGCAAGTGATGTTGTTTCAACCTCTTATGATTTGTGTCTTGTGCTTTCCTTTTTCTTTGTTGATATTCATCACCCCTGGAGGCTGAAGAATTTAGACAAGCTTAACAACATTGCTTTTCACCAAAATTTGTATACTGAGGTAAACAATTGTTTACCTTTTACGTTTTTTTTGAGTTTATGAACTAGTTTCTTTTTCTTCAGATGTTTTAATTGAATATTTTGTTACACTTCAGTAGTATTTATTTTTTAGTGACAATGATTGTATGTGTCATGTTTGCAATGCTGCTACATCCTAGAAGAGGCTTGCAATTTATTTTATAACGTACGGAAGAACTGTACAAGCTGAACAAAAGAATGCACTTTTTTTCTATATGAAAATGTTAAAATTCTGAAAGTGTACCTTGTACTTAGAATTTGGTTTTTATAGTTAAACTATTTCATTATGGTCAAGAAAAAAAAATCCCCAACCCATGTATCCCAATTGTTTGCACAGTCTTTACTGAAGTTGAATGTTGTATTGAAGTTGGATAACCCTTCAAAAAATTTAAATTACCAAGGCCACGATGATTACAAGAAATGCATTGTAAAGTTTCAAACATTTAGTTAGATTGATAGGAGTATCTGTTTTAAAATACCGTATTAGTTCTAGCCATGACAGATGCAACATTTTTAGTAAACCTAATTCTCAAAATATTTATTAAATAGGATGTTTGAATATTTATTTTTTCATTTAAAAGATTTTTAAAAATAAACATGTGACAAAAGGCAATTTATGACATGGCCTTTGGTGATGGGAGTTGAGATTTTCTAATGGAGCTAGTAAGTGTAATAGTGCATGCCAGATTAGCCCTGAAGGATGATCTGTGGGATTGTAACTGATGATTCTTGACTTCATTCTTTGTACCTCCTATAATCTTTTAAGCTCTTATATGACTTGTCTAAGTCTTATGAAAGCTGCCCTCATGACTTTAAAAAATATTTACATGCAATTGTATCCATCTCTTGATGCAGAAAATGTACATACTTTGAAGTATCACTGCAGGCAGTGGAACATGCTAGGGTTATCAAGAGGCATGTGGGCATTTTATTCAGGCAGCTAGGATAAATCTATGCTTTAAAGAAATAAGGTAGGTATCATTGTACTTCTACACTATAGTAGGTCAGAAATACTGTGTATCTCTTGTGTGGAATGATTATAGAATAAGACAACATCTGCATTTATTAAAAATTGTGAAGCAGTAAAGAACAGTCAGAAAGAATGAGAAATTTAGTTTATAATCAGTGTCTTAGTACTATGTATTAAAAACAAGTACACTGGTTCTTTAATGATAGTCGAAGTATTCTCAGTTCAGCAGTACTAATATGCAAACATTTCTTTGATCTTCAGAGGGACAAGGTGGTTAATTAGGACCGCTTCTCTCCTTTTGCCATGGACAAATAAGAGAAGTCAGGAGTCTCATACTCCAAATGGATGAGGTCATGTACTATCATCATTTTCCTACCTGAAATATGCCAGCCTAAGCTAATAAAAAAGCCTGACATATATAAGATACATTTCTTCTCCTGTGCAGCCCTTATATAAAAGTCTGCCCATGGATCAGTCTTGCTGGATTGGAAGAGGCATGCCTTTCCACAGTTCAAGACATTTATTCATTAGTGTGTGCCTGGGCCAGTTTAGATTACTCATAATTATTTTACACATAATCATTAAGCGGATATAGTTCAGTACTAAAGAATAGAGCAGCCACAGTTGAACAGACTCTTTAGGGGAAAGGGGTATTCATTAAATTTGAATGTCCGTTAAACTCTCAGGTTGCCCTCTGCCTCCCACCATCCATACCTCACTTTCCTTGCTTTCCCCCCCTTCCAAGAGATGAACTACAGGAAAAAGCTTTCAAATACAGCCCTTCAAGGGAGGTAGTTGTTCCTAGCATCAGTCTTTGGGATATTTGATGACACTTTTCTCTCTAGCTCCTGTCACCAAGGAAGCAGTGGCCAGAGCTGCAGGTGAGGGAAAGGGAAGGAATCACAGCTGTTGCTCCTCCTCCCAGCACTTCCCAGCCTCTTTTCCTCAGCTCAGCTCAGCTCAGCTCAGCTAGGCTCAGCTCAGCTCAGCTCAGCTCAGCCCAGTCCCACCCTTCTTCTACTATCGTCTGCCAGGTTTTCTCAGCCCCTTTTCTCCTTGACCCTCCCAGGAACTCCACCATTAAGTATGTACAAGATACCCACCTGATCATCCACCTGATCATCGTTGCATTTTCTGTCTCCCAGAAGTTAAACAAGAAGCATATCCATTTTTGAGGGTTTACCAGCAACTGCTGTCCAGACCATTCCCCCAAACAAGAAGAAGTCTGTTATTTTTGGGATATTGCCCACATGGAAATTTTGTTCATTATGTCCAAAGTCCATTAGTCCTGCACTATTTGTGATGGTCAATGGTAAATTATTTTTTTTAACATGCCATTGGTCAGTCAGTATGGAGGAATAACAGTCCATGCAATCCCATTTTTACATTATACAAATATTGTACTTTATGTTCTAAATCATTAATATTACTTTTATGATGACTTGATTTTTTTAGTCATAATCCTATCTGATTATAATTGTTTCTACCCATTGCTTTCAGAGTTTTGATGTGTTGGCCAGGGAACTTAATGTAGTAAAATTATAGAGATTAAGAAAAAATGAAATCTTGAAATACATAAAATAGAATTTCTGTGATCTTTTCCTTGGTTTTGTATAAGGGATATTTTACCTTTTATAATTAGCCCCAGATTCTAGATTAGTAACACTTGCTTATTAATATGTTATCAAAAACAACATAGAACAGTTATGCTAATATGCAAGAAAATATAAAAGCAAACTCGCAGTTGAGTTATGCCGCCTGCTCAACATAAAATAATTGATGAGTAGCTGTGTATAAAATGAGGCCAATATATACTCATTTTCTTATCTGTTGTATATCAAGCTGCCTCATTTAGGATGCTCGTTCCACCAATATTAGGTGAATGAGGCTCAATTCAGTTTTCCCACCTTCTCGCTACACTCACTTTTTGACAGAGTTTTAGATTTTTAACAAGGCTGTCTCACCCTTTCTCAATATATAATATGGATAGATGAGAGAGTTATTTATGAATATTAACTCTCTTCTGAATTCCTCCTGTCAACCAATCTAATGTGCTAGTTCAGAAGAAATTAGCTTTTGTCCAAAGGATCAGAAATATATTCTAGCATCTCATTGTACAGGTATGTTACTTGAACCATTTGAATGATCCCATCTCTATTGCAGGGTGCAGAAGAGAATTGGGCTTCAGAAGAGAATATTTCAGCATGGCTGTAGTATTGACCAGGGAACACATTGTATTTTGTGCAACATTGATGGGATCAGGCCATTACTTCAAGATCATTCATATTCAATAGTGAATGGGCTCTACCATTCTGAAGTATTCATTGCTTGCATCATAGATTATTTTTAGATCATTACTATAAATGAATACTTCGCTAACACATTTTTGCTGTTTGCTATTTTTTTGAAAAATTCACAAATGAAGTTATAGAAGTATCATAGGGTTAGTCTTCAAGTTCTAGATGATCTCCTGAAGATTTATGAGATCATTAATGTCTTTCATCTTTCCCTGGGTCTTCAGACAAGGGCAGTGCTATTAAATACACAATAAAATGTTTTCTGAGAAAAGTTAAACCAACTTTCAATTTTGCTATTTTGCTGAAAAGGAACTTGTAATTTGATGAATATGTGATCAGCTGAACGAAAAACCAGCTTTCTTTTGGCACTAGATGGCAACACTAAAGCCATGTGTCTTTACCCACATGGGTAAAGCCATGAACAAAATCCAAAATACAGTGATATATCTCTTTTATATTGAAGTGATTATAATTAATGAAATTAATTTATTTTACCTGAAGTTTCAAAGAGCAATGAACAATACAAGCAACTTGTGGTATTGCATTAGCTTATCTTTGCACACATGACCCTACAGCATTTTCATTGTGACACCAGAGATCTTTTCCTGGAATCAATGGGCTTGCACCAAACAGGTTCAGTAGCATGTAGTTTCTATGTTATATATTTCATATAAAGGGCCTCATGATTCTGTTTCTTCCCCAGTACTCTTACGGATCAGGGTCTCAAAAAGAACTTGCACTTTTAAAGCATTTTGCTGAGAGCAGTATGCTAACATCCAGCCTCGAAGTAGAAAACAATATTAAACCAAGTTCTGTACGAGATGAACCAGAAGAGCCTCTGCTATTTAATATATTGCATTGTGTCTATGTTGTGTCATTGAGGGAAAGGGATTAATAGATGGCCATGTAAATTGAATAATTAAATTTTGATGTATATCTTTCCTTTCCTTCAGGAGTTCAAAGTAACATACAAGGAGTCTCTCCTCATAGAATCCTATGAGAGGTTAGCTGAGAGTGTGTGATTGGCCTATAGTAATGATGGCCATTGTCAGAAAGAATTGACAAATTGTGTGGGCGGAAAGAGAAGGGAACCTCTTTTCCACATAAAAGACAGTATTATAGAAAACCTTATCATGATTTTCTCCAAATCAAATAGCATCTGTCTTTTTAAATCACAGATTTGCCACAGAATTGCAAATGAGTCCATATTATAAAGAACAGAACTTTTGCCATTTTGTATAGAGAAAATATTTAAAAGTCAATATTTAAATTGCCTCTGAATTTATATATTATTAATACTGGGCTGACATCTGCTAGTGAACTAACATTCCTATCCTCCTTCCCTAAATCTTTCTCAAAGGCTGGAATGTAGCAAATGCATGCCTGCTCATCTAATGTTGGATGCAGCCCACTATAACTCATTCTGATAAGTAAGGGGGGGGAACCTCCTCCAAAGCTGGCATCCTATTTTATATCAGTTGCCTGCATTTAGTGTGTTGTCCACATACCCAAGTCAGCACTAGAAGCTTTGTCCCCTTCCTTTCTTGTGCTAAGGAGGATAGGATGATGGAAACTGAAAGGCCAAAATACTTGAAGCTCACCAGATTGACTAAACTTGTCGCGGCTTTGTATCATTTGGTTTGATTTAAAGGCAATTGGGATTTGAATTCATGTTCCTATATGAAATAATCCTTCAGAATGTGGCAGCTAGTCTTCCCAAGTAATACATCAGTATTTTTTTAAATAAAAAAAATAGAACTAACACTGGCCACAATACATTTGTAGCTTTTCTACTGTCTTGCAGCCTTTTCTGAATTTTGCTACCCTGACACAAGAGCTTTCAAGAAATTGTATTTTCAGCCTTGTTGGCTCCAGCTTATACTTGCTTCCAGGACGTGATGTCCTCTTAACACTGCATCCATCTTGAGGACCTAAAAGACTTTGGTTTATATCTGGATAATTTTTGCACACAGCTTTGCTTCGCATCATGATTCTTCCAATACATTTTGCTCATTGCAGAGTATTGTTTTATACTTTTTTCTTTTTAAATGGGGGAAGGTGTCACTTCTTGAAGCTGGCAGTTCTTGCACAGGTTATGTGCTTCTGCTGGAGTGAAAAAATGTAAGCTTTCCTTACTATGTGCAGGGTCTCTATATTACACCTCAATGTACAATTTTGCTGCTACTGTTTATACTGTCTACAGTAGAATTTCCTTACCTTGATCCTGGTAGTGCATTTACAGGTAAGCATGAAATGTAAAATATTTATTTAAATAAAAACTCTAAATTGATAATTCAATTATCTTCCCTTAGCTTTAGAGTTTGTGAAATTTCTTGACCTTGCTAGTTTTTTCAGAAGATCCCTGACAGATCTAATTGTATAGTTAAGGATATTAGCAGACAAGACTAAGTCCAAGAAACCATTGTATTTGTACTTAGTTGTACTTAGGCTACTTCCTTTAGCATATGACCCATAAGGATCTAAAATAACTACAGGGTTTTTTATTTACTTTTTGTACATTACATATCTTTACTATTTTTACACTTACATAATAGGGACACACATTTGTGTATTTATTTATGCACACAGTATAAATAAAGCACAATGTCAATCTGTTAAATTTATGAATATGTTATTGGTTTTGCTTTGAAATGCATATGCATATAAAAGTTGCAATTCTTTTTCCAATTTTTTGTTTTAGGATAAAAGAGATTGCATACCCTGTTGAAATGACTGAAATACATAATTTTGAATTACAGCAGGTATAACTGAAGTGTAGACTTTCTAAAATATAAATCTGAACGTAACAGTTATACCAACAATAAATTTAAAAGGCTGGTGCTTTCTTCTGACTGTGCACATTGCCTCATTGTGCATCTGCATCTGACATTGTGTATGTCAATCTTCATATAAATTATCAAGAAACTGCTCTGTTCTCCCATATGGAAATGTCTTCTTTTAGATAATTCTGTAACTAAGAACATTTATTAAATACTAATTATATATAAGTTTCCCACTGTTTAAAGACACTCACTGTCTAAAAAATATGGGAACGGAATGAAGGAGCCAGAAGGAAACCAGATGCAGAATTTGTTGTATAATTTATACACAACCATTGTAAGAAAAGCATGCTGGAGGACACATTTAAGAAAAACATTTTTATTTTTAAGTGAAATTATCAGAGCATAGCATTCATTATGGAAATGCATTCCATGTATAAAAGAATACAAGCAAAATAGGAAAGATTCTGGAATGAATAATAAAAATTATGAATGGAAACTTACAGAAATGGCAAAAGTAATAAAGTCAGGCTTAAGAACACAAAACAGCAGTTCAAGAATATGTAGGGTGCTTGCTTCAATAACCGATGAGAAACTATGCATTCTGTTAACTGATTCTGCTTTTGCAAAATCATGAGTAATAATTACCAGTTTGTCCCAGACTTCAGTAGCTTGGAAAATCATAGATTCCCGTATAGCATCCATTCACTCATTTCTGTTATTCTTTTCATGCCTGACTCAAAATTATGGAGTTAAGGATTCATTTGTGAACATTAGAATACATTCCATGTAAAGCAAATATGTAGCTTAATTAATTTATATTAATTTACTTAAAACATTAGACTGCGCTGTGTAAAACAATTCCAAAATTGTTTTAAGAAATAAGTTTGCCAAATCTGTAACATTAAAAATACAATCCCAAAAACTATAAATAAGCATTTCAAGAGCCATAGGATTTCTTAGATTTCCCTCTGTGACTTTTGAAACAGTTTCAACTTTGGAGAACTCAGTTTCCAATGTTGCCACCAATTCTTGAGGCCCTATCAGGTAGTCGTCAGAAATCAAAACTGACTTAAAGGCAATCAATCATTTAATAAATCTCCAAAATCTAGAAATGGAAAGCTTAAAAAAAAAGGAGAGAGATTTCAGAAAAGATCTTAGTTCTACAGGGTTTCCTCTTACTGCTTTCAATAAGCATTAAAAATAAATAAGGAAAGGAATAAATATTTGTTAACTTTCTTTACTTCAACCTTGTCAGATTGAAGCTACCAGACTGTCTTGTGAGATCTGATACTTAGTATTCTTTTGACTACAAAAATGCAAACCTGAGACAAAACCACAGTATCATATTTGTCAAATTGTTCACCACACTTCTTTAAGAGCAAAAAATTAAATGCCTTCAAAAATACTTTGTCTACATAATGTAATGTTGCTGTTATATATACGTTTTATTTTGCTTTCATGGAATTTCAAATGCCATGGGTTAAGCTTCTGGGAGTTCTCCCAGAAATGGTATAGGGGCGTGATGGCGAACCTATGGCATGTGTGCCACAGGTGGCACGCGGAGCCATATCTGTGGGCATGTGAGCATTGCCCTAACTCAGCTCCAGCACGCATTTGTGCACCGGCCAGCTGATTTTTGGGCCTTCCGGGTTCACCGGAAGCCAGGAAACGGGCCATTTCCAGCCTCCAGAGGGCCTCCGGGGGGCTGGGGAAGGCCGTTTTTGCCCTCCCCAGGCTCCAAGAAAGCCTCTGGAGCCTGAGGAGAGTGAAAAACAGGCCTACCGGTAACCTTTTTGCCGTCGCGTGCCAAAAGCAGGGGAGTGCATGCGGGGGGGGGGGGCCACGCGTGCATGCACGGGGGGCACTGGGAGGGCATTGAATTATGGATGTGGGCACATGAGAGTGCAATCCCCCGCGCTCCCCCCATTTTTGGCACGCGATGGCAAAAAGGTTAGCCATCACTGGTATAGGGTCTCCTGCTTGAGCAGGGGGTTGACTAGATGACATATAAGGTCCCTTCCAACTGTATTGTTCTGTTATTATTCTATTATTATTATCATCCCATCTAATACCAACCAGTTTTTATTGTTGTAAGGTTGTTTCATCCTGGATCTTCAGAACTTGCTGTGTCTGTTACAGAAAGAATGCCAGACAGCTACCCCACTCTTCTGTAGTTATCCAAAAAGGCATACAATTTAATTATATAATCAGCAAGAACTAGAAATAGTCTGCATTGAAATACGGTAATGCAGTATTAAAAAAAAGTAGCTGCAAGTATTTTAACTGGGATAAACTGTTTTAGAAACTGAAACTTGTAGCAATAAAATAGTTTTTGCACATTAAAGTGGAAAAATAATGATTTCTGAGGAAGAGTTAAAAATTATGGTACCACCACAGAAAAGGTCCATCTCTAGCGATTATTTCTGAATTGTTTGGATGATGAGTTCCAAACAATCATCACCCTTTTTAGCCAGGCACTTACAACACAATTTGGCCCTTTAAAGAGCTTAGTGTTTGGTCCATAAAAGTACCCTGTTTTCAAACTGCTTTCATTGCAAAACAAAGCAATGCCGTTTTTATGGATCATAATTATTGGAAACCACAGTGTCCAGGATAGCTTTATACCTAAAATAAATTTTAGACTTAGTATCGACACTACTAAAGTCATCAGGTCCCCAACTGGAAGAGAAAACATTCTCAAATGAAACAGGTAGTGAATTGAAAAAACGGAAGAGTGCAGGTTTCCAGAGAGACTCACTGTGGCCAGAAGTCAGATCGGACTTAAGGCAATTTGGAAATGCTAAAAGAAGTCAAGAATAGCAAATGAGAGTTCAAGTAGCAATGAATCAATGCGTAGAGGTTCAACAATCAGTTTTTATGTTCATTTACATAATCCGTACTTACTGTTTTTTACCATCAGCTTCACATGTGAACTGTCTTATTTAAACTGACATAAAGAAATACAGTATGTGAATTCTGTTTGTAATCATTTACAAGTGGTTGCTCATTTATACCTGTAAGTAATCACCTGATAAGTTTATCAAGAATGAATCAGCATGTATGAACAAATATTTGCCAGGGATGCTTGAGAAACAGATTAGCAAAACTCAGAACATCTAACAGCGGAATGCTTAAGAGAACCAAAGGAATAAAAGGAAGTGTACTTGGTAAAGAAAGAAATGGAAGTAATGGAAAATAAAAATACGTGCAGAAATATCTAGTTCTGTCTAAATACATGCAGGATCTTAAATATTTGAAAGACTGGTAAGAGCTAGGAAAAACACTACTACTGGTTGGAAGGTAGTGGTTGCTAAGTTTGGAGAATGAATGCAAGGTTAGGTGAGGTGGGAACAAATTCTTGAGGGACACAGAATGGTAAAAAAAAATATTTTAGGAGGAAAAACAGGGTTATGCATGTGCTGAACCTTCCCACTGAAATCAATGGGATCACAAACCTTAACTTTGTCTGGACTGTGCCTTAGTTATATGTAATCATGATTTCTCAGTTAAGTCAATATTTATTATACCATGAAAACATTTTATGACCAGAGGTATGTAACTATTCCATTTAAAACACATAAATTAAGATTCCATGCTAGAATTTGAGTTATTGCTCCAGGAAATTCTAATAATTGCATAGCTATTTGCTAGTCATTTTTAGTTATAAAATGACATAATGTTACACTTCTGTTTACTTCTGTCAAGCATGTACACATTTATTTATTTGGGTTGTTTTTTAAATCTACCCTACTGCTGAAAATTCAGGGTGGATAATATTAAGAAACATTTTATTCATGTATTTAATAAATATTTATTACATATTTATAAGGGTGAAATGAAATTATTGCCATTTTAATGAATATCCAAAGCAAATGTGTTATTGGTCTTTCTTAGTTTCCAAGCACCCTTGAAAGCACTGTGTATGAAGGATTTAAATAAGAATTCCTTGGACACCACAGTATTTATAATTTTTAATCATAACTAAAACCTTGCTATGAGTCACCATTTATCAAATAGTCGATTATTATTTGATTTCCAAGAACTTTCATTTTATTATTTGGTACAGATTCTGCATTGAAACAGTACTGTGCAGTCCTGCGATCTTTCTATTTTGCAATCAAATGTCACATTTCACAGATATAGCTCTAGCAATATTTATTCAGAAGTCAGTTTGTTCAACAACTTAAGACTTTGATTAAAGATTGGTTGTTAGACTTACCCTTCCTTTCCCCACTACAAGCTCACACATTTTTCCTCTTGCTAGGCAACCCTCCTGTTTGTGCACTGTCTCCATCCCAAGTCGACTTTTGATTATAGGTAGATTTATAATAAAATTAGAATTTTTGCCTGGAAGAGGAGTCCAACATGGATTTAATCTGAGCTCACATTTTTTAATTAAATTCTTACCTTGGAAACTATAACCCTCATGGGCAGCAGTCAAGACATTCTAGATGCTCAGGATACTCCCCACCACCCTCCATATTAGCTCTGTTTTTTAAATGTATGCTTCCTTGGCAGATGGACATATTTAGAAGCAAAGCACAGGGCTACATCCATTCAGTTTTTAATGTGGAAGAATGTACACGGGGCTATATGGAATCCAGGTGCACTGACTATAAATACAACTTTAGATTCTAATACTTCGATTTGCAAATACAGTGTTTTAAATTTTTTAAAAAATTAAAGACATTTATTTTCAGCTTCAAAATACATGTGCATCTTCTTATAAAAACAGACCAACTACAGCCTTGCTGTAATATTTCTACATCATCACTGTCTTTAAGCTGCAGGATAAAAGAACACTCCTGTTAGTTTCTCACAAAAAAAACAGTTTCCCGCTCTGCCACACTGCTTTTTTCTCCAACTAAAAAAAATAGCTCATTGCTTCTCCAGCAGAAATGTTAAAAGGCTCAGCTTCACAGCTTCCTTGCCCTGATTCACCATTTGTTGACATGCCCTCACAACAGAGTCTCCATCTTGTTACCACTGCCTGGAACAATGTGAACCAGCAGAAAAGGATATTTTACACAGCATTCAATTTAGACATTCTACCTTGCACAGAGGAGGAAGGTGGAGGTAATGTGGTCTTTGCAGGTGGATGGGGGAAGGGTGTGACTTACTTGGCTCCAATTGGTTGGTTTGGGGGGATCATCCATTTCTGGTCTTTGGCCTCTACAGCTGTAGCTTGTTTTGTGAGAGCTTGGAAACCTGATTCTCCAGACACTTCTTTTTGTTTTTTAAACTGTTAAGAATAACCAGTTGGCCTAAAATGAGGATGCTGCCCTTACTGGACAACCTGAATATCGCTTTGCTTCATGCGGTGGAGCACAAAACAGTGGGAAGGAGAGGGTAAAATTAACCAGGTTTCCTCCTTTATGGCAGCTAAAGTTCTCCAGAGAACCCAGAGGCAATTGAATTGGTTGTCATATCTGCCTCTGATACATTACTGACAGTCAAATAAAAGAATCTCACAAAGGTTATTAAATAAGGAAGTAAATCTTAGGACCCAATTTATCTCTGGGCTTGCTAGGCTGAAGTTGTCTTCATTCTCTTCATACTGTAATAACTATTTGATGAACAACAGACGGCTCCCTTTCTCCCAGATAATAGAAGAATGTGCAGATGGTCTGAATTTGCACTATTTTTAATCAACCCCCTCCCCTTTCCAGAATCTGAGAATATTAACCTCCCTTCTTCCTTCTCCACCAATTATGAAGCCAGGCTGAGGAACATGTTCCACTTGCTGGACAAGAGTACTAATATTGGACAGGTAAAATATTCTTTCTGTGAAAATTGTTCCAAAAGATGGAACATGCAGGGAATCTGGTCAGAGATGCTGGCAGTTCCATGTGCTTCTCCAACATGAGCACAACAAAGTCAATCAAGAACAGTGCTGGTGTCCCAGGACAGCACAGCTCTTTCATAACCTGTATTTGCTGAAGAACACTTACAGCACAGATGCTGGCTTTGTGGTACTAGGACAAATCCATACTTTTAAGACTATTCATAGATGTGAGTCCTAGGCAGATGGTAAAGTCACAAACAGGGATTGAAAAATCAGCCGCTTTCACTGCCATATCCTTTTTGTTCTTTCAATTCAGCCCAACCTTAATATATATTTGCCTAGACTGACATTTATTAAACATAAAGGTTTGCTACCATCATAATCGAGTTCCAAAGAGAATATGATGTATGTAGGAATACCAACCTCAAATAGAAAAGTTTTGTCTAGGGATTATAATATTATATTATTATACCCATTTATATGAAGACACGAAAAATCAACGATCATCAAATTATTTATAAAACCATTGAGAACGTCATTTATATTTATCTGATCTGCTGTTTTAAACTAATATCTAAGATTGTTTATTGAAGTCTTAGGGCACCAAGTTTAGTGCAAACAACTCTACAGTCCAATTGGGGAGATGCATTTATGATCTTTCAGACATAAAAACAATCTGATAAATACTGCAGATTGTACAACAATACTAAACTCCAGAGCTGTAGGAAAAGAACGTTTTCATCATCTTGCAAAGACAGAACAGATTTCAAACTTATTGAGGTAACTGTTCCTCACCCATGGGGCAATAATACTATATCTTAATTCAGAGGTGATGTGTATACCTCTCTTGCCAGGTTAAAAAATGATGTAAAAATGGGGGGGGGGGGGGGGGGGGGAGGGATAATACTGCATCTAAAGCTGCTTTTGATATAGTATAACTTCTCTGCATGTTTCAAGTTCCATCCAAAGAAAACTGCACAAGTGTCAATCATCTAAAAGTATAAATAATTCCTCAGAAATTCAACCAGAACTGTCTTCTTGAGAGAGCACAAACAAGTTATTGAGTATCTAAAGATATTGGATCTAAATATTTGACAGTTCAACACAGAAGTGATGACTTTCCCAGCAAGGGAAGACATTGACAAATGTTTTACGGTCTAAGCACATCAGGTCTTTATGCTGAAAAAAGGTGATTGGCATTTTCCTTCTCTGATGTCTTCCCCGAAGCGTTTTCAGCTATGGCTGTGGGGCAGAGGATAACTGAAAGAAAGCAAACAAACAAAAGATGGACTTTTACCACTTGTAGGGATCTGCGTCCTTACATGATTTTTCTGTGTTTCTTTTTCTTTTTTAAAAACTAGTTGACAATGAATGAATAATCTATAAACAGGTTTCAAATCTTTTTGCTTGTATTGATTGTGTATAGAGTTAGATTTCACAACAAAATGTTGTAAAAAAAAGGCTTCCATGATTTCTTAACAGCTGAGGCTTAACAGCAAATAGCACAAGTCTTGTATCAGGACATATCTATAGTTGCCTTTTTTCAAAAGAGGCGACAGATTTATGCTAAAATACATAATCTTGATGAGATTTTTTCAAAGAATGGGCAATTGTATCAAATCAGGAAGATTTTTGTTTAAAGTTTAAAACAATTAAAGCACTTTTGCGAAATGGTTCTCTTCATCTTTATAAACCACTGCTGTGAATGAATATTCTTCAACCCCTGGTTTTATCGTTTTAGCACAGCCGACAGAAACAGAATGATATAGTAATGATTGGACACAATCACCTGCTGCAAAAACAAATAGAGGCTGAATGCTAACAAATAAATGCAAAATGGGACAAAGATACAAGAGAAATAAAATCAGCAGTTTTACAGTAATAATAATAATAATAATAATAATAATAATAATAATAATAATAATTTAATTTGTATCCTGCCCTTCTCCCAGAAGGGACTCAGGGCGGTGGACAGCCAGAATTAAAATACATACAATACAAAAATTAAGATAAATTAAAAGATATTAAATCGATCGGCCTCCCAATTTAAAACCCCAAGTCTATAAAATTCAAAATCCCAATTTAAAACCATTTAAGCTAGGCCGGCTTGCTGGAATAAGTAAGTCTTCAAGGCTTTGCGGAAGGTACGAAGGTCCGGGATCAGTCTTATTCCAGGAGGTAGCTCATTCCATAGGGCGGGTGCCCCCACAGAGAAGGCTCTTCCCCTGGGGGCCGCCAGCTGACATTGCTTGACTGACGGCACCCTGAGGAGGCCCTCTCTGTGAGACCGTATTGGCCGGTGGGAGGTTATCGGTAGCAGCAGGCGGTCTCGTAAGTACCCTGGCCCTAAGCCATGGAGCGCTTTAAAGGTGAGAACCAATACCTTAAAGCGCACCCGGAAGACCAACAGGAGCCAATGCAGCTCGCTCAGGAGAGGCGCTACATGGGAGCGCCCCGTCGCTCCCATAATCACCCGCGCGGCCGCATTCTGAACCAGTTGGAGCCTCCGGGTGCTCCTCAAGGGGAGCCCCATGTAGAGAGCGTTGCAGTAGTCCAGGCGAGATGTAACGAGGGCATGAGTGACCGTGCATAAGGAGTCCCAATCCAGAAAGAGGTGCAACTGGCGTATCAGGAGAACCTGATAAAAAGCCCTCCTGGCCACGGCCGTCATGTGCTCTTCTAAAGACAGCCGTGTGTCCAGGAGGACGCCCAAGTTGCGAGCTCCCTCTGTAGGGGCCAATAACTCGCCCCCAATAGCCAGTGATGGCACCAGCTGGCTATATCGGGACGCCGGTATCCACAGCCACTCGGTCTTGGAAGGGTTGAGTCGAAGCCTGTTCCTCCCCATCCAGGCCCACACGGCCTCCAGACACTGGGACATCACTTCGAGGGCATCATTGGGGTGGTCTGGGGTGGAAATGTACAGCTGAGTATCATCAGCGTACAGATGACATCGCACCCCAAAACCATGGATAATCTCACCCAGCGGCTTCACATAAATGTTGAACAGGAGCGGCGAGAGGACCGACCCTTGTGGCACCCCGCAAGCAAGGCGCCTCGAGGTCGACCTCTGCCCCCCTGCCAACACAGACTGCGACCGGTCAGAGAGATAGGAGGAGAACCACCACAGCATGGTGCCTCCCACCCCCAATCCCCCCAACCGGTGCAGCATAATACCATGGTCGATGGTATCAAAAGCCGCTGAGAGATCTAACAGGACCAGAACAGAGGAACAACCCCTGTCCCGGGCCCTCCAGAGATCATCCACCAATGCGACCAATGCCGTCTCTGTGCTGTACCCAGGCCTGAAGCCAGACTGGCACGTATCTAGATAGACAGTTTCATCCAGGTACTGTGGGAGCTGGCGCGCAACCACACTCTCGACAACCTTCGCAATAAAGTGAAGGTTGGAGACCGGACGGTAGTTTGCCAAAACAGCCGGGTCCAGGGAAGGCTTCTTGAGGAGGGGCCTCACCACCGCCTCTTTCAAGGCGGGAGGCAAGAAACCCTCTCTCAAAGAAGCATTTATAATCCTCTGGAGCCAGCCTCGTGTTACCTCCCGGGTGGCCAGTACCAGCCAGGAGGGACACGGGTCCAACAAACATGTGGTTGCGTTTAACCTCCCCAGGATCCTGTCCACGTCCTCAGGAGTCACAGGGTCGAACTCATCCTAGATAACATTCTCAAGACCAGCCTCAGTCATCCCGCCGGGATCTACCCAGTCAGAGTCCAAGCCTTCCCGAATCTGAGCGATTTTATCGTGCAGATACTGTGCAAAATCCTCAGCCTGCCCTTGCAAGGAGTCCTCCCGCGCTCCCTGATGTAGGAGGGAGCGAGTTACCCTAAACAAGGCGGCTGGGCCTTGTAGTTCCACAAGGAGTAATAGTTCCACAAGGAAAAGGAAAAGAAAAGAAAAAAGAGAAAAGGGGTGGAAAGCATTAAAAATTCTGATTTAATAATAGTAATAGCACTTAGACTTATATACCACTTCATAGTGCTTTTACAGTCCTCTCTAAGCAGTTTATAGACTCAGCATATTGCCCCCCAAAATCTGGGTCCTCATTTTACTCACCTCAGAAGGATGGAAGGCTGAGTCAACCTTGAGCCAATGAGATTTGAACTGCTGAACTGCAGCTAGCAGTCAGCTGAAGTAGCCTGCAGTAGTGCACTCTAACCACTGTGCCACCTCCTTATGGGCATTCTCATAAGGAATGAGAATGCCCATCAACCATGGTGTATCAATAAACCGGAAAAAAGAGAGAGGAAAAAATGGTCTGCATGAACTAAAGTCATGAATATTTCTCCTGGTTTTCAAGGATACCTGAGTCCGCAGAAAATCCACCTCTTCTGTAAGCATCTGCCGCTCCTTGTATAACTCATTCTGTTTGTTGAGTAACTCCACAAGCTGTTGGGCAGAAGACTGGCAATGCTTGTCAAGTTGATGTAATCTGGATCAAATATATACAAAAGAACAGAATTATAAATGTAAAAGCGTGAGCAGATTTGCAAGAGGGGTGGATGGGGTTGTGTCTGGGGATTGTCATGTGTGTTGGGCTTGGTCTCTGGGTGTTATGTGAATTTCGTTGTATGGGTATACAGTGTATATACATACAATGACAATAAACTTTATATATTTAAGAGGTATTCTTTGGGTGCCTTTCCCTCCATTATGGAAACATTGCCTGGCTACATTTATGAGCTTGTTGAAGAAAAGTTACCCAATAGCACACAGAATAACAGTTGAAAGGGACGTTGGCGGTCTTCTCGACTAACCTCTGCTCAAGCAGGAGACCCTATACCATTCCAGACAAGTGACTGTCCAGTCTCTTTTTAAAAGCCTGTAATGATGGAGCACCCACAACTTCTGACGGCAAGATGGTTAATTGTTCTCACTGTTAGGAAATTTCTCCATAGTTTTAGATTGCTTCTCTCCTTGATTAGTTTCAATCCATTGCTTCTTTTCTTGCTCTCATGCTTTGGAAAATAGGTTGACCCTCTTCCTTGTGGCAATCCCTCAAATATTGGAACACTGCTATCATGTTATCCCTATTCCTTCTTTTCACTAGACTAGACTTATCCCATTCCTGCAACCATTCTTCATATGGTTCAGCCGCCTAATCATCATCATTGCTCTTTTCTGCCCTCTTTCTGGGGTCTCAACATCTGTTTTATAATATGTTGACCAAAACTGGATGCAGAATTCTAAGTGTGATCTTACTAAAGCTTAATAAAATGGTACAATTTACAATATTGAAGTCAATCCTGAAGCTGGCCTGGCAGAAGCCATCTTGGAGCTTTGGTGTTGCCACACTGGAGCTGAGGGATAGGGAAGGGGGGGAGGGATAAGAGATAGCTGGGGTTTTGTAGCCAAAATAAAATACTTTCTCTTGGGAACCAAGGACATTCTCACACCTAACCGGAGGAAGGAGGAGTGAGGTCATCAGGCAACCATACAGCGTTTTGATTGGACCATGTGACTGATTGTTTGGGGAAGGGAAAAAACTTTTAATTAGGTGAAAACCATGGGAACTTTCAGAGTCGGTTTTCACCAGATCTGTGCCAATAGGATATATCCAATAAAGCTATTCTTTGAGGAATTCATCTGCCTCAGAGTTTTGCTTTCTATGGGTTTATTACTTGGAACCTTGACAACTGATTGTAAAAGTATAATCTGGACTTAGATCTATTGAGATTCTGATGTGTTTAATTAAATGAGGTCCTCCCCCCAAACTAAACAGCTATGTACGTATCAGCGTAAGATAAACATAAAACATATGTAATTTAAAAAATTCACTCAACATCTGTCTCCTGGTAATAGAATGGCTGTGGTGGACCCTGAGTCAAACCATTGATTAAGAAAAATGAAACTAGCTTCCAATGAATTGCAATGTAATGTTAGTAAAACAGTGATTGGTGCAAACAAGTTGCAATAGGTATTATCAGTTATATGATAACCTGGACCCTCTACACATTTTGCCAGCAATGAAATTCCTATTGTTTCACAGTTTAAAACAATAGCTACAGAATAGATATTTGAGACCGTCAAAGGGAGATGCATAAAACCAAAACATGGAGCCATTCAATCTATACTCCTTTAATCTCTGATGTACACATACATTTGATGAGACGCTGTCATTAATTAATGCAAACTGTATGAAAAAAAAGTTTTGGAATATGTCTTATTGGGCTGATCCAAGGGCATTTTCAGGCTGTAAATTAAGAAACCTGCTTGATTTAATATTTTTGAAGGGTGGAGTTCATGGGTTTACATGGTTTCCCAGAAAATTGTTTGGACAACTATCTGTCAGTGATGTTTGAAACTCGATTCTTGCCTAAGTAATAGGGAAATTTCATGGCTTATGTGTGCCCCCTTCTAACTTTATGAGTCAAATCCCTAGGTCAGTGATGGCTAACCTTTTTGCCATCGCGTGCCAAAAGCGGGGGGAGCGCAGGGGAGTCGTGCGTGTGCGTGCCCACACCCATAATGCAATGCACCCCATCCCCTAGAAAGCCTCTGGAGCCTGGGGAGAGCGAAAAATGGGCCTTCCCCACCCCCGCCCCCAGAGGCCGTCCGAAGGCCAGAAACAGACTGTTTCCCAACTTCCAGTGGGCCCGGAAGGCCCGAAAATCAGCTGGCCGGCATGCTTATGCGCATTGCAGCTGAACTAGGGCAATGCTTGCGTGCCCACCGATATGGCTCCACGTGCCACCTGTGGCACCCGTGCCATAGGTTCGCCATCACGGCCCTAGGTAGACAAGAAAAAAAGCCCCTTTTGAACCAGGAGTACAGATGCCAGCCACATCAACAATACACTGGAATTTATCTTCCAATTTCTGTTCTAATTCTTATTCTACTTTTTATAGTTGTTAGGCTTTGGTGGTTGTTTTTTAATTGATTAATGCTGAATTTCTCTTGCTTAGCAAGGTTTGCATGTCTTTATAAACTCTTTAACTCTGCTGTTCAAACATTACAGCATCCTTTGGAACCCTTTTCTCATTTGTATTCCACAACAGCCTTTGTAAATCGATTCTAATCTGTTCACCTACTTCACTCAATCTTGAATAAGGAACGTGTTTTGACTGATTTATCCTTTTCATTCACCTCCTCTCTACCTTCTGTAGCAGATGTTTGACTTGGGTTTTTTTTTTTTTTTTGGTCTGATTGATGATTTGTTTATTTTGATTTTGGCGCCAGGACGACTCTGGACAGCTTGATTGCTTTTTGGCCATACAACAGCCATTTATTGCCACAAGTAGCCAGTTCAAACATGACACTTTTGGAAGCAGAAGCCCTCTCGGCCACTTAGCGATGGGGCAACTCATTCTGCCCGCCACCTTCCTGGCCCCAAGCCAGAGCCTTTCAAGTACTGGGGACAGTTATGGTGCCTGTTTCCCAAATCCCTCCTACTGAGGGCAGATGAGAAGAATAGTCAGCCCAGCAAGCAGCATGAAAGTGTCACTACCCTGGTTCTGCTATATCTCTATCCTTCTGCTTATGTTCTGGAACTGAGAATACAACTAGCTGCTTCCAGAGCCAAAGTGCTGAGCCGGAGAGGCAGATGGCAGCCACAGCAGCCTTGCTTTCTTTGACCAACTGCAGCAGCAGAGAGTCCTTGGATTGTCTTCTGCCCAAGACATGCTTTTTGCCCTCCATTCCTGCTTGTGAAGACAACTGCTATAAGCCAATAAAAATTACCTGCCTTCCGGTTGACATCTGTGAAGTTAAGAAATAGTTTTTCATTCTAGAGCTTGGAGATTTGGGTAGGAACTTGACCCGTCAGGAGTGCCACAGAATTATGGTGAAAAAATTCAAGATGGTGGCCATAAAAGTGTGATCAAAATTTGCTTTTTTTTTTTTAATGGGCAGAGCTTCAACCGTGCCATCACAGCCACCATCTTCTTTTTTTTTAACCATGCCCTGCAAAGACTCTTGCTATCCACACCGCTACTATGCATGCCTTTGGACACAACTCCCAGTCAAGAGAACAGCCATTAGAACAGACTGATCTCCTCTAGCTCCAAAATAGGAAGAAGGCAGTTCATGCAACCTTCTTGATGACCATTAAAAATAATAATAATAAAAAATAAGAGAGAACTAACAAGTTCTTATTCTGGAATAAGCACTGTTCACCCCAAGGGGGTAAGGAGGAAGTGAAACGGCTGTCGGGTTCATGTCCTGACTCAGATGGAAGGGAGGGGTTGTTTGCCTGGAGAGGTACAGACAGCCTGTGCAGAGAATAGCACAGTTCACTAGCTTGCCTGGCTGTTGTTTTAGCAGCTAAGAAAGCAGCAGCAGACAGCAAATAATATAAACAAGTGGCCTTATGTTCAAACACCTGTGACATCAATATAATTAGTCCAATGACAAATTCCAGGTTGGTACCCACAGAAACACAGGCAGGAATAAATGAAGGATGCTTTTATGAAACATTTGACCACCACGTCCTGAAAAATATGAAATACCGGCAACTCGAAAGTAAATTGTTAAAATAACTGCAAGGACACAAACCAATCACCCCATTTCAATGTTAACAAAAATAGTATGGTCAACTAGGGAAACTGGGGAATCATGGAAGTGCTCTCCCTCCATGTGTTTGTGAAGAATCAGACAGGACTTCTCTTCTTCCTTTATGTCAAGAGAATATCCTCTATTACTGCAGAAAGGCCAGTGGTGACTCAATCCTTGGAGCTTTAAAACTGAGTTCTAGATCAGGGCCGCCAAACTCATGACCCATGGGCCGGATGCGTCCCGCGCTGGCCATGCTCACGGCCAGTTTAGCAAAAGGGAAAAAAGTCCCGATATATCATGTGACGCTGCCATGACGACGTGAGTTTGACACCCCTGTTCTAGATGGTACAGATATCCTTGTGCAAGATCAGTAACTCTGAATGTCTTAAGAGGGGAACATAATCCCATTAGAGAGGGCCAAAGTTTGGATGTGAAACTGTCACGTCTCATTAGCAGAGTTTACCATCAATATAAACTTGGTTAAGAATGAGAAGATATACAAAAATGGCCTGCCGAATAGAAAATAAATACATCTCCCAGGAGCTAAGTTGCTTCAATGTTGACAAATGGAGGACATCACCAAGCTACATAATTCCCCCTTATGGAATGACACACTTGAGCCTGAGTGGCATAGGAGGCTAATGCCTCCTACTAAGGCAGCATTTAACATCCAGCTGCCTGCAATTACTGTGAGTTCAATTCTCACCAGGCTCAAGGTTGACTCAGCCTTCCATTCCTTTCTAAGGTGGGTAAAATGAAGACCTGGTTGTGGGGGCAATAAGCTGACTTTGAATAAAATATACAAAAGTATGAAGGCTATTGCTTAACGCATTGTAAGCCACCCTGAGTCTCCGGAGAAGGGCGGCATATAAATAAAATTAAAAAAAAAACTTGCATGATTGAATTTGTTCACTAACACATGCCTGTTCACTAAGACATGTGAAATACAACAACATGAAATGATGCAGGAGGTATCCTGTTGCATAGTGACATGGTAAGTGCAGCAGTGATATTCATTTTTCTGATCACTGTTGGGTTTTCTGATAAACCTTCAACGGTGCAACTGTGAGGCTAACTTGCAAAAGTGCATAGTATTTCAAATGCTGCCAGAAATTCTAACCCAGTTATATGAACGATGGCCTTGGTTGCCATTCAAAGATGTTGAAGGGAAGACAACGTACCACTGTACGTGCTTCATAACACCCCTAGTAATATTTTTAGATGGAGAAAGAGGGGTATGTATGCGTGTGTCCCTGAGCAGCATATATAAAAGTGAATACATACTAGGACAAGTTAAAAATAGGATGGTTATTGAGAACAAAAAATTCTCTGTAGACATTTGCCCAAACATACAGAATCACTGACGGTTTTCAACACATGACCCAAGAACTCCAATAATTCCTTTGTCTTCAGTGCTCAATATGAGGATGATAGTGAGGTTCAGAACTGACCTTCAGGGAACTCTGGAAGCTCTAGGACTTCTGTTTGTAAGCCCTGGATCTTAGCCAAGAGAGACTTATGGGCATCACCAGGAGTTGATAAAAATTTATGCACATGAAACCTCCAAAGCCGTTTTGCTCATTTTGCTCTGAGATATCAGCACTTTGCAGAGAAGCTCAGAGACCCACAGTGGTCACTTCTTCAGATAAAACTGATAATGAGGAGATGCTGAACCCTATATATTTTAGCTATGAAAATGCAGAGGAAAATTATAAAGTTTTTATTTTGTGGCCAACAGAATGTTCAGAAAATGGCAAAATATTAAAAACTAAACCTATGCAATATACTGTATGATGAGGTATGATGCTAGAACTATATCATATGGCAGCCCTAAAGTTAATCAGGTATTTACTGCTGTGTTTCCTTGAAAATAAGACCCTGTCTTACATTTTTTTGAACCCTGAAATAAGCGCTTGGCCTTATTGCCATGAGCTCAAAAGCCCTATTGGACTTATTATCAGGGGATGTCTTATTTTGGGGGGAACAGGTTATGTGGGAAAGATTACATCAACAAGTTACGTCTTTGCAGAATCACCTTGGTATATCTTCTTTGGAAGTGAGTTCCATAATATAGAATGCATTTATTATCCACAACAAAAAAGGGTAGGCACTCGTTTTTAAATTCCCGTGTCTTCAAGCCCCTCCTTGGACTCTCCTAATACCTCACCAATATTTTGACTGTTAGACAGATACCTGCTTATTTTCTTAGGCTTCCAAAGTTTTGCCTTTTATCTAGAATATTATTTCATATCGATTGTATTGTGTTATTTGATTCAAAACATTGTATTAAGCACGAGACTAATATATGAACAATAACAACAACAAAACCCCAAATAATACCTTGTTCCTGGTATTCATTTCTCTACAATAGCATTATCATGCCGTACAGAGTCTAGGGAAAGAGACCATAGATCTTGGAGAAGGTGCTTCTGAAGATGCTGCAGATGCAGACTATAAACTGTAGAAATCAATTGTCCTCTTGAAATGTTAAAAGAATTCACAACTCACTGCAGAGGTTCTCCTAAGGTAATCTTTGGTGAATGGAAGAAAAGAAATAAGAGTTTATTCTATTCTATTATTCTATTCTATTATTTCTTTTATCACAGCAGATGGCAGCACCTAGCCAACTTTGGCTGATCCATGAAAAAAAAAAAAGTAGGGTCAGTTTACCTATTTATTCAGCCATTCGTTCATTCACTTATCTTGTATGTCGCACCATTTTAGAAGAATCCAAATACTTACAGATTACAACATGAAATCAAAGCCTAAAAAGTCAGTAACATAATAAACTGATGATATATATATACACCCATGCTTGCAAATGTCCTCTTTCAACAATTTCTTATAGACAGCAGGAGAAGACTGAGACCTGTGGCACCCTGTAACACAGAGCTCTTGTTGCACCTCCCCTAACCAGTCCCATCACGAACCATGAAGAGGAACCAAATTCAATCCAAATCCCACTTAATCCTGACTAGGACCCAGTCAGCTCAAGAAGGGAAGTTCCAAACTGGTTACTAATTTTCTAAAAAGCTGGATTGAACAATGACTTCTTGAGGACACCGCTCCAAGGCTTCTTTCAAAGCACCCAAGGATGCGTTTGCTAACACTTGCACCCAGCCTCTCATCACTTCTCTTGAAGCTTTCAATAATTAGATCAGGAAACTCAAACCTATTGCAACTAACCACATCAGACAAAGACATATCTAACCAACCACCTGGACAAATCCAGGTGAGATGGCACCTGGATTTATCTAGCTGGCATCTAACTCCAAGTGAATATGAGAAGTTTTATCCTAAAGATATTGCATAACTTCACTACAATGACCCAGCTCAGTTATCTCTAATAGGAACTGAGTCATTTGAAATAATACTGCTGGATGTGTCCACATCTGTTGATTCACAAATGTAGAAAGAGCATAGAAGCAAGCACTGTTTCGAGCTTTCACAACTAATCAGATAAAATGCACCATGCCTATTCTTTCTTCTGAACCTTTCTATTTTTTTTTAGCACAATGAAGATAGAAAGAACTTCAGTTTAATCAAGTAAATGGAATCTGTAATGCATACAAACAGTCTTACTGTTCTTCCTGCACTTGTCTTCAAAGTAGGTTAGAATGCAGTAAATTAGTTTATGACCTAACAGTTCTACAATTCAGAGACTATGCTGGCAATAGTACTGCTTCTGCTAAAACTGCAGTGTGATTAGCCTAAAATGCATTTGCCACTAAATTATCCAAAGAGTTCATCAAGCGCATCAGTTAAAACTTAACTGGCAAAGTTGTGGGTAGCAACTTTGGGTTTGCTTTCTGATTGTTTTTATTTTCTCTTCTCCTTTCCTATCTGTGGATAGACAGTCAGATCCCATGCTGGGCCATCCACTTTGCACAGTAATTCCCACAACAGTTGTCTTGAAGCCATCTGAAACTTTAGTCCTTCAGCAGATTGACACTGTCTAGTTCCATCTTTGCTCTCAAACTATATACTGTTTACCCTTTTCTCAATTTAAACTCAACTCCTGCTTGTCAGTGTTTTAGCCTACTTCAATTCCTCCCCCCCCCCCCGCCTCCAAGTTTCCCTCTGTTCTTCTCTCAGCTATTTCCCATTCTCAGTTATTCAGTCAGAAATAATGTTTGTATGTCTGGGTGCTCATGCATCAGGATGGCAGGTAGTATTTACCGTCTTCCATTCTTTCACTAATGTGTTTTATTATTCTTATTCCAAAGTGAGCATTTGAACTTAAACTCATATCTGTGATTGTTTTTTGTTTTATGGCAACCACACTCTTGGTATCTCTTACACAACTTCATCTTTATCTTCTAAAGCCCCTTGGAACACCAAGACGCTGCCTTGGATTGAAAGCCAAATAAATCCTGTTCAGGAACAATAGTATCAACCATTGTATCTGACTTAATTTTTAAAGACGAGGCAGGCACATTCAGGGAAATCCTTCACAAAAGTGCTGTTTCAAAACCAATAGGAAAGTGATGACGAGTGCCGAGTGCCAAAAAGATCGCGTGGAAATGTCACATCTGCATGCATGTGCTCATCGGGGCCACGCTCTGGAAAAGCCCAACATCCGGGTTCTAGCGTGCATGCGGGCCCAACGATCAGGTAGCCAGTGCGCATGCGCAGGCTGGTTTTTGGCACTGCCATGCATGCGAAGGACAGCTGATCACCACACGCGCATGCACGCAGGAACTAGGAAGACAAACAGGCAAGGCCGCATATGCCGGGCGACATGGCTTTGTGTGCCACTGGGCACATGTGCCATAGGTTAGCCATCACGGTAACAGGGTCCATTCAGGCACCTCAAGCAGACCAACAGAAAAGGTGCCTCCTTCTTGGACATGTTTCTGGTGCCAGCAAATTTCATAGTAACCAGAAAATGATATGACCATGACAAGGAGCTGATGGAAATATTCATTATCCACTAATCCTTTCCCAGGATTTGAATGAAAGACACTAAGAAAGTTCAAGGTTGTAAGTTATACCGGGAAACATCCCAGAAGAAAATAAATTAACAAGGGCCTATTTTGACTAGGAAGAATATCTACTTTAACATTATTTATTTGTGGTGCAACTTTTAGCATAATTCTAAGTTTTCTGGGACCGCAAGTTCCACAAAAGTGACAATAGCAGCTAAGGACTTCATTGTTTATTAAATATCAATTTGCAACTGTATTTCCGGATTATACAAGGATGAGGACCAGCAGAACAGATATCATTTGTGCATATGTCATACAGAGAAAACTGTAATGACACTTAATCTTTTCTGTCTGCTAACAGAAAGGAATTTGCAAGCAAGCTAACATTTTCTACTTGTGCCTATTAAATCTGCTCCTTGAGAAATTCTTGGGAACTTCTCCCCAACACCCAAGCAGATTCAAGGGAGGAAAAGAATGTCGGAATGTTGCCCAATAGAAGTAAATTTCAAATGTAAAGCTTTTATAAATGCAGCCTGAAAACCATGATTCAGATCCAGAGAAATGAGAAATAAACCTTTGGAAATATCAGGAGGATAGCTGGATCTAAGTGCTTCTGCTACTTAAAAAGGTAGCTGGCTCGCTACATGAAATCAAAAGTACTTTTACCTTGAACACCTGGGGCACAATGATACCTAGGATGTAAGCCAGTCTTAGCATTATGATTTTCTTTATTACGCAGTCAGTTCTGTTTTTTGTGGAGTTCCATAAATACTTGCACTGTAACCCAAATCAATACATGACTTACCACAAAATTAATCTCCAGAGGTTATAGCAAATGATAAAGCCCGTCCCCCCACAAGCAAATACCAATCTATTACATTAAGATATTTCCACTATCCCACCACTTGGATTATGATATAATGGATTTCTACTATACTCTGCACAGATGAACGTGCAGAGCAGAGAGATTGAATTACAACAACTGGCAGCAGCTAAACCAGCAAATCCAATCCAATCCAATCCAATAGTTATGCTGCACTTACTGGCACACATCTTAATTAGGTTTTAATATAAGTAATCTGATAACTACTCCTGGCTGGCCAGACCTGAACTGTCAGCAGCGAGAGCTTTGTTCTTTAGCTGCTCCTACTGTATATTGTAGGAACCTTCTTACTGACCCTTATCAGAGAACCCCATCTGCTGGTTACCACGGTAACTGAAAGAGGCCACTTGAGCTGAATCAAGAGACTCTGATGATACAAGACTGCAGGCAAAAGAATTTTGCAAAGCAAAAAGAAAAACAACTTGCTCGAGAAACTGAACCTACACATCATTATTCTGCCTTTCAGGGTTGGTGCAATAAAGGAGGATTACTTTACAGGCTACGAACCCTGCAGAGGATCAGCAATAAATGACTGACAAACGTTAAGAGTGTGGTGTTTGGTTTTTTTCCAGAGAGTTGAACATGCTTTCGAAAGTAAGAATGAAGAGCTGTTACTCGTGCAGCAGCTTCATTTTCAACTCTGGTACCCAGGTAATTTTGTTTTTCTTTTTTATTAAGTGAAAAGTATGATATCTCTAAAAAGCACACTTTTCAACGAATTCTAACTTTGTGCCTTTAAAAAAAAAAAATCCCACTTTTAACTATTTTTATCCACCCACAAGCACAAAACGGGATGGTATATGTGACCATTGTGAAATCGATTCTTTTAGAAGGCCTGTTGAAATTCAATGAGGGGAGACGTTTTAAAGAGTACAATATTAATTTTTATTTGACTATGATGATGTCTCAGGTGCAAATCCTTGAAATTTTTTTTTTAAAAAATGATGGTCTTTATCCCTGGGCCCCAAGTGTTTTTTTGAATAGTCAAACTATGCTCCAAAGAACAGTGTAAGTGGTAACTTGCAAAGGGCTTGCAAATATTTGCATTTAAACATTTAGCTTTTACAACAACCCTGACATTCCCAAATAGACATTTCCAGAAGTGAGACATCCACCGTTGTTTTTGGTGGATTGGTTGTTGTTAACCGTTTTGGTGCACTGTGTTTGAATTCTAACCGTCCTAAAGATTGCCATATATCCTATCAATAAAAATTAGTTCCTGATATGAATCACAGTCCTGGAAGGGACCTTGGAGGTCTTCTAATCCTTGAATCTTTGCAATATTAATGTGCTTTGCTTTTAGGATAGGGTTGTCATGCAGATTATATGCCTTCCACACTAACCAACATCTCCCCTTCCCCCATCTCCCAAAATCCCTTTCACTTTACTATCTAGCATGATTTAACTTTTAAAGAACTCAAAATATTACACATCATTTTGGGACTTTTTTCTCCTGTGGCCAACAACGCTATCCCTGTTTGTAAAGTGTAAAGTTATTATCAGTTCAGTGCAATCTTAGCTTTATGTTAGGTAGCACAGACCCTCAGATTAGTCCTCACATGCATTTACAGAGCTTGCTGCTGTTATATGTCTTTGAAAGGACTAGGAGTTTCTATACACTTTTTCACTGGAGAGTCATAGATTATATTGCCTCACAGACAATTACAGCAAGTTCACATATTTAGTTGTCAGAGATCAAGTAAGGCATGCAGATGTCTGCAACAATCCAATATCTCTGCACATTAAGCAACCCAATGCAAAGTTTATGTGGAAATATATCAATATACCATATATACTCGAGTATAAGTCGACCCGAATATAAGCCGAGGCACCCAATTTTACCACAAAAAAAACTGGGAAAACTTATTGACTCGAGTATAAGCCGGGGGTGGGAAATGCAGCGGCTACTGGTAAATTTCAAAATAAAAATAGATACCAATAAAGTTACATTAATTGAGGCATCAGTAGGTTAAATGTTTTTGAATATTGATTTCAAAGAAAAACAGTAAACTAGCTCTGTAAGTGGAAAAGAGGATCATCAAAAACAAAAAGAGGGGGAGAGAGAAAGAGAGAATGAGAAAGAGTGGGAGAGAGAGAAAGAGCGAGGGGGAGAGAGAGAGAGAAAGAGAAAATGAGAGAGAAAGAATGAGAGAGAAAGAGGGGGAGAGAGAAAGAATGAGAGAGAGAGTGGGGGAGAGAGAGAGAAAGAGAGGGAGAGAGAAAGAGAAAGAGTGGGAGTGACAAGATAGGGCAAAAACGTAAAATGTGAGGACAGTCGTAAATTCAAGGACTGGTCACAAGTGCGAGGACCAGTCAAAAATTACTTTTTCAGCCCTCTGAGTAGTCCTTTTGTGCATTTTGTTTGAGGAAGCTGGCGTCCGCAATGGAGAGCAAAATCCAGCTTCTTCTCTCTGCTGTAAGTGCGGCATCAGGATTCCGCCTTTGTACATTTGTGGCGCAAGGCAGCCCTCCTCTCCTGCCGCTTGTGACTCAGAGTGGTAAATGGTGACTGGTCTGGGGAGCAGTCCTGATGCCGCACTTACAGCAGAGAGAAGAAGCTGGATTTTGTTTTGTGGAAGCTGGCGTCCGCAATGGAGAGCAAAATCCAGCTGCTCCCCAGACCAGTCACCATTTACCACTCCGAGTCGCAAGCGGCAGGAGAAGAGGGCTGCCTTGCGCCACTGGCTGGCACAAATATACTGAGGCGGAATGCTGTTGCTGTGCAAATGAAAGTAGTGTTTCGCTCCCGCAGCTTCCAGCCATCACAAACGCCGCTTCTTCCCGCTTCCATTTATTCCGGATGGCGAGGGCACCATTCATTCCGGATTGCACCACCTGGGAGCCAAAAAGGGGTGCGAGGGAGGGGCACCGCATCCCCCCTCCACACCCCATTTTGGCTTTAGCAAGCCTCCCTGCAACCCCGGGAGCCAAAACGGTTGCAGGGAAAAAGGCATTTTTTTCATGACTCGAATATAAGCCGAGGGGGGCTTTTTTCAGCCTGAAAAACGTGCTGAAAAACTCGGCTTATATTTGAGTATATACGGTAATCCTATTCCTACAATGGAATAAAGGCTGCATCTCTTCTAGGATATGCCACTGAACATAAAGAAGTATATTCTATATTGTACAAGTACAGTACTTCAGCTTTAATTGTTTGTGAATAAAGCTCACTACTATGAATATTTAGTTTGCAAACTTTTCTAAAAAACATAGGTAAGAAAATGGAAAGTTAGTATAATTTTTTCCAGTCTCTTCATAGCTTTCAGGATAATTTGCACTTAAAGCATAGAAAGTCAAATGATGTTTGCTACTACAAAAACAAATAGTTCTAAGCTGAAAAGCAATCCTTCTTGGGTCTCTTCAATTTCATCACAGATAGAAGTAGTTTCTTCTTGTACTAATCTCAATTCTCTGCAAATTTAACTATCATCACTAAAGTCATTAAGTTTTCCTTACATCACAAAATCATTGCCATGAAGAACTGGAGATGGGCAAACAAGAGGTAGATCAGTTCTCAATTATTCCCACTGAATTCAATAGGATACGTAAACAAGAAGCAAGCTCAATGGATACTCAGTTAAGAGGAGTAAAATCTTGCTCTAAACAACAATGCTGGAGTAATATTAACTTATTCAACTCCCATTTCAGTATCTTGGAGAATAAACAGAGCAGACTTTGTAGGAGAAAAGATATGGAGAGCTGAGAGAAAAAAGATGTAAAAAGTACTCTGGAAAAATTAAAAAGGAGATACTACTGAACTGTTACATTTGTATTTAATAGTTATTTCCTTTTTCCTATTCCATCCCATAATTTGCATAAACAATCAGAGAAAAGAAGCACAAGGAAAAAGTGTTAAGTACTTGCAGCATCTACCAAATTTTGGTATTAAAGTATCAAATGTATTTTTAATAGTAAACAGAACATATTGGTCGACACTTCCATTTCTACTTCTATTCTATGTTAATCTATAATTGTTTGTTAATGGTTGTGTTCCTTTGGGTTCCTCAAATCAACAGAAACACGTAAATTGAACGTTCAAAGATGTTCAAACCAGTATCATTCCCTCCTTGGAAATTTGAGACAAGAAAGGAGAAATGATTTTTCTTAATATTGTATACTAGTTTTATTTTATTTTTTCTGTATTCATATTAGAAAACAAATTAAACAAGTGCTTTATTGCTTGTTATTATTTATTACTTCCACAAACTAGGGTTCTAAAAGTTCTTAAATAGCTCCTATTGAAGATATCTTTTTCTTTAGAACTTTATGATAATTTCATTTCTCTCCTTATCACCAATGTTTTTTAAAAAATTGAATTTTAATAAGAAGCTATGAAATAACCCTGAACCATCAAGACTTGGCTGCCCAATCTGAACTTTCATGTTCAGACCACAATGCCTTTAAAAAGAACCTCCCTGCGTGTGAGCTTCCCAAGATATGACATCTAGCAGACACAGTGCATGTGGTGTATAAGCAGGCTGCACAGAATGAACAGAGAATGACATTTTTGGGGTTTGATGGCATGTGCAGAGCGTATGGGAGGCCCCTAAGACTCATCAGGCATTTGAAGGAATTTAGAAAACAGTGCAGATCAACGTATAAGTTTGTATTAACTCTGTTAAAAAAAGAAACATTAGCAACTCTGCATTTGTAATGGAATGCTTTCCTTTTTCAAAGTGACAGAATGCTTTTGAATCATTCCTGGAGCTTCAAGATGTCAAATACTAAATGAAGATGAGAAAGTCCACTGTGATGGGTAAAACACTCCATCACTTCATTATTTGGGCAAATTGACCTCTGATATATGCACATCATAGTAACCCAAACTTTTTGAACAATTAATTTTAGAAGAGCTGGGAGGGGGAAAAAATCAGGTTCCAATAAGTGATATGCAGTTCTTGTGAGGAGAAACAGATTTTTAGAAATGAATGCAAAAGTGCTCCGTGAATCTTCCTTTTATTTCTGACATACAAATCACTGTGTTCTTCTAGAATCTAAAGGGATTTTGCTATTATTCAAATTGCAGAAAGTTAAAGCACAACTCTGCTTTCTGTTTCTTTTCTTAAATGACCCCTAAGTTCTTTATATTAATTGAAATATTATTAATGAAAATAATATTAAAAATTAGTTCTTATTCTTCATTTCAGCCTGCAACATTCAGTTTCTCATACACAGACATAGACACACAGATACACTAAAAATGCGAGAATTCTTGAGAAAGTAAAAATTATAACCATAGTATTTATAATAAATCTAAGCAATATGCTATTTCTTTTTTAAAAAATCTAAAAATGTCTATTCAACCATTTAGAATCAATTAATATTTCCTGGGAGAAAATCAGGAAAAACCCATAAATACTGCTACCAGTAATAATATTGCACCACAATACAGGTTAACATTCCCATCAATAGCAAATCATAGTTTAAAAGAACTAAAACTGCCAGTTTTTAGGAATTGCTCAGTAAAATGTTCTCCAAGAGAATCATGGAGTACCCTAGCTGTTTCCTACTAAATGCTAGTACTTTTTCCTGTTATTTCTTTCACACAAAGCATCCCCGAAAAACTACAAGTTCTTTCTCTGCCAGACTTAGTAGCACCAACAGAGAAATTCCTGTTTCTCTTGGTGTGTACCCACCCATCCATCCCTGATCCAGAGAAGTGTTTTTTTGCAAAATGTTTGCATTTTCATTCCAATTTTTTGTTAACTTTTTGATAAATATATGATTTCAGAACAGACCTAATAAGACAACCAACACAGCTAAGCTATGCTGTTTACCATCATCTTCTGAAACTGCCTTTTTTAAACTAGAGGAACATCATGATTTGGTTTCTTCAAGGCTAGTCTTCACATTCCTTCACATCCTTAGGCCCGATAGGTACAAAATGCAGAAACGAGAACAATCAGGTATATGTAATTCAGACCACGAGTTACTTTTGCAAATGTCAGCCATGAGTTTGTCCCATATGCAAGAGACCCAACAATCTCAGCCAGTAAAATAACAACTGTATTTTAGATTAGCTAAACTATAAAAGCTGTTCCACTACTATATTTGATAGAATGTTGTTGAAGTTATCTGAACATGGCTAAGCAAGACCAAGATATATTTCTCTCAGAAAGGTGACAAATAGATGACAAATCAACCTTAGCTGGTAAAATGCACTACATGCTACTTTTACTTTTATTCATGAGAGATCAAATAATCCCATACCTTGTCTCCCAGCTTGCATGAATGACAGGTACAATTCCAGATTACTTTAGATGCTCTAATTAGGGATCATTGAGACAGATTGTCGCAATAATGCAGCTTACATTTTGAAAATAAAGAAGTCTGGTGAAAGAGACCTGGAAAAAATGAAGTAATTAATATGAAGGGAGAGATGATATATAAAAATTGTTTTTTAAACTCTATTGCAGATAATATAGCCTGTAAAAATATATTTGGAACCCAAGACAGGCTCTATCCATAAAAAAACCTTCAATAACCCAATCCTATTATTATTTACTTGGGTATAACTTCATTATGTATGTACTCATGTCCTTACTCTCAGGAAAGTACATGCATTATTTTATTCTTAAAGCTCTCTCTGATGCTACTGAATGCAGAATATTGTGTCCTTTCTGAACAATGCATTTGAAAAACCGCAGATCTTGCCCACACAATACAAGCAAACAGTCTGAACCTAATGGACAAACAGCTGTTCAATCATGCAGGCAGCTGCACACCATTCCTAAGTGTTACACGCATTTTGTCCTGAAAAGTAATGTCTGAAAAGACCACCCATTAAAATTTCAGAATAAAGGGACATTCAGCACTAGTAATTATAGTCTTGCAACTGTTTCACAGAGGCTTTTGTTTCATGACCTTCTTATCAGCAGGTTCCACAAAATCTTTTAGAATCTTCTTTTAAAAACAGCAATCTTAGTATTACAATTAAAACTGTAATTGCTATATTACATTTGAGCAATTTACAAGTACTGGACCTTTGGTTCCTGTTTTAATCAGCCTTTGAAACAGCTAAACAGAGAAATTGAGTGTTTTCATAAACTCAACCTACATTCTCTTAGTGAGCACAGAGATAATTACAACTATTTCATTCACAAAAGCTCCAAATTTACTAAAAAAATAAGGTATCACAATTGGTTATCTATTTTTCATTAGAGATTGATAGCTTTCTAATTCCAGAGCAATAGATTAATTCCCCATTAATTGCTAACTATTGATAGAAATAGGAATATTAGGCTTAAACGTCTTTCACACACAATGCTACCATTTCCCAGTTAAAGGAAACGAAGGTGTTTCTTATAAAGACACCAGAAATTCAGTTAAAATGGTCCTGATTTCATATCCCTCGCTTTAAACAAACAAAACACCGATAATTATAATAATTTTAAAAAGCTGTCAAACTGAAAATCTTCCTTGGGAATGAAAGAAGTTTAAAAAACAGGGACAGGCTCAGCAGAAAAAAAAGGAGAATAAAATCATGCCATTTTTTAATATATTAATAAACAAATGGGGGAATGGGAGGGGTGAGGAAAGGATGGAGCAGTAGGTGCCTGGGGGCCAATTGCCTCTCCAGCAGCGGTAAGGCTGTTACTAGGCTTGCAGTACCATTTGTTCCATTACACAATCTCCTGAAGCCTTTTACAGAGAGCTAAAACAACTGCCTGTACCAACACGACACATGGCTTTCCATCCCAACTCTTTGCTAATCCAGACGCTCCAACCATCTTTCTTTAAGATGCCATATGGTTGGCAGAAGCCTGTAGATCTAGCAGCACATCTGCTTGTACATTACTTTTTTTTCCTCTTTCAAGACTGCCTCCTCCAAAAAAAGGGGGGGGGGTGGAAAGAGTAATTTTAATAACGTTAGTTATAAGAGATGTATATATCTATATACAGCTATACGCACACACTCACCAGGTTGCTACAATAGCTTCATTCTCCAAGGAACAATTAGAAACAGAGCAACAGAGCAACAAATAAAGGAATGAAAGTCTTTTTCATTATTCCTGCCATTTCCAACACCAAAGCATCAGAAATGTTATTCACAAACAGCTAATTCACTGAATAGGACAGCATTTCATCTGTCAAGCATAAATCAATCAGGAATCAAGTGGGAAGCCAGAATAAAAGAAGTCTTGCTTTGTTAACTGGCAGAGTGAAGATCCGTATGCAAGTAAATCTGCATGAATACATTGCAAGAGCTTTTTCAGGGGAAAGGGGAGTGTTGGAAATGCTTGATAAGCAAGATTATTGACAGTGTTAAAATCTTGATGGGGCAGACAAACATACATAAAGCCATAACAAAACAGCTTGGAAAAATAAATTACACATAATATTTTATAGCTGTTTAGAATGTTAAAAGTTTTAGACAACCACTTTTTACTTTTCTTTTCACAAAAGAAAAAGGAAAGAGTTGACATGATAGACAAGGTAGATTGTACAAATATATTTCCCGAGAGGTAAACATGATGACATGGTGATTCAAGAATAAAATAGGATGTTTAATCTTCCAAGTAAAATATGTAATTAAAAATGATTCAGACAGAAATAGTACCGAACACGGAGGGCCTATACCATTTGATAAAGGTAGAACAGTATGCGCCTATTCCTTTTTATTTAAATATTTGAACTGTGCAAATGTATATTCAAGCACAGAAGGGAGAAGGATGGCCAATATGGACATGTTTAGGTAAGGTTAAGAGAAATCAAAAGCTTCTGAGTCATATGCCAACCTTCCAACATTACAGCTACACAAGTCACAAAGAAGTCCTCATCCTTGGATTTAGGAGCATTGAGCACATTGAAAACGCTGCACCCATTCAAAGTATTTCTATGGAATTAAGCCATACGTCTAATGAAAATGTAGTCAGGAAACAATGAGAAATATAAAATATAAACAAAAATATGTTTCTTTTCCCCCAGATTCCAGCCATTGTAAATATTATGTTTAACAGATTTCCATGTTCAGCAAGATTTCCATATGCAGGTGCAGAACCAAAGTACTGTATCAACAATCCACTTGGAACGCACAGCGAAATGCATAACTGCATACATGTATTACAGAAAAATAATTCTTTCTTCAAAAGTCATGCTGGAATACCCCCCCTCCCCCTATTGACAGAATGGCATTTGCTCCCTTAGATCAACAACTAACTCTTCAAATGAATATTGATTGATAGAGAATACTGCCAGCTGCAATTTTCAGTGTAACACTTCCTTTTTTCAGCATTCAGAACTTTTTGAAGTGTTCATCATTAAGTGTGAAATTGTCCATGCTTCTTCTCTGTCTGAAAATTGAGTATTTCTGGCAAGTCAGAGAAAACTCCCGATAGCTATTTCTATAAGGAGGAGGAAAAATATTTGTACATTTATTTTTTAATGAAATTTACATATTAAAGATTCAAAAAGAGCACTTAGACAAGATGAGGAAAGAAGGAACCCCAGATTTTATGACTTGCTGAACAGAAGACAGGGTCTACAAGCCGGGTCCCAGCACTATCGAGGTGGGAAGGGGGAATCTCAATCTTTGCTTTGGTACTGCCACCTGTCCCTGAAATAGTAACATACCTTGTTACTGCTACATCTATTCAAATAGTCACGAATGCAAGGACTGAGGTTGGGGGGGGGGGGGATCAGTATTTCCTAGGTCCTACTTTGTGGGGTTTTTTTTGAGATCTACTGAAACTATTTTTTGAGATCTACTGCACTATTTTATGCTAATTAATTAGTTCAACAAGCTGTATGTATGAATTAGCAAAATACATTTTAAGAAGGTCTGAATACTCTTTTAGCTGTTATGTAGATCTTTCGTTTAGCAAGCCAGTCAAACACCTGAAATAGATCTAATTTTAAGGTGCTCCCTCTAGGAACATATAAAATCCATTTCTACTTAGTACCCGTATATTCATTTTTCATGTCTTGCAAGTTTTTGCTAGCCATATGTTTAAAAACATCACCATTAATCACTTTTGATGCCCTAATTTTCATAGCTTACAAATTCTTTTAAGATCCCAGACTCATACCTAGAATTTCCCCTTCTTTTACTGTGAACAAAGCACAAAGAAATGTACCTGCTGAGATTTTAAACATTTAAAATTATGAAATTTTAAAAGTTTGAAAAGACAGCTGCTAAAATCAGAAACAGGTAGCAAGTCACTAATCTATGTGAAAATGTATTGTATTGGTGATGAAATGCATGCAATTAAAACATTCTTAAAACATTTATACTGTTTTTCATATTTGCTGGCTAATATCTCATTTTTTAAAGTGAAAAGAGATCACATATTGATAATTCTGCTTCAGAAGTTCAGTTCTGAGTTAAATAAATATAAAAATAAAATTTAAAGGTAAACATTTAATAAGAGTGGCAATTTTAATTAAGGCACAACAAGAAGAAGTTATTCTGACATATAGTTGCCTAATGCTTTTTTATTTCAGCATCAAAATTTGTTAAACCATCACAGACATATTCATATTTGTCTATGATATATATATATATTAGTTCATTAGGTTGTGAACGTCTTTTAACTTTCATGTGACCAACAAATTTTTTAAAAAACTAAGTTAAATACTGAAACAAGTAAGGTAGAGATTATAGGTTCAATATTTCTTCCAACTTAAAAACCTCAACAGGGTTGTCCCAAAGGTGTTTTTTCAAAAGACAAGTGGATTTTCTTTGTTTTTCCTTGAAGACATTTGGCTTCTTCAGTTCTGAAGTGAACTGAAGTGAGTCCATGAACTGAAGAAGCTTCTTGGATGAAAAGTGAATTTTCTTCAAGAAAAAACAGAGGAAGTCAAAAAAGCACCTTTGGGACAACCATGACTTGGATGACTTGGAATCTCCAGAGACACTCAACAGGGTCTAATATGCAACTATTTACATTTCAAATAATCCTACAATCAGCTTTTAGCCAGCTGAGGTAATGTAGGGCATGTGCTTGGTTGTTTGCTTACAGATGTTTCATTACTTAATTAGGTGACATCATCAGTGCTCAGAGAGCACCAAGGACTCCACAGTCTAACTTCCACCACAAAATCAACTAGCTGATTTATACAGTGCACTCCAACTGTGGTGAATCATATCCAAATGACAATAATGCAGATGGACTAACAGTAATCTCAGAGGCACGATGAAAGGAAGGACTTACTCTATTGAATTTGAAGTTAAAAAGCAACCAGGTTATCTCGCTATCAGTCTATCTTTTTAAACTACTTTCATTCCAAAATGCAATCCCTTAAAACACATTTAAGAAAAGAAAACCAACATCTCTTTTTGCCCCAGACAATTTATGTAAATTTATGTAATTTTGCATAATTTATTATATACTGAATATATTGAAACGTTTCAAGACAGATTCTAGCAGATTCCATGAATTACATGCTATTAGTGTTGAGATAGATCCTATTTTGGCAGATCACATGAGTATGTTTGAAAGGATTTATCACATATTGATTTGTTATTTAAATTTATAGGGCTGTCCAATCATTGTTTTTGAGCACCTTACAAGGATTAAAAACAAGATAAACGGAGCCTCTTGGTCATTTACAAGGCTATAGATAATGGAAAATGCCAGTGTCTAACTTCCATTTATACAAGCTATAGACAATGAAAAAACATACCACCATAGCCCAGAACATATTTTAGCCCAGCCAGATTTTAGGGTTCTTGTGATGGTGGTGGGGTCAAGTTCATTCTTTGTCTTCCACCAGCAGTGTTCTAGATGTCTCTTCACCCATTTCATCCCCCTCAGTTCCTCAGTATCCCATGGGGGGGCGGGGGATGATACATGTTAAGAGAGGACTCGTGAGTGCAGTTCTATCCAGAGCACTAGACATCTTTCTGTTCTAAGTAGCAATTAGGAGTTTGGAAGGACTATGCAGCAGATGATAAAATAAATGTAGTCTATAATCTACATTTATTTATTTTCAATATGAAAAGTGTTTTAGTAACTACTATGATGACAGTTTATAGTCACGGAAGTAGAGTTTTTATGCACTTGTTTTTTGTAATATGTATATTCCTATAATATTTTCCATATTTTGCTTGTAATACCATGGCTATCTGTCTACTACCAGTAATATCTCTAAACCTGCAGTAATCTATTAGATTTGTTTTAATATTTAAATGTATTTGGAAAAACATGCTCATAATAGAAGTTATGAAGGCTCTACCCTCTTTTTTGAAAGTATTTTATTCAGTGTGATTACCATCAGATGAATTGGTATGTTTAGCAAATTATAGGATATCATTTCTGGCATTATTTTCTTTCCCTTATTTACTGTGAAGTTTTATACAAATGTACAAAAAAGTAAGTTCTAACTTAAAGAATAATAACATAATAGTTTTCTGTTCTATGCACTTCAAATCAACTGGGATGTTTGGTTAAGAATGAGAAATTCTACACATGTCTACTTAATATATATTGGACTTTACTGGGGCAACTGATAAGAATAAATTCTTATTTAGCCATGAAACACACTGGATAATCTTGTACCAATTGAAACTGAAATGTAGATTATCTTACTACTCTGTTACTTCAGATGCTATACAACCCAAACAAAATCCATATTTTATTGTTGCAGATTGTAAGCAATTATAGGAATGTTATTGACATTAAAATACTTAAATCTTATTGCGTTCTAAATTAACTGTTTCATCATAATGTAGACTTTGGTGAACTAGAGTCAATTTCAACAAACTAATGAAAAGTTGACTTTATTTGGTAGGATAGCATATATGAAACATATTCAAGTTAATACAATTTTTTTAAAAGTAGGATGGCACAAATATGTAAAAATTACTTTCTGAAACAATTCTGTGTACAATTTAAGGTAAGCAAAATTTTCTGGAAGACAAATTTGTTCAGATTTATTCCCAGTTAAATATCAGAGTAGTTGTTGCTCTGGTGGAGGCACCTGGGCAGTTTTATGCCCAGTTATCTGGGAATGGTTTGACCCTGTTGCTCCTGAGTATGAGTGCAAGCACTTGTGTTTTAGATAAATGCCCTTCCTAGCTTGTGAAAGCTTCCTGGGAAGTGACATGGTTGGATTCTGGGAGTGATTAATACTTCCCATGAGAGGGGATAGTGCCCCAGTCTTTTAAGGAGGCTGTAGTCTGCCCGCTTCTTAAAAGGCCATTCCTAGACTCCACCATATTGGGTTATTTTTTGTTCTATCTCTAACCTTTCCTTTTTGAAGAAGGTTGGTGATTATCTGGACCACTTCCACTCAGAGTTCAGGCCTGGATATGGGATGGAAAGGACATTGGTCACACTTTTTGATTATCTCTGGCGGAAGCAGGATGGGGGTAGTACGTCCATCCTTGCTCTACTTGTAATTTCATATATATCTTCTTAAATAAATAAAACAAATATATACACTGTATCAGTAAGATTCTTCTTCTTTAAGGCGTCGTGTTTCTACTTTTCACGAGAACAAAAGTGTTGTAACAGTTGCAATCAATGAAAAGAGCCCCTCTTTAAGGGAGATGGGTGGTTAAGAATAGGATAACTAACTAACTAGCTGAATAAACACTATCAATATTTTTCATTTTCTGAAATAATGCAGTATCAATGAAAATATGGATCATATTCTTGACTTGGATTGATCCAATTATCCAATCAATTACAGCATTAAGGGAAAGTCAAATCCTGTAATTGGCCTATACCAGTGATGGCTAACCTTTTTGCCATCATGTGCCAGGAGCGGGGGGGAGAGGGGGGGTCGTGTGCACACATGCCCACACCCATAATTATATGCACCCTGACCCCGGGCATGCGCGCGTGAACCCCTACTCCCAGCACGCAATGGCACGGTAGGCCCAGTAGGCCCATTTTTCTCCCCAGGCTCCAGAGCCTTTCTAGGAGCTTGGGGAGGCCAGAAATGGCCCGTTTGCCAACTTCCGGTGGGACCGGAAGGCCCAAAAATCAGTTGGAGCTGAGCTCACATGTCCACCGATATGGCTCCGGGTGCCATGGGCCTATATCATATATAATGGAATACTGTTAATTCTTAGACAATGGGTTTAAGATATAGCCTAAATTAATAACTGATCAAAGTTCTTTTTGTATGCAATGCATATTTAAAATTCACTACTATTAAGAGGTCATCCATTTGCACATATACGAGCTATATATTTCTTCTTTAATCTTCTTTTGAATTCATTTCAGTGAATTATCCTTGTAGTTTTTATTTTGACAGCTCTCTTTACAGCAGTAAAACAAAATGTGTGCATTGCAAATGGCAAGGATTCAAATTTCAGCTATGTTTATCCAAAATAGCACTGAACTGCTTCTGTACTTATGCTATACTGCCTACAGCCTTACGGAAGGGGAGACAGATGGGATGAATTTAGCAGGGAAACAGCTGGGGCTTGAAGTAGAGACAAGCAAAAGTTTTGCTATCAGGCTTCATTATGTATCAAGGTACCAGTAAAATGTGTATCCGTAAGGCAGCCAAAAAAAGTGTGTCATTTGACTAGTGATAATTACCTTTTCTCAACAGCTGACAATGTTCTAAGTAGCATTAAATAGGTATAATAATTAAGCAATAAGACAAGGCAGGCAGTGCTTTGCTTGGGATTATAGCTTGCCTCAGGTATGATGCTAGGCGCAAGGCTGAAAGGTGAGTGTTTTTAGACACTTGAGAAATGTAACAATCCCTAAGAAATGTACTACCTGGAATGTCTTGCTGCTTTTAAACAGACGTCCAGAGATGTTAGACACTTCAAAATCCTGTGGATTTTGCTGACATGAAAATAAAACATTGAATGCCCAGTATCTTTTATTTCTATCTTTAAAAGACCAGTCCCTTATTTCCATACTCAATTAAAAGGTTCAACATGGGTGAATGTTTAATATCTATCCATTACACTGGAACATCATAATCCCATAGCTAGCAATATTGTTTACATAACTAATGAAATAAAGCTGTTTGTGTGAAGGTCTTACATTTTTTGATTTATGATTTTGCAATATTTCTGCATTCTCAGCCACATTTCATCTCCTTCAGTATTTATCTGCATATGGATATTAATACCAGTGTTATATTATTTCAGAAAGACATGAAGAACTGTTCCATTATAGTCAATTGTTTCATTAGAACAATCTGATTTAGAATATGGCAGGCTGGCAAGAACAGCCTGTTGGATTCTGGAGTAAAAACAAAACAAAACAGGAGTTTACCAATTCAGCATAGAAGCAACTAAGTTAGAGAAACGGACAAAATGTATTACAAGCCCTCAGTGGCCTAAAATTGATTTTTTCTTAAGAGTCAAAAGAGGTATGATTATGATTTTAAAATACTCTGAGATATTGTACGTGTATTGGACTGCTACACAGAGGACTCTGTAGTAGACAAGGAGAAAAAAGAACAATTATAAACGAACTGCTTGTTGATTTTAAGTTACTAAATAGGAACAGTTTCTTACATTCTTACAATCTAGTGCTTCATGTAACCAATGTAATTCTTAAATGCATTTAATATAATTCTCAACCCAGATTACTCTCACAACAATATTTCACATTCCACTTATTTATACATTTTAAAAGTTCTTTCTAAAAGAAAAGATTTCAAAGTACTCTTGGTCACAAAGCAATTAAAGTAAAACCAGAACAATCAGTGTGCCATTTAAAGAACTCTGCCAAATAGGTTGGTAATTAGATTTTATTGTTATTTGGAGTTCATATAAGGCCTATGGAAGGATCCCAATTTTGTTAAATACCCAAAGTGGATATTTGCTGTGTGAGATCTGCCGCTTACTAGTATTTACAAAACATCATACTGTGCATCTTGAAATATCAGAGGGATACCACACAGAAACTGAACTTAAACACACAGATGTATCCATAACACAGAAATGAAGACAATGAGAAAATAGTAATTAGACATCAATTTAAATACCTTCTTAAAAACAATTATTTAAATACAAGTGAATCCACTGGAAACCAGCTATTAAAATCAGCAAAGAGGGTTCCGTTCAGAATTATGACATAACATATACCTAAAAATAAAAGCAGAGTATTTCTGCAACACTTTTAATCAGGGTCAAATTCTTAAGTAGCTTGTGAATTAGATGCCTATTATGGGATATGGCATGCTGTTTTTGTTTAGTATTACACTGGTTTCTTTCCATAAATCTGCTAAAATTGTATTGGCTCAATTCTTGGATCTTAGATCTTAGATTGGCTGCTTTCCTGAAGTTAAAGAGTTATCAAAGTACTGGTCATATAAATAAATTATGATCCTTAATTCTTCATTCAACTCAATCTATCAAAATGCTTCAAAATGAAATTAAAGTGAGATTTGACCAAAATTTAATGTAGACAACCTATCTACTTGTAGCTTAATAACACAGGCATCCTATTCTTATACCATAAGTAATTTATTAGTTGTAAAAGTTATTTTCAAAATGAAATAATGGCACTTATGACACCTGCCTTTTCTGTCTATAGCACAGATTTTTGGGTAGATCTATATGAGAACCTTCACAGATGGGCTGTTTTCCTCCTTTCTTCTGCCTTTACATGTGCATAAGATTCAATATGTGGAGATGGTGGGAAATAGAGAAATAGGAAATATGCACTGGTTTTCCTTCTTATAATGTCTCTGCTGCCTAATATATAGGTAGTGGGTAAGTCAGGGAAAAAAAACTTGATTAGACTTTTGATCTTTTGCAATCCTATATACATGAGATCTGTATCCCTTAGTAGAGTGGATCATAAAAGTATGGTCATGTCTAAAGAACCATTCAAGACAATATTCCTAATTCATTTTTCAAGTAGAGTTAACCACTTATTTTCTACAATTAAGAAAATTTCATTGCAACAATTGACTGCAAAGGATATTAATCAACAGAATCTGATGGATTCCTTTAAGAGCTATAGCTCATACGTGAGGAGATGAGAGAATGAGCAAAGAAGGGGAATATTAGTAAATTCACTTCTATAAAATATACACTATAAAAATATGATATCAAATATTACATGTACCACAGTGAAATAGATTTCATACATGCTATGCTTGCTTTCAATTCTGAAAAGGCCACCACTCCAGGTATTTGGCTGCCAATACAACCCTGAAGCATAATACACATTTGACACATCGAGTCTTTATAATCTAACATCTATGAAATTAGACAAGATTTTTTTCCTTATTTATAGTAACAGGCAAGTGCAGAGCTCTGCCATCTTGTTACACAGATGGCTGTACATTTTTTTAATTGTTAACTTACAGCCACTGATGCCTGAGGAATAGACACACATCTGCCCCAAACTGCCAATTCTCTAAGCTTTTCTTTTGAACTATGGTACTCAAAAGAGATCAAGTAGGTGTTAGAAGCCAATTTTAAAAGCAAAATATTGGTCATATACATAGACATACAGTAGACAAATCTCCATAGACAGCAAAAACCTCTTTTGGATTTGCACATACCAGGTTAACTAATCAACAAATACTCACTGAATATAAAATATTATTTGAACGGATGTTTTTAATTATTACCACATCATGGAAATAGCTGGTATTAATTACATGTGTGACTGATTCATATAGAAATAAAAACATGAATGTTTTTAAAATGTCATCTCTTGTCTTAGGAGCTCTCTTTTCCCTAAGGCACTGATACATTAATTCTTCTACATGAATGCAAGCAAATTTATTTTAGTTTTAACTTCCTGATAGTGTGAACCAATATAGGTGCAGAAATATTTCAGTCACAATTCACATATAAAATAGCCATTCGTGTAATACAACCTGCCTATTGTTCAAAACAGTCATTAGTATTATGGCTGATGTTTGACAGCAAGCCTAAAAGTCAAGGATTACAAGAGTGCTTACAAGCATATTAAGATGGACTTATGCAGTGGTGGATTTCAAAATTTTTTACTACTGGTTCTGTGGGTGTGGCTTGGTGGACGTGGCATGACAGGCCAACCAGTAACTTTTTTTTACTACCAGTTCGGTGAACCAGTAGCTTTTATCAGTACCTGTTTGCCTGAACCAGTGTGAACTGGTAGGATTTCACCACTGGGCTGATTTAAGAAAGAAATGTTAGATCTTCAGTGTATGAGAGGTGTTTAGTGTGTGAGAATTAGGACGAGCAGTTATTATAGTACTGAAAATTCGGATAAGTGGTGAAAACTGGGCTAGGCTGAACAAATCCGAGTTTTTGCTTGTTTTAAATTTTATGTTTGACTGTATGACTGGATCTGATTGATGACCACATTAAATAATGAAAGCTTTCCATAGCTGTTTTGTCCTCTTAGGCTCAATTGTGTATCAAGACAAGGACAGATAGGTGCTGCCATTTCAGTGATTATGTGGATATTATACTTAATTTTTACCAGTGTGGTAAAAATGACACACTGGTCATTGGCGAATGATTCATGTTCTGCTTTATTCTATCAACACAATCCTGATTATGCTGTTTGAATCAAAATGCTGTTACTTAACACAAGAAAATAGAAAGAGCTTATTCAATAAATGCTTAATCAAATAAGTAGGGTCTATGACAATTTGCCACAGCCAATTTGCCATGGCCAACTCGTCACAGCCAACTCGCCACGGGACAAGAGTTACACTAATATTAAAGGAATGGTGGAATAGAACCATTTAAAAAAGGATGCCAAAGGAGGGAGAAAATGAAATGTGAATGACAAAAGTTAAAATAATTTTGTATTTATTTTAAATAATTAAATTGAATTGTTCAATTGTCCCATGTCGAGTTGTCCCATGGTGAGTTGGTGGCGATGAGTTGGCCATGGTGAGTTGTCCCATTCTGGTACAAGTAGCGTGTGTGACTGAAGCTGGTTGAGTGAAGATGAAAGATTCAAACAGATTCAACTCTGTTCATCAGATTTCTTGAATGACAGTCTACAACAGAAGACAAAGTTCTTTGGGTCCATGTAGTAAAGCCCCACCTCATAATGAGACCATAAGGCAACAATAGGATATGGTGATATGTTCATTTGTTTTCTGTCTTCTATCTGTATTGATAGAAGTGACATTAAAATTAATGCTGATTTTTCCTCCAACTTTTTGAAGGAAACTCGGTGAAGTTTCTCATCAGATGTAGTTTAATACTTTATGGCTTTCATTATGATTATCATAGTCACAAACATGACAAGGCACATTTTTATTCCTGGTCAGAATATAACTGCCTTAAATTAGTTGAAAATATCTACTGTCAGCTACAAGAATTGCAATCTGCCTATTCTCAGATGAAACTAGGTGGAGTTTTCAAGGCTTTGGAAGATTTTCCAATCACTTAATGGATTTGGGGGATGACATGATAAATTCACAGAATTGTTGAGTGCTCTTCAACTAACATCAAACATTTTGGTTTTCTGAAGAATTTAAGATATTGAGATGCTTAATGTACTTCCAGCTTGTGGAGCCATCAACCTCACAAAACTTCCCCATTTGGCACACCAGGTTTTCCCCCCAACACCTGCAGTTTCTGACAATGACCGCCTCTTTTCCTGTTTCCAGCTGTCATATTCAGTGCTGGAAAGGAAGGTTATCTGCACTGTACAGTAGAATAAATTATTCCGACTTAAAGAAAAGTCTTATTCTGCATGTACGGGAGAAAGATGGGGCTAGAATTCCTTTCTCTGACTGATGATGTTCTGAAACACTGCAAGACACTGAATGTATTTAAACAAATCAAGACTCAGTTCAGATAAGACTGAGTTTGGTTGTCCAGCAGATATGACAAAGTAAGACTGTAGGTATACCCTATTCAGAATTGGGCAGCATTCCCTCTGAAGCAGATTTGAAGCCTGGAGGTACGTTTAGATCCAGCACTGTGTACCAGTTGTGCCTATTTCTGCTGGAGACATACATGACCATAATGATGTATGCCTTAATTATCTCATGTTTAAATTAATGTAGCTATTTTTTCCAGGGGCCTGCCCTTGAAGAATGCTTGGAAAGACTCAAATCAGAAACAATGTGGTCACATTGCCTTCTTATGCAGGCTGTTTACCACAGTATGCTATTCCCATACCAACTGCTCAAGTTTTCAATGCCTCTTGATCATAGCTAAGATGCAGGTCCCAGAAAATCCTAAATTATTTAGGGTCAGTCCATCTGAAAAGTATAACTTTTCATATGACCCTGTCAATTATTTAAAAATTGATTTCAGAGAATGCTTTCATCACCAAGATATGGCACACTGGCGACAAATGGAACATTTTTTTTATGTGGCAGAATTCCATCTGTAATCTTCCATTTCTAAGGCAATTAAGATTGGTTCTACTTTTATTTAGTGTTTGGTAAGCATGTATTCTCTTGGTGGTCCTTCATAGCCATATGTTATGGTTGAGAATATGTCTATGACAATATATACTTCTACTGACAGAACACACACACACACACACACACACACACACACACACACACAAACTATTAGTAAATTTGTACCAAGTGTTGTGTTTTTTTTCCTTTTTAAGTAGTTCTGGGCTTCCATAGAATAGCTTAGTGAAAAGGCATTATATCCATTATATCCAGTTGATGAAGATTAACCAATGGAGATATCCAGCTGATTTTGTTATATTAGCAGACTTTCATTTATTAAACCCTGATATGAACTGGATAAGCATTCCATTAAGTTATAACTGCTGCTACGATAAAAATAATGCTGAGGATCTCACCTGTCCTATACCAAATTCATACTCATTTCCTTTATATATATAAAAAATTCCTTCTCACCCTATTAAAGATATGTGTCTTTGATAGAGGTGAACCGAGACGCCCTGAAATTCTGAGGTTTTCTGTGAAGTATCTTAGCTATTCCTAGCACTGCACTCTTCTGAACAAAGAGCTCCAACGTTGTTCCTAGGAACTTTTGGAGCCACTCTTCCAGCTTAGGAGTCACGGGATCAAGGGCTCCTACTACCACTCGGACCATTTTGGCCTTTACTTTCCATATCCACTCCATTTCCTCCTTCAGGCCTTGGAACTTCTCCAACTTAAGATGAACCCTGGTAATGGTAACCTTGATAATGTAGGTATGTGGCGCCTCAGCATCTGGAGGCTTAAATTCTTTAGTTCTGGGTGGGGTAGGCACCACCCCAGAGATACCCAATGCGGGGTCATAAACTCCTGCTCAAAGAGCAGGTGGCAGGGCTAGGAGAGCCTTCACACAACTGCATGTGGTACACCAATTGCACCCTTTTCTCAATGGTGAAGTCCTGCACTGAGTCACTCAGGCCCTGGTCATCTCCCACTTGGATTACTACAACATTCTCTACATGGGCTATCCTTGAAGAATTTTTGGAAGCATGAAGCAATGCAGACAGTTTTGAAGGCCCAAGGATGGCAATGTAATACCATGAGCTGCACTGGCTGTTTCTGGGTGCAATTATCATTAAAGTTCTCTATGGCATGGCTCCAGGATACCTTTGGAGATATCTTTCCCCAATGGGAAACCGACCTGCCCATTGATGCCGGCAGAAGGAGTCTACTGTGAATCCATAGGCCAAAGGATTTCAGTGGGTGAGATCCAGGAGAAGAGCCTTTTCTGTCACGGCTGTCACCCTTTGGAATATCTTGCTGCAGGAAATAAGTCTGACCATCTATTTTACCCTTTAGGAAAAGCCTCAAAACTTTGCTCTGCCAGCTGGCATGAGGGCCTGAAGGAGAAACATTTTTGCTTGAGGTGATTGGTGCATTAATAGAGAAGGCATCCCCACTTCTCTGCTCCAAACCCATGTTTTTTTAGTTTTATTTTTTTTGTAATTGTAATCAGAAAATTATAGTTGAATATTTTATATGCACTGTAAGCTACTCAGAGTCACCTTGAATTGTGAAATGGGTTGCAAATAAATTTAATAATCCTAATATTTTTCTTATTTTTTCCATCTGTATGTTACAACCAATTTGTTAAGCTTCATTTGTAAGTTTGTACATATAGCAATTTACATGTTGTTCAATACCACAAATTCTTTTATCTACTGAAATCTTTCTGAGAATGGTAAGAAATAGTAAGAATGATAGGAAAAGCTGGTAAGAAATGATAACAATGGTAATGGTAAGAAAACCATTGACAACTTTGTCCCTCTGCTATCAGTTTTTTTCTTGATTTTTTAAATATTCCCATTGGTAAATGTTACCCATTTATCTTTGCCTGTTGTTTCTCATCTATAAAATGCTTCTTGTGCTTTAAAAGATGCTTTTGGGTACAGCCTGGGTTTGCATCTGTAATCTCAATGTGGCACATCTAATATAACATTTATTGAAATCTACATTAACCTTAATTTTACCATGCCACAAGCTTCCATGCCACCTAAATCTCAGGTTATGGTCTTCCAACTCTAAATGTCTTTTATTTCTCAGCAATGCCCATTGTTTTATTCAAACCAAACAACAAGCTACAATATCCAATTTCAGATAAGGTAGATCTAATCCTCCTCTTTCCTTTGCAATTTGTAACACATTATATTTATCTTGTAGGTTTTTCTCTGGCTGTACAAACGTAGATGTATCTTTTTGACATTGTTTTATGGTACATCAGTTGTCAAAACACTTATTGTCTGAAAAAAAAATATCACAGAGATTCTCCCTAATAGTGACAATTGTAGTTTTTCCCATCTTAGTCGACAGTCATTCCCAAGTGATCTATGCAGCAATGAAAGAATGCAAAGATTATTTTAATCAGGTTTATTATACAAACATTTATATTGAAACATGGTAAAGTCCTTTGAAAGCAAATCTTAAGTAACCAGAAACATAAAGTAACTGCCATGAACCAAAGATAATTTTAGCCAAATTTTTGTGTAGACCAGGCTCTAAATAAAATGTTACTGTAGTCAAAAAGATTTAGATTACATCAAGACTGTGCAACTTCTGTTGGCATAATGATGTACTAGTCTTTGTGTGGCATATTGAGAGGAAAAGTGGACAAGCCAAGTTCAGGAATTTTAAGGGATAAAATAGATGATGCGAACACCTATAAATCTTAAGGCACTCATTTTAACCCTCAAAAAATGCAACCTCTCCAAAAGTTTGGGCTTGTATACCACTTAAGGGGAAATGAAAAACATTGTTTGGTATTGGAAATAATTTCTATTATAGACATGTCTTAGAAACTATCTGTTATTTGTACAGAGAGAACATATATCCCCGAGATGTCTGTGGAATTTATAAAAACTTCTTGCCACCAAATTTTCTCCTGTTAGGAAAGCTTCACTATTAGCCATTAACTTTTTAAGTTAATAATGATCTTTTCTTTTTTAGAATCATATAAAGATTCTTGAATCTGCTTCATATGTATTTGAAGTCTGCTATGAAATTCATTTAGTTTGAGATTCTAAAATTAAAAGTTAACTTGTAAGGTATTTGATCTATGTCTTGTCCCAACTACAGCTTTTTTGTTCACTTTAGATCATTTCCTGATTTTTCTTCAGTTTCTTCTTTTAAATTATAATCACCTTCCAAGTGAATAAATCTGTTTACATTTTGTTTCATATCTTCAATATCATTTAGAATTAAATAATTGCTCTGTATTTTTTTCTCCATATAGATTACCTGGAATATAATCTTTTTTTTAAAAAAAAGCAATTACATTTCATGTTTAAAAGCTGTGACTGATTTCTGTATGTTGGGTGTAAAAGATATTCTGAGTAATACTATTGCAATGATTCTATCCATTTAAAAGAAGTTAAATTCTTTGGACTCTACAAGTTCTTCAACATAAGGAAAAGAGTTAACGTAAAATATTTTGTATATAGTTTATTCCAGTGTTTTCACTGCTCCACTCAGATTCTTATAATATCAGAATATCATGATTAGACCAAGTACAAATGGGCACAGGAAGACAAAGCCTATTAAACTGATTAAACACATCAAACATTCAAATATTTCTGGGAGTTGTTATTTATACTAGTAAGAAAAGAAGGATTACATGCACATCCCTGACACATTTTCTATCTTTCCTTTCAGATTATCTTCTGGGTTAAATTGGGCTGCAACTGCAATTCTTCTATATTGGGAGATCAAAAGAAACCATCACAATATTAAAGACTCTAATTCAAAGCCAAGGATCTACGAAACCAGCAGCTATAGAATAACTGTCAAGCCCCAGCCGTGAAAGTGAATAAAAGTCACTTTCTAAAGATAGGTAGAACGCAGAATCTGATACTATTTCCCAACCAATTGTGAGGATATAAATGTATGGTAGAAAAAAATCTGAAGAGTTCAAATCTCCTCCTTTATTAAAGCTAAAACAAAAGCTTTACGAAATGTTTGAAATGGAAGGGTGAGGCATTTTGGTGAACTGATATCAACTGCCTCTATTTTGGGGGGACAGAGTAAACACATATTGTCACAAGTAGTAATATCTGAAATACTGGTAGGTAACATATTCCTAAGGAAATATTCCAAACCTCAGATTAAATCAATAATGTAGTGAACAACAAATCTAGTGCTGTTTTACAACTTAATAAATTCTGATATGAATATTACCAAGAGGACTGAAAATGAGGCCAAACGATTATAAATGACAAGATATATAAACAGCAAGTAAGACATTTAGAAATTCAGTGAGAGGAAAAAACTGAAGAAGTGGCATTTCTTAAACAGATGTAAGGGTGACTGCAGATGGCATGTTAGAGAAGGTCAGCTGCCTCAGAGGCAATAAACAAGAAAGTTGATTTGTGATTGAACACAAAGAAGAATAATCCAAAAAAGGGAGCGAGTAGCCTGGATAAAAAAAAAATATTTTAAGCTATTTTAAATTTTCAGCAATTATTCTTCTGCATTATTAATACCAGGTCATATACATTAGAAAGTAAGTCTCATGGCAAATGTAGATGAAGAGACATACCTATGTTGACCAGACTGGTTTAAAGGAGGCAACAATCCTGTCTATCATAGCCACAGAGTGATATGGAGCTCTGCCTCAACTGGATGGAGAGGTTTTTTTTAAAAAAAAAATAAGATGTATGTTTTACACACACTTACACACATCTGTATTTTTTTTAAAATCTATTGAAATATAGTTGCTGACAAAGACACAGAAATTATTTATAACTGAATTTGAATATAATTTGGACTGCATTTGTATTTGAATTTTTTTATCTGTTAAATTTTTTTTAAATTAAGCAATTACCTAAAATATTGATAATGCTTTTGAGATGAAAAGTATAGGAACATCAGTTTTGTTATAGTAAACCGCACAGGGATAAATTAATAAATCTCCCTACCTTAGCTTCATTTTCTCATGCATCCTTCCATGCTGGATACACTGATCCTCCAATTCATCATGCCTTTTCTGCACCTTTTCAAGTCTGTCATGGATGTACTCATTTTCCTGACTAAGCTGGCTGATTTCCGACCTAGAGAATTAAGAACACTGATGATGGATGTTGCCAGATTTTATCATGCAGTGTATCATCAACTTAACAACTCTATACTTCACATCTGCATCTTTCTTCAGAGCAGAGAATATCAAAACGTACTCTGGCAGTACTGTTGCATAGCTGGGGACATAACTCTACCAGAATCTGCAATTTAAAGCCTGTATTTAGACCAGCACTGGCTTAGATAATAGGTGCCATAGTCTAATTTTGGGGACACTAAGAAGTAAAAGCCTGAACTATTGTTGCCAGGGGTATGGGGGTTTATTGGCTTTTGTATTGGGGTTTCATCGTTGTAAGCTGCCCAGAGTCACTGTGAGTGATTTGGGCAGCCATGTAAGTTTTTTAAATAAATAAATATAAAATAAATTAAAATAAAATAAACCACGGACTTTTGGGGGGAAGTTCGTTATACTAGGGAATAACTATGAGAAACTACCTTATATAATTTCATTTACTTTGCAGGAAGGTGTTATAGTTTTCTTTTCAGTGCCACAAAACTGCAGGAACCACATTAGGTGGGCCTAAGGGGGCAGACCTTCTGTGCCATGGTAACTGCATTATGGGACATTCCCTCCCCCCCACCCCCCAGAAAGTGAGGTAATCTCCATCCTTATTATTTTCTGGAAGTCCCTCAATACCTGGCTATGTCATTTGGCCTGAAGGTTTCAGGAGACTGGTGAAATCTTGAGGTGGCTTTCTTACTGATCTTAATCTCTTGTGTGTTTTATGTTTTATGTTTATTTTTGTCTGCTTTAGACATGTTTATTGTTTTTATATTTTTTGCTGTATGGTACCCAAAGTCATTTCTTGTGAGGTTTGATAAATAAATAAATAATTTGATAAATCAATCAATCAATCAATCAATCCTAAGCATATTTCATAGAAAAGACATTCCACCAAATTCTGTGAAACTCAGATTAAAAATATGGCATGGCACTAATAATTTTGAAGACTGGAGTCACAGAATATATAGTTTAAATAATAAAAGAGTTATTGTGGCAAATAATTAAGCCCACAATTCTATCATTTCACTCGCACATTTTCTTTGTGATGTAGGCACTGCAATGTTACTGAAATACCACATCTGCAAAATCTAGCACTAAACATTTGTAAATCTTGATCCATCAAGAAGCTAACGTACACGTAGTCCTCAATCTTTGACCCCAAAATTTCTGTTGCTAACCAAGATAGTTGTTAAGTGAGTTTTGCCCCGTTTTATGACCATTTCTGCCATAGTTGTTAAATGAAACACTGCCCTTGTTAAGTTAGTAACATGTTAGTAACATGGCTTCCACTCAATCCGCTTTGCTTGTCAGAAGGTCACAAAAGGTTGATCAATTGAATCTGAGACACTGCAACCATCATTATAAATACATGCCAGTCATCAAGCATCCAAATTTTGGTTACGTGACCACGGGAATGCTGTAAAGATCGTACATATGAAAAATAATCATGACACTTTTTAAAGTGCTGTTGTAATTTCAAATGGGCACTAAATAAATGGTTGTAAGTCGAGGATATTGTAAATCACTCCATGCACATTTAGCTTAAAAAGCCAGTTTTGTCCCTTTAATTTTGACAAACATACAAAAATTTCGCCCAAAATATTTGGTTCACTATCGTCATTTTCCTATTCATCAGAAACTTAGCATTTTAGCGTAATATAATTAAATGCAAGGTAGCTTCTATTTCTTTTGATGGAGACTAAGACAAAAAAAAAAGGTATCACAGTTGTGGCTTACTTTTCCACACAAGTTCAGTTTTAGCTTCTGAATCTCTAGCTTTGCAAGACACTCCTGGTGTTTAACTGTAATGACTGCAGTCATCCAATGCAGCATCAATTGAACATGCAGAAAAACGGTTCAACCGGGTGCATGTTCTTTACTTCAATTAAACTCACACAGTTGGATGCCTACTGTTGCCAAAATGGTAATATAATTTATCCATTATAGGGAAACAGTAAAACTACACTAAAAGTCATTTAACAATATTTATAACACCATAAAAACAGTGTTAAAATATATGGACTGCAATGTGCACCAAAATTATAAAATTTGTTTCTCATAATCGGTGATTAAAAACAGGATCGTTTCTCTAGCTTCAATACACTCAACCCTGGTGACAGATTAGAATTCAAATCTTAATGATCAATTTACAATTAACAAGATAGAAGTGAAACAAATTAAACCAACCATTATATATAACGAGACCCAATGGACTTCCATTGTTGCACTTAATTACAAAGCGCAAATCACAAATACACAATAGACAGTGTCAAGCATCAATCCACAAACCTTAGACACCATGATAATCCAAAAAAGGGGGAAAAAATCACATAGAAAACACTGAAGTATTGTATTATTACAATTCCATGTGCTACATAGAGCTAGATGTGCAGCTGGAGGGGAGTAAGTTCAGTATGTCCAAGATACGCCTATGTATGTGGGAAAATTTTTGCTCAAGCTAATTTTTTATTATTATAGATTCCACTGAACAATTTGCCAACAATATTATATATTAGTGAAGGTAACAGCTAAATCCAATAAAGCTGGTTTGCTAACTATTTGTGTAAGATAACAGCATCTTTACACACCCTGGATATAATCAGTCCCAAGATATTCTATATATTAATCAATATAATTCATTTCTTGACAATCTTATCAAGAGAACTATAAACCTTAATACATTATATTTTGTTAAACTTAAGCACTACTACAATATACTAACATTTCAAAGAATATTTTAAGATATTATATCTTTTTCTTGGTTCAAATGGTAGAAAAATTCTTTTTAATAAACAAAAGCACTGTGCCAACAAATAAGTATATTTAATATGGAAAATACTTTGGTTTTTTGATATTAAAAAAATTTAACATTTAAGAAGCCTCCTTGGTTGCATGAAATAGTTCAAAGAGGTCTGTTAATGTCAATTATACTATACTATATTATACTATACTATAGCACCAAAACAGATATAACATATTTTTTGGAGTATAAGACACACCTTCCCCCCCCCAAAAGAGGCTGAAAATTTGAGTGCGTCTTATACTCTGAATGTAGCTTTTTCGAAGCTTTTTTCCAGCCCGAACGAGGTACTAACAAGGCACTAGCGAGTGAAACAATCTCCCCATCTTTGCCTGCTCCCTCGACTCTCTGCTGTGCTTTAACGAAGTGCTAGCGAGTGAAGCAATCTCTCCATGCTTTGCTCCAACTCTCAGCTGTTCTTTAGAAGCTTTTTTTCAGCCCTAACTAGGCGCTAGCCGAGTGAAGCGATCTCTCTGTGTTTTGCCTGCTTTTCTCATTGCTGCTTCCTCTCAGCTGTGCCTTAGAAGCTGTTTTTTATCCCCAAGCAGGGGATAAAAAACCAGCAAACTAATGTGCTGAAGCTGACCAGACTAAGGACGCTAGCCAGATGAATACCTGGTAGGCAGATTCCCCCCCCCCTATTTTTCTCCCCAAAAACTAAGCTGAGTCTTATACTCCGGTGAGTTTTATACTCTAAAAAATACGGTAATCCTAGACCGCAAAGGAAGCCAAAACCTAAAAATGAAGAAGTAATGTACTTAACTATAATTTAATTTGCATCATTAATATAGACAAGGAAGTTTACAGAGATACCTGATACCTGCAAAAATGCTCAACTTCTGATATATTTTAAAAGGCATAATCTGAGGAGAGATGGCTTTTAATTATATTCCAAACCTTATTTATAAATGTTAGTGTCAACTTGAAGGAATTTCTTAGCATTTAGAATATGCATTCATGACATAGTTAATAAGAAACATACATTATTTATTACATTTTTTCCAATCTATAGTCATTTCATACACAATCATTATTAATTTTGCCAGCAAATTATTTATTGCACAACGCAAATTTTAATAAAGAAGCAGTTTCAGAATGGATTAACCATGATTACTGACAAACTATCACATTAATTAATCACTCTAAATGTAATTCTCAGTTGCAGAATGCTCCGATCTCCATCAACAAAGTTGCTAATAATTATTTCAAGAACAGTGCCCTGGAGATTATTCTGTAATTTCAAGGAGATAAAGGCACAAATGAGGCACAAGCTAGAAGCAGTAATGGTGGGGTAGGTATTGCTATACTATTCTATAAAGGCATATGTTCTTTCCAGATATGGATTATAACTCCCGTCTCTGTCAACAAGAATGGGTATTAGTCCCCAATGCAAACTCAACACAGTGGAGGAGATGGCTTGGCTGTATAGAAAAGCACTTCATACTACAACATTTAGTTAAAAGTTCCACTTCCAATCAGATTAACATGATTAGCATACAGTACAGGAAAAAAGATGCCAACTGTAGCAATAGCATTTCAATGCCTAACTGTACAAATAATTATCCCTTGAACATTTGTAACTTAATCAGAATCAAATACCCTGTTTCCCCCAAAATAAGACATCCCCTGATAATCCTCTTATTTTCGGGGAATAAGACATCCTCTTATTTTCGGGGAAACACGGTACTTGGGTTTTTTTGAAAGGCTGACATATAGTGCACATTCATAAATAAATATGTAGTGTGCAAAATGGATAAACAATTCCTTATGTATTTATTTATCCCCTACCCAAGAATATGTACCTCAGAAACAGGGGTGGGTTCTATTTTTTTTTGCTACCGGTTCTGTGGGCGTGGCTTATTTTGTGGGCGTGGTTTAATGGTCATGTGACAAACAATTCTTTAGGATATAGCAGAGGTACTGGTCTACCAGGCTTTTAACTGCTTGCAGAGCCGTACCGGTCTACCCATCAGTTCTTGGAGCATACCAGTCTATCCATTTGTTTTTGGAGCATTCCGGTCTACCCATTTGTTTTTGGAGCACACTGGTCTACCACCACTCTGCCTTTTACTGCTGATCAGCTGTAGGGCGGCCCTTTGAAGCGCTGCGGCAAGAGTTTAAACAGTTTTTTGCCGCTCTGCCACCACCGAGAGTATCAGCAACCAATTTCAGGCAGCTTGGCCTCAGTTGCCAATCTATCACCACCAAGCGGTTTACAAGGAGCAGATCGGTTCTAGCCGATCAGTTGGGAGGCTTCTTGACTTCTCAATTTAAAGCTAAGGTGTCTTGGTTTTTTTTCCTCCTCTTTGTCAAGTGAGCCCTGATTTTTTCCTTCTAGTTGATCAGCTGGGATTAGGGAGGCAGCGAATAGATTGGGGGCGGGGCCAGGCAGAGGTGGTATTTACTGGTTCTCCGAATTACTCAAAATTTCCACTACTGGTTCGCAAGAACCGGGGAGAACCGGTAGCAACCCACCACTGCTCAGAAACAACTTTATTCAAGAACTGATTTATATCTTGTGCTTAAGTAATCGAGGCACAAGACTAATAATTTGCAATCCATAATGTATTAAAATTATTCAGTTAATTTAGTTAATAAAAGTGGGAACTTTTTAAAAAGCTGATATTGCACATACATTGTGTTTACAACTACTGTGGTACACAAATTTCTTTCTCATTCTTTTCAATTAGGAATCACCAATTCTTTTTGTAGTATGGCCTAGGAAGAAGCCCATACATACATACATACATACCACCAGTGGTGGGCTGCTGCCAGTTTGGACCGATTTGGGTGAAACAGTAGTTCTGACGATCAGCTGGCCCCACCCACTCGCCACTGTCCTATCCTGTCCTATATTTCCTTCTTTGTGGCTCAGCTGATTCGCGTGGCACAGCTGATTTCCGCATCTCCGCTGTTCTACTTACCAGGGCTGCCTTAGAAGGTAAGCAGCTGAGCTTCATGTTGCTGTATTTTGAACGCTTTGCGCAAGTGCCTTAGGTGCACACTCATGCGAAGCCCGTGTGCATGCACACTTACAGAATTATACACAATTATACACTCATTATATATTGATATACATCGTATATAGATGCTCATTAGTATGAGCATATAATGTCTCTACTGTTTATTGGCTGAAATCAGCATCTGCTTTTGTCCACATACTAAATGTGTTCATTGGGAGTAAGAGAAGGAAGGAAAGAGATTAAAGATCACTGACAGCCAAAGTCTACAGCAATTAAAATGCTATCTTACTGTGGGAAACAGCATTATTTTGAGCACTTACAAATAATAAGGAAGTCTCAATACTTTCTAATAGCTTCATAAGAAAAATTACAGACTTTCTTTACCTATTTCTTTCAGTGACATGTTCAAGCTTCTTTGCTAATTGACAACATTCTTCTTTTAATTTTGATAGAAGAGCATTCTGGGAACTCAGTAACGATTCCAGTTCGTTTACTAGAAACAACAATCATATATATACAAATATGGATAAGAATTTTTTGAATATCAGGATTTAGATATTACAGAAAGAATTTTAGAAGCACTTTAAAATTTTACTCTGACTACTATGCACAAATTACATTTTGAAAAAGTTAACCATAGCAAAGAGAAAACCTCTTTAAAGTATTAGGAGAAATAAATAGTCACATTTCTTGATATGAATTGTAAGGTTTTTTGGTTTTTTTTGTTCAAATACTAAATCAGTTTTATAGAAGTTTTCTAAACAAATAATAGAATACCTTAATGCTTCTTACTAAAAACAAGAGCTGACACTTTCTCTTTACAAGGAAATACACAATTGCCCTATGACAAATTCTACAGAATGCTATTTCCTATCTAACCTTTGTCTGCTCATCTCCATATTTAAACTAAGTTTCTTCAACTTACCTAACAAATCATCCTGAAATTGTTGGCTCGGTCCCAAACATTAAGATATTGGGAGCTAAAATGAATTACAAAACTGCTTTAGATTCTGATGCCCAAACTACTTTTTAAAAGGGAGGAAAAATAAAAGGAAAACATTGCCTCAATACATGTTGCTTTTCCTCCAAACTGCATTCTGAAAAACTAATAAAATTATCCCATCATCCACCACTTATCAATGAATTGGCATTACATTTTGGCTAATGAAAAATGAAAACATTTATTCATGGAAAATACTTTCACATGGAAACCACCAAACATGATCATGCATTCTTTGTAATTATGCTAAACATAATGATCTTTACAAATAATACTCTAAAAACAATTTAACAATGCCATAACAGATAAATATTTACATGTTTTGGCCATGGTTTATTATTATGAATTATTGTATTTACAATAGGAGGTTGTTTCTTTGATCCTTCTGGATACTAAACAATTTCCCTGCTATATTTCCCTCTTCAAAACACCTGAGGGCAGGACAAGAAGCAATAGTTGGAAACTAATCAAGGAGAGAAGCAACCTAGAACTAAGGAGAAATTTCCTGACAGTTAAAACAATTAATCAGTGGAACAACTTGCCTCCAGAAGTTGTGAATTCTCCAACACTGGAAGTTTTTAAGAACAGATTGGACAACCATTTGTCTGAAATGGTATTCCTGCCTGAGCAGAGGGTTGGACTAGAAGACCTCTAAGGTCCCTTCCAACTCAGTTGTTCTGTTCCGTTCCGTTCCGTTCCACTCCACTCCACTCCATTCTATTTTCTTATACTGTAATAAAGTCCTTCACCAATATATCCTGCGTTGCCCTTATCTATTTTAGTCTGGGTGTAAAAAATGAGGCATTGGGAAAATATTTCTGCTATATAATATACCGTATTTTCCGGCATATAAGACGACTGGGTGTATAAGACGACCCCCTACTTTTCCTATTAAAATATAGGGTTTGGGCTATACTTGCCGTATAAGACTACCCCTCAATGTTGTCGGCGCTCCCGTAGCGTCATCGGTCAGCGCCGGCAACTCAGATTCGGGAAGCTGTGCCAATCTCGTCAAGGCTGCATGCCGCTGAATGCTGGACCCAGCTGGTTGTTGCGTGGAGCATCCCCCACCGTCCCAGGCATCCAGGTGGATATTACAGACGCTCCGACTTCCCCAGACAGCTGGGGCTCGCTATCACTGGGGGTCAGCTGGGGAAGTCGGATCGTTAGTAGGCTTATACCCGGCGTATAAGACGACCCCCGACTTTTGAGAGGATTTTCCTGTGTTAAAAAGTAGTCTTATACACCAGAAAATACAGTAATCAAAATCATTTTTGCATGGAGGCTGGAGTTATGTCATGAATTAATCTGCAAATTGAAAATACCAGAGAAAATAGAGAATCAATGGACTGCTGCTGGATCTGATACCAGGATACTCCTCAAACTAAACTGTCTGCCAATTAAAGGAAGAAAAGTTCCAGTAAGACAGCCTTTCTATGGTAGAGGAAACATATTATTCTGCAGCTGTTATACTGAATAGAGTCATGACTGGTGGGAAGTTGTTGTTGATAGGTCATACACCATTTGGATTATTTCTCCTTCTGGCCAGAAGTTAAGGCTGGCCTTTTTTTAAAAAAATTGTGATATTTGAGATAATGGAAATATTCAGTAGTTTGCCTCAGGAATCCCTCATATTAGGGTGTTTTTTTGGGGGGTGGGGAGATGCCTTCAAATCAATGTGGACTCCTGGTGACTTCCTGCACTAATCCCTGGAGGTTTTTTTGGCAGTATTTTTGAAAGGCTTAGACTTTCTTCCTAGGACTGAGAAAAAGTGGTGAACTCAAAGCACTAGGCTTTCTTTCTGTCTTAGATGAGACTAAAACTCATGTTCCCATTTTGCAGTCTGATATTCTAACCATGGGGGCATGACAAGCTCAGCAGTTAAACACACTGAGCTTGTCAGCTAGAAAGCTGATAGCTTGGGTTTGAGACCCAAGTGCTGCATGAATCGGGTGAGCTCTCCTTACTTGCCCAGCTCCTGCAAACTTAGTAGTTCAAAAGCATGTAAATATAAGTAGTTAAATAGGCACCACTTTGGTGCGAAAATAACAGCATTCTCCACGCCTCAGCATATAATCATGGTAGCCATATGGCCACAAAGTGTCTTCAGACAATGCTGGCTCCCTCTGCTAAGAAATGGAAATAAGCACTGCCCTCTAGAGTTGGACATGACTGGACAGGGAAAAACTTTTACCTTTACTCTAACCACTACACCAAACTGGCTCCTATCAAATTAGTAGTTCAGAAATTTATTGCCTCCATGGCAAGTGAAGGATTATCATCCCAAATGATTTCAGGCAGGGCATTTTTTTTTATTATGATCTCTTCAGGGCAGTAAGATGACTATTTAATTAGGAGAATATAGTTTATTATTCATAAACATTAATTCTGAATGTAATTTATGGTTGTAGAGAAGTCCATATTTTTAAAGAAATGGGAGAGGCTATTGCCTCTGAATATTTTCTCCATGCTGATAAACCTGCTGGTTTTCCAGGAAGCCTGCTGGTTTTCCAGGAAGTTCAGAGGAATGAAAATGGAGATGCCAACCACAGCAATGGTGGAAGAAATTCAGAATAAATCAACAGAACGTAGAGACCATTTTAAAGAATGTATTACAGCTTCAATGGCAAAGAAGATGTTGTAATTTGCCACTGCCACTACATCTACACTGATTTTTCTAGTGCAGCTCTTCCAAATCACTGGATGAAAGATCTACCACATTAAGAATAGAAGAAAGATGATACAACAAAATTTCCTATGTAAAAATCTCTTACATTCATTCTAATTAAGATTAGAAGATTCTAATGATGTACTTTCTATGCTTACATGTTCATGGATACACTTCAGTTTAAACACAGTGAACATATGACAAGATTCCTCATAATAAGAAGCCAATCTTTGGCAGAAGTGCTTGAGAGAGTGATAGATGGATTCTGGAACTGTAATGCAACCTGTTTTAAATGGAGCAACACTTCCCTAAAGAATCAGGTTTGCAGTCTGTGAGTGCATCTGGATTCACCAAGAAGCAGATGCCCAAGAAGATGTAAATAGGAGCATCTTTGCCCAGCTTAAGCTAGTGTGCCAATTGCATCTGCTCTTGACAAGGTCAGTGCATCCATGATAATACCTACCAAGACAGGACTACTGATTGGCTAGCTCCAATATATACATTATTTACCAATAAGCAATGTCCAAAGTATATATTACATAAAAAGTGGAAAGAAAAAAACCCCAGTCTATTTAATGAAAACATAACAAAAGAAACTTAAAAACATATTGAAAATAGTGGGAACAGGATGCTTAATGTATGGGAAAATAAGATTTAGATAGGATGTAAAGAATGTATGAATGCTTAAGAAATGAAGAAATATACTGAGGTGACTTGGTCATGTAGAAAGAATAAAGAAGGACTGAATTGCAAATAGGTTGAGAAGGAAGGAAAAGAAAGTCATTTTTTGATACGGTTGATGAATTCCTGTAAGAGAAAAGTTAAAAAGAAAAAAAATCACAAAGCATTGTATGAGCTGGTATATGGGCCTGGTGGAAGCAATGGCAGGTTAGCAAAGATACGGATGTTAGCAAAGATAGGGATGGTGTAATCTAATTTTACCCAAACTTCTTTTCCTTTTTTCTTACATGTCTTTTAATTTCTTCAGCTTACTATTTCTTACTCCTTTTAGGTGCTCTGCCCAACATTGGTACTACAAAAAATAGCATGATGGATTACATATACACACATACACACCATGATTTTCATCTGGTTTAGTTGCCCACAATAGTTTTTTTGAAATATAAACCTATATAGCAAAATTATGAAATATGAACAGTGTATAGGAAAAACATGAAATACTTGAATCTGTCACTTGACATCTCTCTCACAATTAATACCCACCAATGTACAGTACTGAAACAGTGCTGCAAGTTGTGGAATATTAATATATTAACAAGGGGGAAATATCATAAATATAGCTAGTCTATACCATTCATAAAAGTTTTATCCACATTTTTTAAATGAAAATGCCAATCCCATAATTTGTCAGATATTTTCAAACTATGCAAACAATCCTGCCTTATTCCATCTGACTGATAGAAATTTTCAATTAATTCAAGAATTAAGATCACTGGAAACGATAGGAACTGCAGGAAAAATATGATTAGGAATCTATCTGAAAAAGTAACATAATTAACAACAAAATAACAGATAAAACGTCATGCAATTTAACGTAATTACTATTCAGATTAGTTCTTTTTCTGTTTTTTTCCTATGTCTTTTACTTTTCCATTGTTGTAGTTTTTTCTTTTTAAAAAATCACTTGACATGAAGTACCATTCTCAAATGTAAGCAGATTAATGAAGATCTTACAGATATGAGTGAAAAGACTAAATGACAACTGGTTCTGCATATCTGTGCCAAGTCACAGCTGCTTATACACAGAAGTGTTGTATAGAATGTAGAAAGATGCCACAAATAGTCCCTTTCCCCCTAATACACTTATGTGGAATGAAATCATAAAGCAAATACTTATGTTCATTTATAGAAAAAATTGGCCTGCTAGGATTTGTGTCACTACTGCAGAATTCAAACAGAACACAGTTTCAAATTAAGATGGCTGTCAATTAAATGCTATCCTGGCTATTTAAGAAGAATGACCAGCAAAAGATGGTAACTAAACAAGCTAACTTTGGCTTTTGGTTTTTGCTCTGTGAAAACGCCCAAGCTGCATTTTGAAAGATGGGCAGCCATACAAATCATTCAAATAAATATATAAAATAAGTAATCATTCATGATTATTCATGAGCTGGGACATAAGAATTACATATAAAACTCTGAACTTTGGTTAATTCAGTTAATTCAAGATATTGCTAGTGAATCTGTTATAGGCTACTTTGACCAAGAGCAAGCAGGTTATAAATGTAATATTAATTATAAGAAAAAATAGATTTGCCAGATCAGGACATTTCCTTAAACGGTATAAAAGAATGTATGTGCATTTATTTAACAATTAATCCCATTCTTCTTTTAAAAAAATAATTTACAAGAAGTAGATTAAATAGATATTAGAATAAAGATAACAGACTAAAGCACTGTTATTAACATCAGCTGCCTGCAATTACTGCAAGTTCAAATCTCACCAGGCTCAAGGTTGACTCAGCCTTCCATCCTTTTTAAGGTAGGTAAAATGAGGACCCAGATTGTGGAGGCAATAAGCTGACTTTATATAAATATACAAGAGTATGAAGGCTATTGCTTAACGCATTGTAAGCTGCCCTGAGTCTCTGGAGAAGGGTGGCATATAAATCAAATTTTAAAACACACACACACACACACAAAACCATAAAACTTTGCTTCCTTAAAAAGGGGAGAGGAATAACCCCATTGTATCAGTAGGCAATAAATAAATAAAACTAAAACAGCACTTATCCTACCTCAAAGATTTTAAATCAGACTCATCTAAATTGGTGTTTAAATACATTCTGCCTTGGTGGCATATGAGTCAATCAAAAGACAGTAATGACCTTAACAGCAATAATAAAATTGCCTTCATTCTCATACCAGATTTTGAGAAGTAGAATTAAGATGCCAAGCCTGAACAGGGGGGAAAAAAGGAACAGTAGCAATCTACTATCAGAGAAACAGGGTCATCCACTATGCACTGGTGTATGCCACATACTGTAAAAGTGTTAGTCTAAGGTGGCCAAAAATCAGAAGGAGTCTTGTATCACCTTTTCAGACTAACACATATTTATTAAAAGGTATGAGCTTTTATGAATTAAAGCTCAGCTCCAGATTTTTCCTGATTTGGGGCCACAAACTAGGGAATACTTCCAACTGAAAACCTAACTAGTAGGTGCACAGGACCAGAGACTACTCTGCCATTCTAATCTGTCTTCAGGTAGAGGCACAGACCAGCATACTTTATTCAACATACAAATCACCACACTTCCATTGCTACAGAACTGCGAGAAATCAAAAACAAGTAACACATTGAGGGGGAAATAGTGAAATATATCCTTGCAAAATAAAAGGCACCTCTAGCCTTCTTTCAAAGATAGAAGTGCCTGAAAAAGCAAAGGCTTTAGAAAAGAAATAAAACCTTACAAATTCACCTAACTCTGAAAAAAACCCCATAAAATTTAACAAATATTTTAGCATCTTCAATTTTGCAGATCACGGGCATGATCAGATTTAATTTAACATGCTGCAATTAATTTCCTGAAATTCTACAATCCATTTACTTGTTATGGAGTTGCTTCACAACTCATGAATTAAAAAGTATGCAGATTATATTCAGACACAGAAGCAAGCCCATACCATATAAGATTTAACATGGCCTTTGGAATTCAGAATATTTAATGATAATAGTTCTAGTTTGTTGGGAAAATGGTATAGGCATTTTAATCAAAACAAATCTTTAGGTGAGTTAACCTCATTTCACAGAAGCCACTGTGCATGCACACTTGTGAAGGTGGTACATTACATTATAAACACAATGTGTGAAATCTGACCAGTTTGCTAACTTGCATATTTAGGCCACGGGTAATTTCTCATAATTACTGTCAATTTTGGGGAAATTTGTAAAATATTTAGAAAAAGTAAAATCATGGTTGAATTTTATTTTCCTTTTCCTTTCACAAATGTCAATTTATAACTAGTTAGATTACATACACAGATTTAGGAAGGTTGGAGATATATGATTCACGGCTTACTACCGTAAGGGTTATTTTATAATTGCACATTTAAATTCATTACATTTTTGGTTTCAGAGGTTGAGTTCTGAAAATGCACGCTTTGGGAGTATTTTCTGCAATTCTGTATATGGAAATTTGTTATGTATTTGCTGTTAAACACATAGTACATTCTGATGTAAACCTTAAAAAGCAGTGTTAAAAAACTACACAGATACTGTCAGAATTTCCATAAAACAATTTCACCTTCACACTATAAAGGTAAAGAAAGATTTACCTTTTATTTTATTTTAGCTGAACTAAAATACTGTATTGAAAGACATCAGATTTCAGTCATATTATCAGCTGTTGCCAAAATCCCATACTTATCAGTTTAAACTTGGTACTGCAAATTCTTGTAGCTACAGAAGATTAAAGTTATATCTAAATTTCAGTAGAACAGAATACACAAATTCCAAAAATGTGTGAAGCAACGAAGATTAAATAAAGGAACATATTAATTTGGAGCCAGTGAATTACATCCAGCTGCGACAGTGAATTAAGTACCAATTAATGGCTAAAGCTTTTCTCCAGTTTGGATTCTGAAGCAAACTCATTAAGCTTTTAGAGTAGCTATAATGTGTGTACTGTGGGAACTGTTCAGTACTATTCAGGAGACTTTAACTGTAAGCTCAGAGCATTTCCTGCAGAGCTTCTGATGCTATTTTCTTTATATAACATGTGTGCCTGAAAATCCAGCCAAAAATAAACCCTTTGTTTTTCTACTTTGTTGTGGTCCCTCTCAGCTTTACGTTTCTTGAACACAGGTAAATAAACTCATAATCCAGATGGTGCAACAGATGTGAGAGCAGCACTCTGAAATCAACAGACAGTGGGCAATACTTTCCATTTTCTCTTTTAAACGCTAACTAATATGTAATTCGGAATCTCCGGTGTAGTTAGCATCTGCTCCCTTCGGCCAGCCAAAGGTTACAGGTGTTCCTGATGTCATTTCACAGTAAGGCATGGGCCGGGCTTGTGAGTGAGTGCCCAGGCTCTAATCTTTCCCGACCACCTACCAGTTTTATCATGCTGGGCCTCCATTTGCCGCATCTTCTGTGTCAGATCCTGCTCTCTCTGCTGAGCCTGAAGGACTCGAGTCTTTGCCTCATTGCTAAAGCTATGCTGAATGTTCTCTTTTTCTAATCTAGAAAAAAAAAAATGGGAGGCTCAGTAAGCTCAGAAAGTACACAAGTTTTAAAAAAGCAAGCCCACACCATTTAAGATCTATTATATATTTATATACAGAAGACACATAGGGCAGGAATAATACAAAATAGCAGATCCCTGGGATGAGGATACTAAGTAATTATATTCATTTCTTTGTAAGTAGTTTTCGATCCAAAATTGTGAATAATACAACTGCAAATTAAAAGTTAAAATAATTTTGAGAACAGTAATAGAAAAAGCAATTGTACAAAATGTTTTAACATACATGATATATATATAACATACATAAATACAAAATAAATTTAAAAACAGCTATATTATTAATAGCTTGTTCTAGAGAAACAAGACAAGAATAAACTACACGTAGATATTTAAGAAAGGTGCCTTTATTCTGGTTCTCTATTAATAATATTCTGCTCAGGTCCCATACTATCGTATACAGCTACAATGCATTTATTTATTTATTTATTCATTAATTCATTCATTCATTTCCCATCTCATTTTAACGTGACTCTGGCCGGCTTACAGCAATTTTCTTACCCGACACCATTTGTAATAAGTATTCATTCTAGATGTGTGTATTACAGCAACACATTTAACAACTTCTAGATACGTTCTAAATTAAGTTGCACAAATACATTATCATTATTTATGATGCAGAATTTAATGTAATAAAAAGTGTGCTAATTTATGAGATATCGTTCTTTTTATTTGTTGGGCCTAGCTCTTCTAAAATCTTCAATCTCAAGCACTGGCACTATCATTAATATCTGGATGACTTTTGATAAAAATCATGCTTCAGAGATATTTTCTTCCATCCTTTAAGGGATTTTCTTATCACTAGAACAGATAATTATGTTAAAATTCCTTTGATAACTGGAATAGCTGGCCTGATGTTTTCCCCAATGAACAAAATCAAGGGACATCCCTGATTTTCAAGAGTGCTGGAAATAAAAAAAAATGAACAGAACAATCAGTTGTGGAACTTTTAATTTTGAAAAAAAGAATCTAGTTCAGTCAAATTTGGGAAGTCCATTTGAAAACACAGAATCTGGCTATAAGGAAGATAATTTTATATAACACCATTGCACAGTATGGAGCCAACTATCAAAAATTTCAGGTGATCAATATGATCAAAGGTATATTATCTTCTAGCCCATGATAAAAGAAGAGAAATAATTAAAAAACCCCGTTATTACTATCACTATAATTCTAGACATCAGTCTAATGTCTAGAACTAATAAGCATAACTTTGATCTCAGCTTGTCATGTTATACTGGCAGTGACTCTACCCTAGGCTGCCCTTGAAAACTCTCAGAAGTTTCAGCTGGTCCAGAGTGGTTGTTAGGATTCTATATGATGTATATAATGTTAGAACCAGTTGTCCAGGCAATATATATATACTGTAACTTTAAACTGTAAATGTTACCTTCTTGCTGAGTCATGCTGTAATGGGATAATGACTAGTTGGGAATATATTTAAACAAAGTATTGTAACCTGGTCTGTAGGAGCTGCTGCTGCTATGAGCTGCTGCTGCTATGAACTGCTATGAACTGCAACTGCTATTGTGACCGAACTGCTATGAACTGCTATTGTGAAGGAGTTGCTATCTGTTGATGGATCTGCTACCATCGTGGTTTGCTAACCAGAGTGAGTTGTTTGGACTGATTTACTGGACTGATTTATTGGTGAAGACTTGGGATTTGTTTATGACTACGCTACTGCTTTTTCCTATGATAAAGTACACTTTTGCTAAACCAGTTTTCTTATTCATTGCTCTCAACGTTTCCTTGTGCAGTTACTCTGCTGGTTGGTAAAACAACATCAATATCCTTAACATGGGTTATGGGCCCAGAGCCAACCATAACTAACAAGGATTGTTAAAAGCTAAACTGAGAGTTAATGTGAATAGTACAAACTGTGTTTGTGATAAACAATCCAAGTGAAGATGGCTCTAGAACAGGCAGCAAATTTTTCCATGATAACCTGGCTGGATGGAACAAACTATGTATCCTGGTCTACAAAATGTAGTTTACTTCTGCGTAGAGAAGGACTTTGGGACATAGTTAATAATCCACCGGATGTAACAGCATGGAATCCTGATGATGAAGAAGATGTAAAGAAGATAACCAAGTTTAACAGTGACAATGAACGAGCTCTTTGCATTATTGGACTAACACTGAGTGACCAGCAGCTTGTCCATATTCGTGGCGAAGAGTCTGCTGCTAGGTGTTGGACAAAGTTGAAGAGACTATATGTTCGAGACACTGTGGGTGCTCATATTTATCTCACACGAAGATTGTTTAAACAACATCTTCTTAAGGGTGGAGATATGATGGCTCATTTGGAATCCATGACCAGAATTTTCCAGGAGCTACATGAAAAGGAACTGATTTTCTCGGAACTACAACAAGTTTATATAATTCTTTCTTCATTAGACTATAGTTATGATGACTATGTTTCTTCGTTAAAGGTTTTGTCCAGAGATGACCTGACATTGGCTGGCATAACCGGTAGGTTATTGGAAGAATCCAAAAGAAGACAAGAAAGGGATCAGTTGAGAGTGCAACAACCAAAAGAAGAAAAAATGTACTCAACTGCCTATGTTGTAAAACGTTGTTTTGCTTGTGGGGCTAAAGGGCATATAGCTAAGTATTGTAAAAATAAGAAAATGCCTGTTAGGGACAATATTAGACCCAAGAAGGGCTGTAATTTAGCTAGATCAAATTCAACTACTACTGTTAACCAGGATTGCTGGGTTGTTGACAGTGGTGCTTCTCAATCTATTTCTAGAAACAGTTAACAGTGGTACTGGTAGCAATGGTCATTCCTTGGCATGCCCTTGTGTCACTTCTGCTGCTTTTTGCAAGCCACAATAGTTGCCAGTCTGCTCCCAGGTGTAATTTTAGGTACTCCTTATTACTTATAAAGTCCTATATAGCATAGGCTAGATTATTTGAAGGATTATCTACCTCCCATGGTTTCTGCCTGGGCAATATAGGCCAGCAGAATTGGCTCACTCCAGCTCCCTTCAAATCAACAATATCATGACCCAGGATGTGTGACTTCCTTCTGATAGCATCTGCTCTTTGGAATCAGACACACATCCCCATTGACATTCCATAAAGTCTTGAAGACCTAATTGTTCTCCCAGGCCTTGCTGTGAGATAGATGGTGCCCTTAGGCATGCTTGCTACTGTTGTTCTGTTTGTATATTAGCTTGGTTGCTACTGGGTGTTCAAATTGAACTAAATAATTACACACACACACACACACACACACACACACACACACACACATCCAGTTAAAATACTGAAGAATTGTATCACTATAGTACTGGGGAGAATTTTGCTTTAAACATAAAACCACCAAATAGCAACTGTCATACTTAGTCATTAATAACCATGATATTTAACTTACCTTCTCAGTTCAAATATATTGGAATTGCCCTGTACCAGGGCTGTCAAACTTGTGGCTCATGGGCTGGATGCATCACACACTGGCCACGCCCATACCCACTTTAGCAAAGGGGGGAAAAGTCCCAATATGTCTTACAATGATGCTGTGACGATGCGAGTTTGACACCCTTGCCCTGTGCTATGGATAGCATTCCAAATTGGCATTGCTTGATGCATATTGTTTCTATTCAGAAACAAGTTTTAGCTGCCATTTTTATCAACATCCCTCTCCCAATTTTTAGGCAACCCAAAGTCATATCCCATTCTATTCAGAAAGGTCCCCAAACCCTCAAGGGGTAGTGGAGGACACCTTAAATGAGAAGGATGAAAATAATACCCAAATGTATATGAAATGTATGCTATGGCAGAGCCTAACCTATGTTAAAAATAAGAAGAAAATGGTAATATGAATATCATCAGGTCTAGGGCTTGCTGCCTGAAAGAAACCCTACAGAAAGTACAAATCCTGAAGAAAGGAAAATGTCTGGGGTGTGTATGTGTGTGTGTGTGTTAGAGACAGTAAAGGCAAACAAGCTATCTGCAAATAGCTTGCCCACAGATAATTATCGTTTTTGTAACAACCATATATTTTAGTATCAGACAGCTGGAAGGAAGCAAGTTAGTCTCTTAGTTCAGTGCAATAATCTAGTTTTAAATACATCTGGCTGGATGCTGTCTGCCTTGGTTGAAATTCTTAGTTGCATTCAAGGTCAGGAGGTATTCTTTGACTATGTTTTCTATCAGATTCATTGTAGAATCTTGCTCCTTGAGACTGCTTTTCACAATCACCAGTGAAATACATATCTTATTCTTAGAGAAACCTAAACCATAAGTGGAGTTAAATAATTCTACTTTTTCTTGTGTCTTTTTTTTTTTTGCCATCTTGGCTGAGCAGCTGGTATATTGCTTCTTGTCTTCCTTTTACAGAGGAACAAGCCCTTTTTGCTTTTCTTTGTGTCTTCTTATTCTGCTTTTTCTTTTCCTGATCCTAATCTCTTTAAATCAGGCTGCCTATATATCATCTTCCTTAGTGACTCTTCCTCATTACACCTCTCAGTTATGTCCTTGTTAATGTTAAATTGTCATTAAATCAGTCAATTTCCTCAGTTTAATTAAAGCCCAATCATCCTAGCTATAGACCTGAATAATCCCAGTATATGTCTGTAACGTGGAAAACCTATGACAAAACTTCTGTATAGAAAGGATGAAAAACAGAAGTAAGGTGTAGAATGCTTTACAAAAGTAATAAAACATAGTTTTTACTATCCCAGTAAAATAATAATTATTATTAAGCATCACCATCCACAGAGACAGATTATACTGGTCCTGCACATTTTTAGACTTTTCTGGGATCATTATTTTATCATTCTACAGAGAATATTCTTTAAAAATAAGTAAAAAGTTAAAGGATATAGGAATGTTAGATTAATCATTTGTATTATTAATACCAAAGATGAGTAATAATTTTAAAATATGCATTGTAGGTTGTTGAATAATTTTTTAAAAAACCTATTTGTATTCTGGTTCCATTACATATACATATAATGGGAGAGATGGACTATAGATATACATATATATGTATTCTATGTATTTTTCCATCCTTAATTCAAGTGGTAAAAGGGAAAGGTATATTTTAAGAGAACTATCAACAATTTATAAATAATTCATTCTTAAGACCATATACAGTCAGAAAAGGCAACACAATGCTAAAGTGGCCAAATCCTATTGCCTGCTAAGTCAGCTTCCTTCAAATGCACTCATTTCCATGGTAGTAGCTACATATAAAAGCAGCTAAGATCAAAACACTGGCTTTGTATCATTAGTTCCAAATACAGGTTTAATGTAAAATAATAAAGTATGACATGAACAGTGAACACCTGAATGTGAGACTGAAACAATATTGATTATGCTTCTGGATGACTTCTGGAAGGACAAGAAGGGAGGTCATGCACCAATATCACTGATCATGGTATCCTTCTGGACTGGCTTTGGGGCCTGGGCAGCTGGTTCTCCTCCTTCCTCTAATGTTGGTTCCAGTTGGCATTGATTGAGAGTGAGGGGTCTTAGTCATGGCTCTTGCTTTATGAAGTTCCACAGGGTTCAGTACTATCTCTGCTCCTGTTGAATGTGTACATTAAGTTGAATGTGTACATTTGACCTTGTGACTCTGGACGACGTGGACAGGATGTTGGGGAGACTTAATGCGACCACATGTTTATTGGACCCGTGTCCCTCCTGGTTAGTACTGGCTTCCCAGGAGGTTACACGAGGCTGGCTCCAGGGAATTATTAACGCTTCGTTGAGTGAGGGTCACTTCCCCGCCGCCTTGAAAGAGATGGTGGTGAGGCCTCTCCTCAAGAAGCCCTCCCTGGACCCGGCAGTATTGGCTAACTATCGTCCTGTCTCCAACCTTTGCTTTGTGGCAAAGGTTGTTGAGAGTGTGGTTGCACGACAGTTTCCACAATTCCTGGAGGAAACGTCCTATCTGGATCCGTTCCAGTCGGGTTTCAGGCCTGGTCACAGCACGGAAACGGCATTGGTCACGTTGGTTGATGATCTCTGGAGAGCTCGGGACAGAGGTTGTTCCTCTGTTCTGGTCCTATTAGATCTCTCAGCGGCTTTTGATACCATCAACCATGGTATCATGCTGCACCGGTTGGAAGAGTTGGGGATGGGGGGCACCGTTTTACGGTGGTTCTCCTCCTTTCTCTATGACCGGTCGCAGTTTGTGTTGACAGGGGGGCAGAGGTCGACCTCGAGACCTCTCATTTGTGGAGTGCCACAAGGGTCGGTCCTCTCGCCTCTTCTGTTCAACATTTATGTGAAGCCGCTGGGTGAGATCATCCGTGGTTTTGGGGTGAGATACCATCAGTACGCTGACGACACCCAGCTGTACATCTCCACCCCAGACCACCCCAACGATGCCCTTGAAGTGATGTCCCAGTGCCTGGAAGCTGTACGGATCTGGATGGGGAGGAACAAGCTCAAGCTCAACCCCTCCAAGACTGAGTGGCTGTGGTTCCCGGCATCCCGATATAGCCAGCTGACGCCATCACTGACTATCGGGGGCGAGTCTTTGGCCCCCGTGGAGAGGGCGCGCAATCTGGGAGTCCTCCTGGATACGCAGCTGTCCTTAGAGGAACATCTGACAGCTGTAGCCAGGGGGACCTTTTATCAGGTACGCCTGATTCGCCAGTTGCGGCCCTTTTTTGATCGGGATTCCGTGTGCACGGTCACTCATGCCCTCGTCACCTCTCGCCTGGACTACTGTAACGCTCTCTACATGGGGCTCCCCTTGAGGAGCACCCGGAGGCTCCAACTGGTCCAGAATGCGGCCGCGCGGGTAATTACGGGGGCTACATGGCGCTCCCGCATAACACCGCTCCTGCGTGAGCTGCACTGGCTCCCAGTGGTCTTCCGGGTGCGCTTCAAGGTGTTGGTTACCACCTTTAAAGCGCTCCATGGCATAGGGCCCAGTTATCTACGAGACCGCCTTCTGCCACCGACGACCTCCCATCGACCCGTGCGCTCCCACAGAGAGGGTCTCCTCGGGGTGCCATCGGCCAAGCAATGCAGGCTGGTGACCCCCAGGGGGAGGGCCTTCTCTGTGGGGGCCCCCACCCTCTGGAATCAGCTGCCCCCTGAGATAAGAAGAATCCATGACCTCCGTGCCTTCCGCCGTGCCCTTAAAACATTTTTTTTCCAACAAGCCGGACTGGCCTAAGCAAAACCTTTTAAGCAATTTTAAATTGGGGTTTTTTTAAATTTTGGAGCCAATTTAGATATTCTTTTTAATTTGTTCTTAATGTTTATATTATGTGTTTTTACTTGGCTGTACACCGCCCTGAGTCCCTAGGGAGAAGGGCGGTATAGAAATCTAAAATAAATAAATAAATAAATAAATAAATAAATAAATAAATAAGCAAGCTAGCTACTGGGTGACATCCATCATCATCCATCACACTGGAATGAGCTATCATCAGCACAGTTACAATATCCAGATTTACATCTCTACCGCTGGCACACTAAGCAATGCTGTTGACATCCTGCCTTGGCATCTGGAAGCTGTTAAGGTTTGGATAGGGAACAAGAGGCTTCAGGTCAATCTTGACAAGATGAAGTGACTCTGGGCTTGGGATCTTCTGGTTCCAGGGATTTGTGATCTCTTCCTCTGAATGGGCTAGCATTGCCCCAAGCAGACCTTCCATGGAATCTAGGGTCCTCCTATGATTTCTGTGTGAAAAGTAGGTGGAAGACATAACTAGGAAAGTGATAGCATATGGAAATGACCTGGGGAGATAGGAGAAAGAGCCTCAGAGTAGACATGATCAGATAAACACGATCTCAATCTACTGAAGGAATGGGGGCATGGCAAACATCTCAGAATGGATCATCCTTAGTTTCTTCGACTGTAAAGGTGTATGTGTGTGTATGGGGGGGGAATGTACTTTCAGACTTTCAAGATTCTATGAATGTATCCTTACAATAACGAAACAGTATTTCTGGCTGCACTTCCTGTTTGGACTGTCCAAACAGGAACTAACCAGGAAGCTTTCACATAGCTTTGTGTTGCATGCCAGTTGCATTCTTGCCTGGTTTGGGATGCTCTGTTTTCAACCATTTGTGCCCTGGTCATGGCTGTGACTAACTCATCATAGCCAATTCATCACACACGGCGACCTTGCCCCAGGACAACTCACCATGGTGAATTTGCCATAGGAACAACTCACTGCGGGAGAAGAATTACACTAATTTTGAAACAATGGTGGAATAGAATAATTAAAGAAAGGATGCAAAAGGAGGGACAAAACGAAATGTTTATGACAAAAATTAAAAAAAAAATTAAAAATTATTTTAAATAATTAAATTGAATTGTTGAATTATTCTGCATGAGTTGTCCTGCAGCAAGCTGGCCTTGGTGAGTTGTCCCACTGGGAGTTGGCCATGGCGAGTTGGTTGCAGCAAGTTGTCCCATTCTGATTCTGCACTGGGCCCCCTCGCCATTCCCCACAATACTAGTTAACATTTACTGTATATGTAAAACAAATACACACATAATTCAGCATCCTGGCCCTCAATCTCTCAGTGGTTTTGGTATACCGTATTTTTCGGCGTCTAAGACGCACTTTTTCTCCTCCTAAAAGTGGGTGGAAATGCCTGTGCGTCTTATACAGGAAATGTTGCCGAAGCCCTGCCCACCTACCGGCCATTTTTGGCCTCCACACTGCTGCTGCCCGCTGCCTGGAACTGACCAAAAATGCAACACGCGGAGGCCAAAAACGCAATGCGCAGAGGGGGTGATGGGCTGTGGAGATCCCTGCAGCCTGGAATAGCTGATTGGTGGTATTCCGGGAGATCCAACCACCAATCAGCTGCTCATGCTGAATCAGGCTGTGATAATGTGCTAAAGCTGACAAGGCTGTTTGCTGCAAGGACGCTAGCCAGATGAATACCGATGGATGCTGGTAGGCAGAGGCAGAATTTTTTTTCTTGTTTTCTTCCCCCAAAACTAATATGTGTCTTATACTCCGGAGCATCTTATACTCTGAAAAATATGGTAGTTGATCATTATATTGCTCTGGAGCAACTTTGGAGATTGAGAATGTAGGAGATGTTGAGATGGTTCTTCTTGGGGCAATTCCAATCAGCGTTGGTAGATAAAGTTCTAGCCTTAGAACTCTGCTTTATAGAGTTCCTGAGAACTCTACTTTTCTCTCCACTCCTATATAACACCTACATGAAGCTGCTGGATGAGATCAACTATTTGAAAGGTTAAATATCACGAATATGGCTTTATATCTCTACCACAAGTTAACTGGGTTATGCTATCAAATTCTTTCCCAGTATCTAGAATTTGTGAAGGTCCGGCTGCGAAAAAGCAGGCTTTGTCTAAACCCAAGCAAGAATATGACTCTGATTTTAGGGACTCGTTTCTGGAAACTTTCCCTTTTCAGCTTTCAATAGGGTAATACCTCTCCAGACAAGTGTGCTATTAGGGGCTGTCTCAAGACTTGTGGTTGATGCCATAGCAGATGAAAAGTTAAATGGTTTAGGATTTTGAGTATGTTGTGGTTTTGGCTGTTCAGTTTTATACTGTCTTATGATGTGTTCACTGTTAATCTTGCTTTGACTTCAAACCTATGTTAGTTGCCCAGAATCACATTTTTGAATTAGGTAGACATACATGAGAGTTCATCTAACAATTTTTGCAATATTAACATAGGGTCAATTGTTGGAAAGGAATGATGCCACTGTACAAAAAAAAAAGTCAGTTATGTTGGATGAAGGTCACAAAAAATAAGTGCAGGGCCTCAAAGTGGAGCAAGCTATGGATGAGGAGCAGACTGCCATGTAGCTATTTATAAATACCTATGTTAGGTGGCCTTCTATTCTGTTTATTATCAAAATGCTTGATAACATTAAATATAAATGTTAGAATTAACCTTCTATCAGGAAGAAACTCTGTCTAAAGTCCTGAGGTATTCTGTTTGTTCTTACTATATGAAATCATTCCTGAATTTTAATTTATTAAATTATACATTTAATCAACTCAAAAGTTGTGAGTTTGAAATAGGAATATGGCTTTCTAACTCTAAAAAACCTAGAATAAGAAAACTACAAACATATTTTATCAAAACTTAACATGGTTAAATATATTTTTAATTTATTCTGCCTAAGACAGAGACCCAGGAGCCCCAATAAACTTTTTACATGTCTTGTTATGTCTTGATTTTTTTAATAAAAATATATTAGATTTAATTTAGAATAAGGTTATAAATAAGAAAAAACCAAAGACATGAAATTATGATGGTTTTTGAACAATATCATGCTTTTTTATAAAAAAAATATTTTCCATAACCACAGAAAAATATTTTGCATAACGTTTTGACAGAATTACATGTCTAAGTTTGGATTATAAATATATAATTAAAGCATGGTATTTCTACTAATATAGGACTATAAATTATAAGAAAAAGAAAAAAGAAAGCTTGGATAAATCAGATATAATTTATATAAGGATCAACCACAAAATTTATCTAGATATTGAAATGTTGAGCTTCATTTCCTTTTACACAGAAAGGCTCCCAGCAGAAAGTTGCAGTTAAAATGTATTGCTTGCAATTATGCTCTAACTGTAGCAAAAAATGTCCAAACTGTAATATTTGGGTTTCAATCTTATGTTGTATTAAACACAGTGTATGTGCATTTTAGACTTCATGGCACACAATCAATTAAAAATATTCTATAGGATTATGCTACAATAATCTATATATTATATATATATTTAAATTAAACATTTAGGATTAGATAAGAAATATCTCCTACAACAAGACTCTAGGGAACAGTTAAGAGGGCCTGAGTGTCTTAAGATTTTTATGATTCAACAGAAACTGGTTTTGAAAGTTCCTGAATTTCCAAACAATAATGTGCTACTCAAAAACCCCACAGAAGAATTCTGGATTAGCACCTGTACCTTAAATATAAATTAATAAACCAGATGCTCCTCAAATGCTCTTCCTACGAACATGTTAACAGTTCTTTAAATCTGTGTTATTTTTATTTTGTTTTAACAGATACTTAAGAGCAAACACAAGAAAAGAAGAAAAATATTGGAGTGAAGAAAGAAAAAAAAAGATTGACCTTATAAAATGGAATAAGAATTTTCAAAGTAATATTAGATTAACAGTGAATATATATGGGATCTACTTTCAATTTAGCAGTATAAAACCATGGTTCAAATCAAAGCAATCAGCACAAGCAGTCAATATAATAAGAATCACCAACCAGAACAATTAATAACACTATATAATCTTACAAAGACTGTGATAATTAAAACAAATCAGGCAAAATCTTGCATTTTAAAGCCTTACATACTTTTATGTTCTTAGCTATTCTCAAATGACATAAAGCGCATTGTAGCACAGCCTACCACGCCTCATTTTTTTTCTCTTTTCTCTGAGTAACAATTAAGACGATGAATAAGATTCTGTATGTTTTATAACATGCTTTTCAGGGAAATGGATTTCTTTCACATTTTGTCAGAATGTGACATTTCTTTGCAAGCAAAGCAAAACTAAGAGACTACTCTGCAGCTAATATCGAAACCTTTTCTTATTATCGTCTTGATTTGGCTTGCCTGAACCACAACATTTTTCTAATCATAACTTTTGTGTGTTAACATTACCAAAAATTGACAGACAAAGCACTATTCTTGTCAATTTAAAAAGTGTTTGAAACACTTTATGTTATTTAGAGCAATGGATGAATGGATTTTAATAGCAACTTTCCAACTACACTCACAATTACTGTCATTACGCTAAGTGCTTGATGTCCCACTGTGCAGTTTTGCTTACTGCTTTTTTACCTTCTTCCATGCACACTTTTAGCCACTGACTGTACAGCCTTTCAGTGTTTTCTGCCTTTTCCTTTAAATAAACTGGCTCTGGCTCCCTCCATCTGGTTCCCCTTCCGTCAGCAACCCTGCACCTGTTCACACCTCCTCTCCTGTTGGATTCCACTGAACATTTCCTCCTCTGCCAGGGCTATTCTGGCACTCACAACCTTTCTGTCATTCAATCCATCTGTCAGAAGTGAACTTTGTTTACTGCAAGCTTCTGCTTTCTTCTTCAAGATGCAAAGCCCCTCAAGGTCATTGTCAAAAGAACTGTCGGCAGAAATTTAATCCTTAGTAAGAGACAAAGCTGGACAGTTATGCATTATAATTTTCCCCCAAAAAATGTTGAAGACAATAGCGGAAGAGAAATATAATCTAAAAAAATCCTCAAAGATCAAATTCCTCTTCTTTCTGTAAAATCTTGTACTGTGAGCATTATACATTTAGCGAGTTTAGCTAAGCAAAAGGGAAACGTGACAAACTATGTAGAAGAGAAAATGCAATTTCAGAGAAGACTAAGATGTACAGTAGACTAAGGAAAAATAAGGACAAAATTATTAATCAATTTTTTTTAAAGAGAACAAAGCAATATTCATTAACCAAAAGCTGATTTTAATGTTACCTTTAAGCTGCAACATAGCTATATTTAAACTGCCATTCATCTACGACTAAGTATCACATTTTGAAAAAGTAAGGTAAAAATCAATTCACCACTGAGAAAGTTTATAAATGTTACACAGTTTGTGTGATTATCCATATTGCTATTCAAGTTAATAGAAAGAGCAGAGCAGCTACTTTTGAGACATTTCATACTGTCAGCAGGATCTATTATGCAGGCTTAGTCAAGCATGCATCTGCTTTTCAAAAATTTGTTCCAACAGCCGCATACTATTGAATTATTAACTAATTTCTTTTTTAAAAAATTCAAATAAGAAACATTTTCAAAATGTTTTCTTGAATAATACTCAGATTTCAAGGTATTTTTCTTCACCTGCTAGAAATATGTGTTGAAAGAAAAGAATAATTATTTTACTAGTTAACATTTAAAATGGTTATGGAACACAAAATATTGCTTCAGAGTTTTTAAAGTAGAAACTTGTCATTTTCCAAATCTTAAATCAATGACTTAGATATTACTTGCTTAAATAATAAACGTTAAACACATAATTAAATCCCAGCTTTAATATATTGGAAATGAGAAACAAGCTCTTGCCTTTGTAATCATGTGTTTTTTTAGATTTTCATTAGTCAAGTACTCATTTAAAGGAATTAAGATATTCATGATCTTCTCAAAAGGTCTACTACATAGTGCCTATCATATTACTTATATCGGATAGATGCTTTTAGTTCTTAAATGATGTGCTATGCTGAGAACATGAACAAGAGATAAGATATAATGATACGGACAGGATATAATGAGAACAAGAAATCATACCAGCTGCACTTTTACAAAACGTACACAGATTGCAGGAATGAGAAGGCAATAGTGGGACAGTTGATGTGGCAATCAGGCTGCCATGGAAAAATGCAACAATTGAGCAGGAAAGAAGTCAGCTCCCTGTCATAATTGAAAAGACAAGAGACAGAAGAGAACTAGCAGATGGGAAAGAAAGAAATAATCATTTGGGTTTTTTTTCCCCCTGCTTGTAATTGTTACTTGCCAGGACAAGACGTAGTAAAACAATAATGTTTTTCATACATCATAATTCCATAAGATTGATTTTAATGTTTAAAAAGAAATGTTAGGCTTAAGATAATTTTGCAAGTTACTACTTTATAATAGAAATGAATAGGAATTTACTTACAAGCTCCAAAAAGCAGGTTCTTCCAATCTAGTAATTTATCCTTTGTAAGGGAAAAAAAACATCCCAAGGATGACTTCACTTAATTTTTTTTCCTTTTGTCACTGCAGTAGTTCCATTGTTTTTGTGCAGAGTATTTGGCATATTAAATATGTATTATCTAATTATATGTATATTTCCACCTTATTTTATAAAGGTATATTTTAAGTTGGATATCATAAAATATCAGCAAGAAGCATCCAAATATAAAATGTTATTTTTGTTTGTTCTGTCAACAAACTAAGACCTAATACACATTCTGTTTTGTTATTTTCTAACTAAATAGCATGAATAAGCTTTTCCAGATTCAAAACCTAAAAAGGAGGTAACCAAATATTTATTGTAAAAGGTACAGAACAGACAACCTTCAGCAATGTGTATTCAGGAATGTTGGTTTTGCTTAACAGACCAATGTCAGTATAAACATTGCAAATGAAAGGCTCTCTCTCTCTATAATCAGATGTATTTATTAATCGTTCTTTCGGGGGGGGGGAATCTAAGCTTGATTATCAAGCTATGTAATCTTCCATCATCTTTAAGGGAAAAAAACCCTGAAAAATATAGCAACATGTTCACAATTTACTTAGCTGTTATACGTACATATTTCATTTTCACTTAATGCTTCATTAATGGCTTTGGAAATATTGCATTGTCAAACAATATATTTTTAAAAGGACAATAAGTGTCTAATACATTAGATGATAAGAAATCAGCCAACTGACAGATTTTAAAATGCACTGTATTAATTATTACTGCAAGCACTGCCAGAAAACAAGAGATCTGATTTATTCCAAATCATTTGATAGCTGTCATCATAAAGGAGCGGATATGGGCTAAATAATGGCAGGTAAAATGTTTTTCTTTTTATAATAATGGAAAGTATTTCATTTATATATGTAGAATTAAATCAACTACTTCAGAAAGAAGCAGTAACTAAGGGAGTAGACTAGCTTTCCCAAAATTCTTATGAATAGGCTTTGAAAACAGCAAACGTTTATTCTACATCTTGTTGAAAATTACCTTATGTACGACTTCTTTATAGTACTAGATATAGTTGTGGATGTGTTAGTGAATACATAATACATATAGCTCAGGAGAAAGAAAAAAATGCTTCCAAAAATCAATTAAGGAGAACAAATAACAACTTTACATCCACTGCAATGATTCGATAATATGCCGCTACATAAATAAGAGTATTTTTTCTTGACAGTCCTAAATTAGATGTATCACAGTAATGGATATATAAATAGTATATGTTCCTCTTATACTTCCTATTTCAAATCCCTGTAATATCTGTCTCCCCTCCCAGCCAAAATTAAGTCTGTCCATAAAGCTCTGCAAACAGAAAAATACTTAAGTTGAAAAATGGAAGTTGTTTCAACCTTCTTTGTTAAATATCCATCTCTATTATCTGCAATTATGTATTTCTTTTCAAAGAATGTTATCATTCATCTTGCTTATCTAACTATGATAACTATTCTGTGTAACAGGTCCATATTTAAATTCATTTTTTTCTCATTCAGTTTTCTTTTCAACTTCGTTTTTTGCCAAGATATCAGTAAGACTGCAACCTGTTTCCAAGGTACAATGGGAAATAAACTTCTTTAAATTCAATAAAATTTATTTATCAGAAATTATATGGAATGGTCATGTATTACTGCCTGGTTTGCATTACCAGCTAATAGTGATATTTAAATATAAGGTCGACATAAGGGGTAGTGCTGAGAAGAAGCAAAATCAATGCCTTATTTTAAAGAGCTTTAAAATATATATTAAGAACTGCATTTACTCTAATGTAAGCCACAATCTTAATACGTTTTGAATGTTTAAGTGACACCAAAATACTATCTTGTTTGCTTTCATTGATCACGGATAATGTTTCCAGAAGGGCAATGCAGTATGAATTTTCTTTCCTAGCAGGGATTCTCAAGAATTTACAAAGTCAATTCTTCAGCAGATTTGTCCTTTTTATACATTTCTTGTGTTGCAAATTTCTCAGATAAACTGCCCAGTTAACAAAAGTTTGTGTGCGTTTTTGCAGTAAAAAGGCATTGCAAGGTCTTTATCAGACCAATGGGCACACCACTGTAAACATCATGGAACTCTGCAGCTATCCTGCAGTTTCCCTCTCTGTGGTCAGTCTTCCCAGCTGCCCTATCTGTTACTGTCTGATTAGTTCTGCTAAGGAGCTCCTCCCCTGCCAGCTTTCAGTGCCATCTGTTCTACACAAGATGGCTGCTGCCCAGCAACCTAACACTGCCCTCCTACCTGGCACCCGGCTACCATCCTTACCCCAAAGTGCTAACACAGGTTCTCACTGCTGGCAGAGTCAGGATTTCATTACTACTACTTTGACAAGTGCAGGGTTGTTTGTAATTTCTCTTTTATCCTGATTTTGATTGTACAACCACCTCCCACTGATTCAGTTTGCTTCAGTTTTGTTGCTCACAGATTTTACTCTCCACATTAATCTCCCTCTGGCATGTTACTGCATCTGTTCCCTTTTTTATTATTAATTTTCAAATTCCCACCATTTTTGACAAAAAGGAGGTAATCTACACTCTGCTTCTGCCCATTTCATTTTCTTTAATTTGGAAGATAAGTATGAAAGCATGCCAAAGAAGTTAATTCTCCGTTAACAGTTTATTTTCTGGCATCTCACTGCCTTTGTATATGAAAAACAGATAGGAATAAATGTTGACTAAACCACAAACGATCCTAAATTTAATGAAAAATAAACATATAAAAACAGGAGCTAAAGAATTGATTATGCATGTTATCTTATTTCAGGCTTTTATATTTCTTTTTAATTATAAAATTCCAGGTAATATATTGGAAATTAAACATTAAGTGTACTTTATAAATTTTTCACCCGTTATATACAAATTTCAATTCATATGAGCAGTTACTAATTATAGTTTGATGTGACTACTCATTTCATATTTTGTAAATTAAAACATTCTAGATCTTTGTCTTTTTGCATATATAAATATACACCATTTATATACATACAAATATATATCCCCACAAAGAAAACATTTAATAATACTAACCTCTTTTTTAAAAGAAAATAAAACCTTAGTCTTTATGTATATGTTATAGTAGGTATATCTTTAGAACGGTATAATGTAATTATTAAGGTCTGGTTGTTCTTAATAGAGTAGAAGAGACATGTCTTTTAAAATCAATAGACTATAATACCTCAATACTTGTCATATATGTTATAGAAAAAGATCCTTTTTTCTAGTAAAGAATACTATCAATGTCATACTGAAACATTAAAAAGTATAAACAATTCAACTACGTTCCAAAAACTATTAGAGTGATAGACTTAATTTATGTATCTTATTTATTATACATGGACTTCAATGAATGCTAATGAAGCTATGGAAAATGTGCTAGGGGCTACAAGAAGTGCTGATAAACAGTAGGTTTTTGAAGCTAAAAAGGTTCTGATAATCATTATATGTCCTTTCAACAATATCTTCCAAAGATATGGTTTCCAAAAGTTATTCTTCTACTTATCAGTTATTGATTATATATCTATCAGTCTTCCTAGTGAAAAATACCGATGCCAAGAAATATTAGTAAAGATATATAGAATAATTTGGCTCTGTAGGGAAAGCATTTTCTAACCCCTTAATAACAGCTGTACCCCACATGAGTTGGAGGGAAGAGGGACTTCAGAGACTCAGCAACATTTCAGGCTGCTACCCAACAGATTTCCCCATAAGGATGCACTGGAACTTCCTTTTTCTTTGCTGTCTCCAGCTGAATAATGCCCATTTTCAAACTCACTCTTTCTTTTGCCAGCTTCTCCACCCACAGCAAATGTGGGTTTATTCTATTCAGTTTTCAGAGTTAGTCTGCTTAGTAGCAGACAGATAGACAGATGAATGAGCAGACAAGAATTCTGAGCCCTTTACAAATGTTTTGCCCAACTTTCCACTGAGCTTGGAAAGAAAAAAGAAGTAGGTAAAAGATATAGAACAGAACTTCTGTAATGTCCTCAGCAGGCTAAGGGTTTGTCAAAATCATGACAGGCGCCTCCTGACCTTCCAATGCAAGTTTAAACTCTTATGCTTGCATGCAATTTCACAGCACAGTTAATATATGATCTATTTTCAGAATCTATATGAATAATATTCAAAGAATGAATTAGAGGAAACAAGACTGAAGTAGTAAACTAAATCCTTTACAGGCTTATCAATAATGACAACACAGAACTTCATTCAAATGATACTAGCAACTAAGTAGAATTATATATTAAACTATAGTTTAACCAATTATAATCAGATTAAGAAGTGCAAAATGCAAACAATAAAACTATTCTTTTAAAAAAAGAATTAAGAATGATCAAAAGCGTTTTTCATTTGTAGTGGAAGATTTGATTATTTCTCTTCCCTTTTGCAGCAAGTCAACTCTTCAAAATATGCTCTGCAAAATGCCTCTATCTACATGAAAGTAGATAACAACAAAGGAGGGCTACAAAAAATTAACTAACCACCATATTGCACTGATAGATGTTTTTTTACTGGTTCATTTCGTCAACAGAATGCTGGCTTTTAAATACAACCCCGGGTTTCCTCGCATATTAAAGTTCAATTTTGAAGTCCTAAATAACTATCAGTGAAAGCTGCTATGTCAGTATTAACATCTGTACCACACAAAGAGATTGATAATGTTGCAATTTTACAATGCCAAAAACATGTACTGAAGTGATCTATATGTGATATTTTCTGCCATAGATGAATCATCCTGGGAAGAATGGGCTGTTTTACATATTACAAGCATCCACGTGATCAGCACAAAAATCAATAAAAGGGGGGTGGGAGGAAAAAAGCAACTAGAGAAATAAAGGAAAATAACAGTAACAAAATACTGTATTATGTTATTTATAGGACATCATTCCTTCTTATTTTTGAACACTTCATTAAATTACAGCCAAAATATTGTTGATCAGTCACCCCAAGAGCCAATTTCATAAATGGAAAGTGAACTCATCTAGCTTTCTAACAATGAAGAATAATATTTTTGCTGCTTCCATGGTTGATAATTCCATCAGTTTTCATATCCCAGGTTTGGGGTATGTAATTTAGAAGTACACTTACATATATTAACAGTATCAAACTTTGTAATATCTTACAAAATTTAATGGATAATGGACAATAAATAATAATGAGACAACAAAGGCCCCTTACCCATTCTATACCTTAAACATGATGTTTTAAAATACACTCTGGACTACCCACTGGATGTGAAAAAGAATATTTTGCCACAGTTTAAGTTGAATTTTTACAGTTAGCTAGACTATGCACAAAAATGTAGGATATAACAATGCATATGAATAATTAAATAGGTTAAATTTACAGAGAAGCAAGAATTTTGAGCTGTTTAATGATTTTTACAACTTTGTATGCAATTTTTGAATTTAGAAATCAATGTAGCAGCACAAAATATAAATTCTTTGCTTGAAATAGAATACCTGTATTTATTTATAAATGTACTTTCTACATCTTGGTAAGTAAAAGCTGGAAGAATGTGGTGACATATTCTAAGTATGTACCTATTTTATTACTTACCTTGAAAAATGCATTTTCATAAATTAATTTGCCATGAATTTTTTTGGTGGTCAGATTTGTATTTTTCATGTTAAAAAAATTCAATTGGACATGTTATCACCAGGTGAGCAGAGCAAAAACAAATATATGTTCTTTAGGGGCTGGAACATTTAAGGGTATAAATATATCAAGTCTACAAACCTTACTTTGTCTCTCCCCACAAATCCTATTTTGCTATCAAATCTTATTGGCATGATCTAGGGTGATCTAGGGTGTACTGGAGGCTAGTAGTTTTCTACCCCAAATTGAACATGTAAAGAAATCTACATAATTTTCAACAATTTAAACAACTGTACTTATATGTGATTATATGTTATCATATATCATCCAATTCTTCAATGCAATCTTATTATAAATTGAGGCAAATCAGTTATTGGAAACTATAGACAGCTAACTAAATTATAATCAGCCACTTTTTCCTCACAGCAATAAGGAAAATATAAAAATATAATTTAGTAAATGTTGTGACATTGTTACAGAAAAATAAATGAGAGAAAATAAGATACAACATAAAAAGAATATAGTGGAAGTGAATAAAAACAGAATTAAAGCAAATGGAGGAAGTGACTATTGACACCAAAAATGCAGAAAGACTATCTGAAATTTGAACTCCCTCTCCATATTATTACCAAGTCACAAATCAGCAAATCCAGGAAATAGAACAAAAAGGGAAACTAGACAGCAATGACTATACAAGTTAAACAATTAGCATGGAAATATATAGACTGTTGTTAAACCATCTATCAAATTTCTAAATGAAATATCCAATATGATCAATATGATCAATATCTACAATGAAATTCTGCAGAGTGAATGGCACCAGGTAATACAACGTTAAAAATAGTGTTTAATCATTAAATTGGACTAATTTAAGTCATATTATTGGGAGACTTTATTTAATTAGGCTGTTAGTATCATTATTAAAAGTGTGGAAGTTTTTCAGGAAATCTATCTACACTTTGGATTTTCTCCAAGACACCACACAGCTTCATAACTTGTATGATTAGCCTTAGGAAGGAAACTGGTAAACCATTTGGTAAACTATCACAACAAATCATTATAAAAGAAGTCCTGCAAAATCCAAACTTTTGCTATCTTACAACTTACCCAAAACTTTTTTCAAGTTCATTAACCTCTAGCATATTTGTTCTTCAAATACAGACTGTGAGAAAAGTGTTTTTTTTCCCATCTGCTCCTGGCCCATAATCTATATTTACATCATTTTTTAAAAAAAGAGTATGATATGATAATTTAAGAGCGATACTACAATTACTCAATTGAACCACCTTTATTCATGTGCACACGTATATAATTACACACTACATATGTACACCCCACCTAATAAAACCATAAACTGGAATGCTTTTTAAAATACTTTTAACTATCATATCAGATGTAGCTTTTATGTACTTGACCCCACCCAAATAAAAATTAGCTCATGCTTAACATTAAAATTCAACTCTGTTTTAAAAAATGATAGAATAATTATGTTCAGCAGGGCCAGTTATGAAGAAGAGAAATAAAATTATATTTTAAAATAATATTATTTAGATACATTTTTAAATATTGAACTACTTGTTTACCATACATTTTAAGCCAGTTTACTTGTTTACAACTATTTTTAACCAGTTATAAATGATTTATGTATCATAAATATTTTTAAGATTATGCACAAAATTATTAGGAAAATTGGGGCTATTTTTCACATGTACCTATATGAAATTGACAAACATTCAGCTATTTCCTAAAACAGTTATAATTGTAGAATAATTGGATGTGTGTAACTTTTACTGATTACAAATTAAATAAAAATGCCACTTGCTTTAAAGAACAGGGCAGAAGGAAACAGATTAGTACATTTACTGTTATCACACTTCACTTTTTGTTCATTATACATTCACTTCTAAACTGCCTCAAAGCTAGACATTTAATTTGTAACAACTGTGGATAAGCAAATGACAAAACATGGAAATGTGAAATTGAAACTGGTGTTAAGAACAAACAAGATAAATGGTACCTGAGAAAATGCAGTTGTTGCTCAGCTTTGCCCAGCAATTCTGTTAGTTTCAGACATTCCTCCTTAGCTTTTGCAGTATCCTGCTGTGCTTGTTCTAAGCGCTGTTTGTTTTCATGAAGCAATACTTGTAATTTCTCAATTTGCTTTAAATACAAAGAGGAGGGCAGGAAATTTAGATAACAATAATTGAACATAATAAAGGAAGTTAGAAAACTCGCAAATACCAGAACAAGTTTAACACGATTATTTTCTGGATTAAACAAAAGTTGAGAAACAATATTTATTATATTATGTTTACATCATACTTTTCCTCAATTCTACAATCATAACATTGGTTACATTTTTTCGAATCATATTTAACAAACAAATGCAGAATGCTCCACCAATCACTCAGATTGCAATACTGCAGCTACACTTAATTTTTACTTTTTACGGCAGAATATAATGAGGTAATTTAAGATACTATTCTATCTTGAAGTATTCATGACCACAAGATATTAACTCTTACAATTTTTCTCTAGTTCTCTCCTGATATTCTAAGATCAAAATGTATTTTAAAGAAATCTAATAAGCAGTTTTGTAAATGAAAAATAAACAGAATTTGACAACTGTCAACTAAAGCCAAAACAATCTCAAAATTTCACAGTATAGGCATAAATATAAGTTCCTATAATTTTCTCAGGGAAAATAACTATGTGAACAGATGGGCTTTATACTATCCCTCAAGTTAAATCAACTCAGGTTATGTCAGTCCAGCAATAAGTGAATTACAACATAGAGGGACTATGTTGAAAATAGAATCCCTCTACCTGCCAGATGTTGAGTCCAGAATTTAAGGTAATATTCTATCTGTTAATCTTCACTGCATACAAAAGTCAAACAGCTTCTTTAGAATTGTTATATTGATGAGTAAAAAAAAAGTAATACCCCACACACATTACTTTTACCTAGATATAATGAAGAACTGTTTATTATATTTTGAACACTATGCTTGATCATTGACTTCTTAGCTTCAGCCATATTTGGCATTTTAAAAAATAAATTGTTACTTTAGCTCTTTTCATAGACATGTAAACAACTACTGAGGTTAACAACAAAAATAAATGTTACTTCTTATACCATTTCTTAGCCTTTTGACAAAGATCATGGGTAAAAACAGATGCTAGTAAATAGCATAAGAAAGCTTTTTAGAGCCTTAGCAAGCAGGTCCAATGTGGATTTAATATCTCTGGATTTATTATCACTAAAGTTATGTATAAAAATAAAATGAAAAAGTAATTCTTGAAATGCATTATTAATTAGGCAATATTATCATTTTATATTGTCATCATGTTAATTACCTCAAATTTGGCAAATCAATATATTCTTTGTAAATTATATTTGTTTTAAACCATGATAAATTGGATAACAATGTAGAAACATTAAGATGTTGATACAAACAGTATTATAAAAGGAGGGATGACTTCCAGAATAAAAACAAAATTAACTTATTGGTGCACTATATCAAGTTCAAATTCTCTCTCTCTCAATATCTACCTACCCACCTATCTACCTACCTATTGGGATGGATAGACAGCTATAGAGATATAGATATATCAATGAATTAAAAGTAGCAAATTATCTGCTATATTTATTACTAAGCAACATTTAGTAACAGGAAGTGTAGGGCAAAGAATAGAATAGAGAATTAAGGAAATTAATTGATCATAGTTGGTCTAGTCTTTGTTCAAGTAAGGGGAGTTCTTTAATGTTTTTGGTTCTGTTTTGCTTTCAAATCTGCTACTGATTAATCTTACTCTTTAATTTTAACCTCCACTAAAATAGTTTATACTAGAATGTAAATCAATTAAGCCAAGGTTTTGAAAATGTATAATTTATTTTAAATAAAATAATTAGAAATTATAAATGATCTTGTTCAAAATTTAAAACCACAAACCTATATCGGTGCATTTTCTCTTTCACTCTTACATGGTGTGTGTGTAAAAATATCTTCCACAACTTTTGAAATATGGATTTTGGATACTTGATTTAAAGAAAGCAAATAACATATTTAATCTGATCAGAATGAAATCTATTATTCCAAATGCTCTATCCTACATTTACTTACTATTTCATAATTATTAAACAACTTTCAAATCCCTTCTATGACTAATAATATAATGTAAGAAAGCAGTGGCTGTTAAATGTCTATGGAGATTTTCAGTCATCCAGGTCATGGTTGTCCCAAAGATGCTTTTTTTCAAGAGGCAACTGGGCTTTCTGGTTTTTCTTCGAAGACATTTCACTTCTCATCCAAGAAGCTTCTTGAATGAGAAGTGAAACTTCTTCAAAGAAAAACCAGAAAGCCCAGTTGCCTCTTGAAAAAAGCATCTTTGGGACACTGGCTGTTAAGTCCAAGAATTCCTCAGTGCCTCACTTTTAGGAAGAATCTAGACCAACTATCTTGAATGAGACAATTTATGACTGCTTGTGATGATTTTCTGAACCAGAGGATTAAAACAACTATAGTGTATTTTCTTGAACAAGTAGTGTCCTGCCAGTGACAAAAACTCAAGCTAGTGATTGTAACATAATAGCAATTATAGCATATTAGAGTGCATAGAAGAGCCACAAAGGTGATAAGGAGTCTTGTGGCTACATCATATAATAAAACAACTAAAGGAACTGGGTGTGTTTAATCTAATGAAGAGAAGACACAATAGCAGTCTTCCAATATTTGAAGGGCTACCACAGGGGAGACGGTGGTATTCTCCATAGCACCTGACAGCAGGAAGCAATGGATAGAAGCTCATCAGAGAGTGATTCAACCTGGAAATAAGAAGGAATTTTCTGACATTAAGAATGATTCATCAGTGTAACAGCTTGGCTCCCAGAGTTGTGGATGCTCTGTTGCTGGAGGTTTTCAAGAAAAGATTAGCTATTTGTCCAGGATGGTATAAGAACTTCTGCCCTGGGCATGGGATTGGACTAGAAGACCTCCAATGTCTCTTCCAGCCCTATAATTCTATGATTATCTAAATTTCAAGTCTAAATTTGGCAGACAGCTTCCTTATTTGTCTTGATGGATAATCTGAACTGGAATTCATTAATTCAACCAGAATTTTCAATAATATTTTGCTCTTTCTGGATAGACTGTTCAAGTTTGAAATCTGTGGTAGCACATTATAATAGTTTCATACTTAATAGATGACTCATTTTGAAAAGTAGTGGTAGAAGACTATTTCTTTATTCATATTTATGTTAAATGGATCTTTACAGAATTTTTTCTCATTGCTATATTCTAGTACAGATAGTCCTCGTTTAGTGATTACTTTGTTGGGCAACTGTTCATAATTACAATGGTGATGAAAAAGAAACTTTACAACCAAAAGTCTAAAATTTATGATCTTTTCAGGTCTGTAAAGCTGAAATAAGATAATAAGCACAGCTGCAGTTATCAGTCTCAATTGTGATCACTAAATGAGGACCTTTACATATAAAAATAGCTGAGCGAAACAGGTATCATTAGTATGCAGATAACATGAACTTATACAGGTCCATTGAGCCTGGGATCAGAATAGGACTGGATCAAAGCCAAATCACGGAATTGAATTTAGTTAAGATGAGGTATCTACATTTGTCAATGCATAAAGAATGAACTAATGTACCAATTTACATTTTTAGAACTCTCCTTCATTTTGGTAATGGAAAATCTTTTGGCACTTTCAGGTGTTACAGACAGAATCTCAGTTAGCAAAGCCAACTAACCTCAATCATTTTGACTCTTAATCTTCAGATCAGATTACTATAATATGTAGACTTTGCAGAAAAATTAAAAATTGAAATTAGCAAAAGGTACAGATGTAAAAATGCTAAATATGTATTGCTCAGGTAAAATAATTTCTGAACTATGGGTCATAATATTTCAAAATATTAATGCTAAATCTTAAAACTCTTTATGAGTTGGGAGTGGAGAACTCCCTTATTCAGATGTCATTGTCCACTTGCTAAAACGATCTGTACACAATGACACTGACTGAATTAGACAGTTCTTTTAATTAATTGATTGATTCAAGTCACTCTGGAGAAAATTTTTCCAGCTACCTGAAAATTGTTGTATCCTTTTTTATTATACAAGAAACTTAAGATTCCATAATAAAAGGCTTGGAAACATTCACCTCTAAAATATTTTGATAAATTATACCTATGGAGTATATATCAAAGAAAATGGTAAAAACAAATCTAATCTAATATTTGAAGTGAACTATATACATCAAATACAGAGGGCTGAATCGGGTGACTTCAGGCTACTGAGAACCACAATTTAGACACAATACAACTGCTTTACAAGGACATTAAGAGAACAGTCAAGTATCCGTTAATTTGGAAAGGCTGGAAGAAGAAGCTGAGAAGTCTGGGTTCCTTATAGGTTCACACTGACTGCAAACCCCCATAGGAAAAATAAAAATTGAGCTTGCCTACATGATCAAGGAGGTACCATCTTCAAGCTGATGAATATTTTAAATGAGGAGAAAGGGAAAGGAATTTCTTTTGTCATACTTTATTGGACACAGCCCGGTATCTAGACCTTAGCCTTTTCAGCAAGACCTATTTTGGAACTGCTTATAATTCATGATTCAGATATATAAAACCTATTCAGGATAAATCCAATGAATTCTTTAAAATTATACTAGTTGAGGATTTAGAAATGATTATAGTCACAGGCAAACAATAGAAATAATTAAAAACAGAGAAGATCCAGGCTGTAGAGATCTGAATTGTTTTACATGGAGTCACTGAGTACTTTGTCCAAAGCAGGCTGGTCCTATTTCAGGGCAGACACCTTCAAGCTGCAAATACAAAGGAGCAAGGAGCTGAAACAAGGTATTGGAAAACACAATTGTTCTGTTGTTGTAACAGCTCTATGTAACTAAAAGAGCAAACTCTTTTTACATGTAATGAGCGGTACTGTTCCATTTCTGTTTTGAAATTAAAAATGCAACTTTGTTGCAGGGAGAAAAATGTTTTACCATTCTTGCAAGGACCTTTGAATATTTAGGACCTCCACAGCCAACTGAGCCATGATATAGTTCAATCTTAATTGAATAATGAAATAAAAATTAAGCATAAGAGATTTCAAAAGCACCCCAGATCAATGCACTGAGGATAGCTGACGCCATTCCACATCTCCCTAGAGTATTTCCAAAGTGCAAAACTATAGAATGTGTTTGGTTTCATTTTATCCATCCTTCTCAGAATGGAAGTTTATAGACTTTACAATAAAAGAAAGGAAGGAAGGAAGGAAGGAAGGAAGGAAGGAAGGAAGGAAGGAAGGAGTGAGTAGGTTGTATAGCCATTATTTACAATAAAATGCTAGAGTGCAACACTCTAGCATTTTATGTTTTAGATGAAAATACTAGGGGTCCTTTCTTTTGTTGTAAATATGTCTTTCCATGGCCTTCCATTACTTCTGTCCAGATCTCCAATTACTAATATAATGCATTCCAAATGGAGTTTACTTTAGAGAGGCTTTGAAAATTCTAATTGGTACAAAATGTGACAGCAAGGTTTTTAAAGACAACTATGAACATTCTATAAATTTCTCCTAATTATGCATTTTTTCATCCTTTTTTTTTCACCAAACATTGGGAAAAATGGATATGCATTCAAAAAGATGAATGTTCATGCCCACTTCAAGCAAGGAATGAAAAAATACAACAGAGCAAACTTTACTTCAAAAAGTATAACAAACTTTTGGGGAGTTGAGACAAATCCAGCCATTTTTACTAGAAAATTATTTCTGTCACACTTAAATCATATTTTACCAAATGCTCTTTTAAAGGACAATGGACAGGATTCTTTTCCATATCAACAGAGCCCCGTTTTTCCTCTCCTCATACTGCCTAGGCATTTAGGAAAATAATTAGAATATTCAATAAATATGAAGCACATTAATTAGTATTCCCATTTAATCTTTGCTTTTTTTATTTCTTATTTTGGATATGTAACACGTCTGAAACAGTAATATCAGTGCATGCCAGGCACAGCCTTCAACATTCAATTGTGATGTCTATATATACCTGTGTGCACTATGCAGCACTCTGTACAATGTGAACATATCATGTCCTACATATTTATTATCATTACCACTTGCTGATAATGGCCTGGAAAAGAAATTCTTCAATTGTTAACTGCTAACTGTTTTTTTAACCTTTCATCCAAAAATTATTCAGTATGTTTGCATGCCATTCAAATGTGTTGCCCATATTCCTAAAACTATTCACTTTATCTTAATAAAGAAGGTTAAACTGTTTTATTTGTGCCCCACTAGGCCTTGTGGAGGTTCTGACAAACTTCTGAAGAACTGTACTGCTTTGAAGTGACTGCTCCCTTAGATTGTACCTTAGTTCTGCTTGATGCATTCAATTTTAACTAACCCCCTCTTGCAATCCATTTCATCCCCACCACAAAGCTTCTAGAAGACTATGGGAAATCTTTTAGAAGACTATGCTATGCAGTAAGCTGCAGTAAGCAGCAAAATGCATCAATATTGTATGCTCTCATTTGGGTGATTTGAAAGTGCTTGCTACTGGACACAGCTGAACAGTAAGGATCCAAAAACACTGTTGGAGAGATAAGAAAAAGTCCTGTTTTGTAGTTTAATTTTATTTCATAAATACTACAAAAGGTGTAAAAGAACGACTGTTTTAAATGGTAATAATATGATTATTTTGAAAGTAAAGTAATTCAAACAACTAAATATTCCATTCTCTTTGTTAAATCGTACCTCCTTTTTGAGTGAATATCTCCGAGTTTCTTTTATGTATAGACGTTATGCTTAATACAGGATTCCATAGGTTTCACTACAAACGTATATATAGTTCAACTTTTTCATGTATAACTAGTTTATCCCAATATTAATAACTTCCTTTGTATGAGACAGCAAACAAGAAAGTCTTGAAAATATCTGATATTAATCAGCAATTAATTGACTAGAATTTTATTAGTTTTTACTAACTTTAGAATAAAAAAATAAAATTTACTTAATGCTTTTCGAATGCAAAATGTTCAGGAATCAGTTAGATACACTGTGTTAATTTTTTAGATACAACAAATGACTAAGTGAATATCACAGAATAGACACATACACATAGACAATGTCTGTTCATGCATGCATGAAAAAGTATGTTAAGATTGGAGGGGAAAAAATCTCTTATCATAAAATATTGTACTAGTACTAAAATATAAGAAATGGATTTCTTCTCATAAAAACCCCCTCAAAATACCCCCTCAAGTATTGCTTGATAGAGTATTCTCTCTTACCTGATCTTTAATTTCAAGTTCCCTTATTGTTTTTGTCCTATACTCCCTGTGCTCCTTTTCGGCTTCATCCTTCTTCATTTTGGTCTGATTCAATTCGAAACGTATTTCTCCACACACCTGTTAGATCAAATAGATAACATCCTGCAGTTTCAGGACTCCACAAAGTAATATTTGTTTAGAGGAGAACTTTTGATGCCCTCTAGTGACTATATTTATTATTTCATCATTTGCACTAAATTCTGTAAAGTTTTTATATCGTACTCCTATTTTTTAAAATGATGCTTTAGAGGGATGCTTTACATAGTAGCCCCAGAACTCCTTCTCTCTCTCCCTCTCTCTCTTTTTTTGTTAATGGCCATATAGCCACCAATCATCATCATCAATCAATTCCAGAAACATAGATATTATACAGCAAGCATAATCCAAAGGCAATGAGATTTACTTAATTATTCAGAGTTACTTTTAGGAGTAATAGAGGGAAAGAGGGGAGAACATATTCCTATTTATGATGCAACAGGAAGACATCCTGTCACTATGTTGAAGGAATTTTATTGTAATGTTACTGGAAAAATAATGATTACTATTTCATGTTTCATCCCAATATAATTGCAATTCCTTCGCTTCACTCCCATCCTCAGCCCAACAAGAAAATATTTTCTTCAAAGCATTTTCTAGGAAAAGAAAAGGTGATGGAATGGGGCACTTTTTGAAAACAAGGAGAATTCTTAAATATATCAAGATACAGAGACTAGAATTCTCATTTTTTATTTCTGGAAACTTATATACTTGCACCATATAACTCTGAGCTGAGCAACTTCTCTTTCTCGGGGGACCTTCCTTTTTCAAAAAAGGTATCTAAGATTTGCAGGACTGTATGGAAGTGATACGGTGACATTATCACTGATCAATAGGGCTGAAATGTTACACCCTTAATTAATTAGGAGGCTTTAGGTGATTTACACAAAATTGTTTGTCATTTACTTAATCTGTTTAATTCAACAAAAAGGGCAAAAAGTATCACTGAAAACCACAATTTTGCTGCCAAATTTAGAAAAAATAATCTCAGGGGCTCTGGTGACCAGATAAATGAATTGTGATCAGTGTAATCATATATGATCGGTGCAAATTGGCTATTTTAGCTTAAATTAGGGTTTATATTTTAAGGAAAGTGCAAATCTTTTACACAGACTAGAGTTTCTCAACTTTGGCAAGTTTAAGATAGATGAACTTCAACTCCCAGAATTCCCCATGGTAGTCAGCATAGTGGACTGGGGAATTCTAGGAGTTGAAGTGCACACATTTTAAATTTGCCTGGACTAAGAAACACTGATCCAGACAATGAATAAAAATAAATGATCCCAAAAATATTCTGTCATCAGACTTTAAAGTGTTTGAAGTAATGCTGACCTTAGATTTATTCTTTGCTGGAATCTTCTTCTTTTTGCTATTTTAATCATTAGCACTCCTCATACTCTATGAAATAGACTAACCCAGAGCCTCCAGTTTCAGCATGCAGTAAAATAAATACTGAATAATAGGAGTTAATTTTAAAAATATTAATAGAAAAGCCAATCAGTAAGAAACACTTTTTCCTCACAAAATTAGCCCCTTTCATTATCAGGAAGTAGGAAGCTGTAATTAGAATGTATTAGAATAGGAAGGCTACTCTTTAAAGGCCAAAATTTAAGGAGTAAAGTTTATCTCTAGTAAGAACTATAAATCAATAGAAAAAGTAGACATGCATCTTAATAATTATAATAATTAATCTTTCTTTGCACACACTGAAAATGATCCTACATTTTTAGCCTCCAAGTAAAAGTAACTTAAGATATTTGTTGAAACATAACTTTTACACTTGCTAATGCTAAGGCATGTTGTGCAATCAACATTCTGCTTTGCTGTCAATCCAGATTGTAACAATATACCAGAACCAACATTCAGTTGAAGGTGATCCAGGGGTGTCAAATTCGCAGCCTGCAGGCTGGTTGCGTCACGTGCTGGCCCCGCTCCCGCCCGGTTTAGCAAAGGGGAAAAAAGTCCCGATACGTCACGTGACGCTGCCATGACGACACGAGTTTGACACCCCTGGTCTATCAGGACAGATTCTGACATGGGCTATAAGCTGATACTGACTTTGTTTCAGCAACCATTTTCTTGAAATTAAAGACTTTTGAAACTTGATTCTTATTCAGTTACAGACCACATAAAATATTGTGATGCTATTGAACCAACAATAAGTTTAGGTTTTTAGTTTTTATTTGGCACTTATTTGCAAAGCCATTTATTGACTGAATTTACTGTAAATCCTCTGCTGCTTCTCCTTTGTGCTGGCAAAGCTCAACTGCCCTCGTTGCATCAGTTATTTATTTAGATATCAAATTTATTTGCCGCAGTTCAAACGACTCTAAGCTTTTTAGTTAAAGTTAATTTATACAGTTAAACTGGGAGCTAGTGAAAACTGCCTCTTCTGTATTTTCAAAAACTATTCTACCTTATTGATCTCCATTTGACGAGAAGCATGGTGGTTCTGAGCTTCTTCCATCTGATGGGTTAGGGAGACCTTTTCCCTTGTAATCCTGTCAATCTGAGACTCCAAACCAGCAACATTCTGAGATAAAGACATTACCTGAAATAAAAGATAAAGATATTACCTGAAGTAAAATGTTCAGGCAAAAGATTATGCAGATATTTCCACTGGTGGGGAAAGATTGACTTCACTCTTAAAAGTAGGCAAATAAGGTTTTTTTCTTTGCAATTTGTATATTTCTTTCATCCAATGGCTATAGGAGGTCTAAACTGGTAAAAATGCAATCCTTTATTTAGCTATTATTAGGTCAATTGCTCTGCCTGAGAAAAATTCTGATAAATTCATTAAAAATGAAATGGAAAATTATTATTTTATTGGGATTGTCATAATTTTACCTGTTGTATAACTAACAAAATGAATATCCTGCAGATATATCAAAACCTTTAGTGTAAACCTAAGAATATTTAATATAGAAATGTATTACCTGTACTGTAATGAAGGTAAATAAATGTTATAATAATAATTACAAATTAAAACACATTTTAACAACTTGAAATTAAATACTGGAACTACATTTAAAATAATGAGGTTTTCAAAATGGCAAATACTTTGCAACTGTATTACTTAAGGGAATTAAGTTAAAAATACACTAAGTTAACTATAAATCAAAAATTTAAAGAAGTTTATAATCACAATATGCTTACAAGTATGTGCTATGTCTAGATTGCTTAGTACATAAGATTTTAGCTGCAAATGTAAAAAAAAACACTTCTTCCCTATCATGGGTTAACAGTAGATTAGGGTTTTTTTTATTAAGCTATCTAATTATCTCTAATTTACAGACCAATGCTTGAATTCAATTTATAAATGGTTCATGGGATTGCATGGTCCTTGCACATCTGACTAAAAGGCTAAGAACTAGTAGAAGCAAATCTTTTACAACATCAGCCATAGTAAAAGAGTATTTAGGGGTTATGTTTAGTATTGGTATATTAGGGTCCTGATGCCTGAATTATTATGTTAGTATATTACTAATATTAATAATAATCATATTAGTAAAATGCTTATTAAGGTTTAACCCTCTTGATTTTACTATAAACCTCTTATACTAGAGCTCTGTTGTGTTGGCTTCTTGTTGACATGTTTTTTGGTGCCATATGCTTGCCTGATAACAGCCAGACAATCTCGGCTCAAGAGTTCCATGTTGTTTAAGACATGATATTTCAGTTGGGAAAAGTTAGTGCATAAGAGCCGTAGTGGCACAATAGTTAGAATGCAGTACTGCAGGCTACTTCTGGTGACCAGCAGTTTCACCGGCTCAAGGTTTCACCGGCTCAAAGTTTTCCGAGGTTCGTAAAATGAGGACCCAGATTGTTGGGGGCAATATGCTGATTCTGTAAACTGCTTAGAGGGGGCTGGAAAGCACTGTGAAGCAGTATATAAGTCTAAGTGCTATTGCTACTGCTATTATCAAAACAAAAGGCTTGATTATTATTATTTGTATTCTCTGTAAATAGCAAAGGAAAGATAATTTTCTTTCTCTGTTGAACAAACCAAACAGATAACTAAATATGTAGGCCAAAATTTTGCTAACAACCATCGTCCTCCAAGCATACAAACACTGGAAATGTTCAGAATGATCAATCTAGAATCTTGCTGGTGGGGAAAAAGATAAAATGCTGCCACCCTCAAAACAAAAGTTAAATGTTGTCATCTTTCTTTAGTCAGTCTTTTGTTTATTTGCTACCTTTCTCAAATCTTAACACTTTGATTTAGTTTAAGAAACTGATTCAAGTTATCTGATTACATATAATTTGTTTATATGGTAGTTCTTTTTATTTTTAGAGAGTGAACATTTTACGTATTTGTTTTATGGATAAACTGCTGCGATAAGAACCATGGAGATAATTTTCCATCAAGTTTTTATTTTTTAAAAAAATTATACATATTATGTAGCTGGTGTGGTGTTTGAGTATCATACATTTCAATACAGATAGGCATATTCATAATTATTTCATTCCATTTTCCTTATTCCATATTATTTACCACTATCTTTTACACAAAATTTTTATTTTCATATAAATATTAACAAGTATGCAATAATATCTAAACTGATATGCTTTAACATTCACCGTATTATCTTTCATAATTTCAATAGTATAACCCTCAAGTAGAAAAAATACGAAATTGTCCGTCTGTTTTCTTTTCTCCTGTACATCATATTTCACACAATTTTACAACAACAATCCATCTCCTTTCCTCTTCTTTCTCCTCCCTCTCTTCCCTTCTCCTCTCTTTCTTTCTACTTCCCTCCTTCCTTCTCCTTTTCCCCTTTACTTCCCTCTCTCCTTCTCCTCTCCCCTCTGTATTTCCCCTCTCTCTTCTTCTCCATTTCCCTGCCTTCTCTTTCTACTCTTGCCCTCCCCTCCTTTCCCCTCTCTACCCTTACTCTTTCTCCCCTCCTCTCCTACTCCCTTCCATTCCACTCCATTTCTCTCTCTCTTTTTGTTGTTGCATATAATATTCCCAATACCTACAGGATATGGTGTATTTTCCAATTAATATCTCTTTAAACTATAACTATACAACTTCTTAAGGTTACATTCAAAAATAAAAGAAGCAGACTTAATCACTTAAACATGTTATTGATAATAATAATTATTATAATATAATATTGATTAATCTTCATATTAATAATTCTACACACATAATCATATATATATATACATATAATAAAGAAATATATATATGCAACTACAATATTATTCTTTCAATAGTAACATCACTTCATTGATCAAACAGCATACCGTCTGAATATCAGTTTCTTACATTCTAACATTTCAAGCTTACCACCATTTTCATTCTTTGTGTCTATTTTTCATGTTTCTTTTCCTAACTTATTTGACTTTGTGATACATTGCTTTACACTCTTCAATTCTAAACTTCCACTAATATTTTCCCCTTCCACATTATTATATTCAAGGACATGATACTCTGTTTTGTTATTCATATTCTCATTATTTAACTTCCTCTCTGTATATTTTAAAGTTTGTTAATACACATAAATATATCTACTTTCACATTACCTACACAAGTCATATTTTATGCACATTTAATAATACCATCATTCAACCTCTCACTTCCAATTAATGAATTCTCATTCATAATTTTCCAGTTTCATATCTATTTGTAGTAATGTTTATCCTAATATTTATTTATATTAAATACCAACTAATTGTCCAGCCTATATCATTCTAATATTAATACAATTATTAACATATAATCATGACATATCTATAACTCTTTTTCTCCCCTTAACCATTATCTCTTATCCACATCTCCTCCTTTAGTCCTACTTTTTTTTGACTTGTCTCCCCTGTTTTCTTTTTAAGTCTTTTATTCCATCTACATCAAAGTTTATTTTCTGAATCAATAATTTAATTTTTTCTCCTTGCCCTGTCTTTTCCCATGGTTTAATTTGAAAGCTTTCTGCTCTAAATCCTATCATTTCCCTCCAAACCTCTTCCCGTTCCTCCCATTTCTTTTTAAAATCTTTTAAAATATTTCCCCCCTGTTTTAATCCCTCAATCCTTATTAATTTTAATAGTGTCTCCTCCTTGTCCTCTTCTTTTTGTTGGTTTCTCAATTCTAATTCCCCTTCTCTTCCAGCTGATCATTCCATTCTTTCCTTCTTGTCCTGCTCTTTGCAGATGACGCTCTTTACTTCACTCTGCTGCCTCTCTGCTTTTATTTTGACAAGTCAAATTTATTTCTCTTGCTTAGTTTAACTTATAACTCTGTTACTTGTGGCAAATTATTTGAAGAAAATGTAGGTTTATAGTCCCAGCATCTTAATAAGCCTTCTTAATATCACGCCTTTTATTCTGGGGATTCCATTTCCAACTTAATTTTTTTAAAACAAATATTTACTTCTTTAAATTTCCAATATGCTTTTTCACAATAGTTACACACTGCTATAACAAATTGTTCTAAAAGGTATTCCCCTTAAATTTTTTTGGGGTGTGTGTATAAAAGCTGTAAATCTTTTCTTACCCAGAAGACACACTATTCACCGTTTCTTTCCTTCTGCACAAACTTATTTCTGGCTGTTCCCCGGCTTCATGGCAGCCTTTTTAACTGCCGCTGCTTCTAGTCTTTGGATGAGGGAGCTTTCAGTCAGGGAGGGCAGATGCGGCTCCCCTCAACCTGCAAGGCGGTCCCCCTTTGCTTCATCACCCCTCAGGGTGGCTATGGCTTCAATATGAAGCCCCCAACAGGGAGAGCTCGGAACAGATCCACGGAGGTCGCGGATCTGGTTTCCAAGGGCACCGGAAGTTCAACCGGAAGCTGGAGATAATTTTCCATGATCCTACCTAACACCATTTCTATTTATCCTGGTACCTTTATCTTAACTTGGCACATCTTTCTCTGACTCACTTGTTTCATAGATAAAAATTATTACATTTTATATTAAATATCTTTATTCACCAACAATTATTACAACCACTGAGCCTAATGACACACTTTGTTATTATAATTTTGCATGCAATCTCTTTTTCTCTCTGGATTGCTGTATACAAACACATTATCCCTATGCGCTTTCAACACCAAGACTTTATTGTGGGTCAAATTAGCAAATGACCACCAATGAGGCAGTCATAAATAATAATTTATAACCAAGATTTGATCAACTGTTTGATCTTCATGCTCTTATATATTGGCTAAGCCTTCACTTAGTTGATCACTGCCAAACTCATCTTCTAAAACTCCTGTCTTGGCTGGTTCAAAGTGAAGTAATTTGGACAATATTGATGGACTCAAAGCATTTTGCTTCACATATATTTTGGCATTAAAACTAGAACTCTAAAAGGTAGTTTGTATGCAACAACTCTCAATTGCCAGAAGACATGAAGTCATAATACTAGTGCTCTAATTGTAATAACCTTCTTGAACATTTCTTCGATTTTCTATATTTTCACTACACTTAAAACTTTTCTTTCTTTCTTTCTTTCTTTCTTTCTTTCTTTCTTTCTTTCTTT
>WNWU01000005.1:25923249-26059548 GCA_012654045.1 Ptyas mucosa | reverse complement strand
CTTTCTTTCTTTCTTTCTTTCTTTCTTTCTTTCTTTCTTTCTTTCTTATTTATATATCACCCTTCTCCCTGAGGACTCAGGGCGGTGTACAACCAAAATTAAAAACATGTAGTACAAACAATAAAAACAATTAAAAATATATATAAATTATGGCTTCAATTTAAAAAGTATTTTAAACCCCTATAAATATTTAAAATATTTCTTAAGCCAGCCCGGCTTGTTTGAAAAAGTGGGTTTTAAGGGCACGGCAGAAGGCGCTGAGGTCTGGAATTCTCTGGGGGCAGCTGATTCCAGAGAGTAGGTGCCCCCACAGAGAAGGCTCTCCCCTGGGGGTCACCAGCCTGCATTGTTTGGCTGATGGCACCCCGAGGAGGCCCTCTCTGTGGGAGGGCATGGGTCGGTGGGGGGTCGTTTCTGGCAGTAGGCGGTCTCGCAGATAACTATAATTATAATTTCTTGCCCTGATTTAATCATTAGTGTTCCTCCAATACTCCTCCCCATAGTCAGTAGATGTTATTTATTGTCTATTGTTACAGGTTTTTGAAGGTAGGGGCAAATTTTAGAATTTTTTTTTTTAAAAATTGCTTTTATTTGAGGGCTACAGGATCTGGTAGATAATGAGGGTGGGATTTTCAGCATTTTTCCAACTTTTGTTCCTATTGTTAAGTTTCATGTATACAATAAGCCAATGCCATTGAATTTCAATAGAAGAAATCTGAGAAGACCCAAAGGTGGTTTTTCAAGAGGCAACTGGACTTTCTCTCCAAGTAGCCTCAACAACTCTCTAAATGAATGCAAATAACCAGTTGTCTGCAAGGAGCATAAATCCTTCCATTCCCCACCATCTAGTCAGAGCTGAAGAAGCTGCTGGATGAGAAGCAAAACGGCTTCAAAGAAAAAGAAGAAAGTCCAGATGCCTCTTGAAAAAGCACCTTTGGAACAACTATGACCTGGATGACTGAGAATCTCCATAGACAAACCTGAGAAGAGTTCTGACGTCACAATTTAAGTTACTTTCTTGTCTATTCAATTATCAAATTTCTAGGCTTATTCCAATTCCAATTCCAAAATGACTCTTGGCTGCTGACCATGGAAATTAACAGAATGACCAAGCCAATTCTTCTACCATAAAGCAAATGAAAAAAAAGACTATTTTAGATGAGTTTAAAGACACATTACATCTATTTTATTCTTTCCCATTGTTTGTAAGTTTACTTGGTTCTTTTGCTATCAGTTCCATTATCATATTTTTAAATGCAAATCTGAAAAAAAAATCCAAATTAATGAGTAAGGATTTCATATTCCTCAAATAATAAAACAATAGCAGTAGGTATTGTTTTTCCATGTATATTCCATGCTTCATTTAAAACTTCCTTAAACCATTTCATAGTAACAAATTTGTATACAGGAAATGTAGATACATACAAGAATATTTTGGAGTAAGTGAAACTATTTAAACATATAATCAAATAGCTCAAGTCTTTAGAACAGTTTTTTTTTAACTTTCTAATTTTTTAGAGTTGCATAAATACACATTGTTTCCAATAAAAATTCATAAATGTAATAACTACTAAAAACAACAACCAGATTTTATTTGGTAAACAACTTTGGTAAATTGTTTATGTTCCAAAGTAATTAATTAAAAGTAATTAAAAGATAGGAAAATACCAGTGATGACAGGTTTTCTTTTTCTTTCTTCATTTCTTCACGAACTGCTTCTCGCTCTCCAGCTCTCTTATCTAGCTGAAGCACTAATTCTTTTTCAAGGCGATCTTTCTGTCTCTCCATTTCATTTTTAAGCTGTTCACATTGAATTAAAGCCTGTGGAGATGATGAAGACCACTCTAATATTTGTAGAACCAAATTATATATTCTTTTAATATAAGGCAATTTAATTAAATTTTGGAGAAAAATGAAATTAAAATTTCATTTAAATTTAAGTATGTTCTCACTAATATATAAAGATGCATACTGTACATAAATTTATATTATATTATATTATATAAATTTATAACTACACAATATACTTTCAACAGCCACAAAACAATGTGTCGCTCATAAGTGAATCGTGAAAGAATAGATTACTGCTACTTTCAAAGAACTTAAATTTAGTGGTAATACTTGATGTGTCTGTCCTAAATACCTATTAACATTTCACCATAAATATTCTGATTTCACATTTTGAAGTATATATCATACGATGAAAATGAATAAAGGTGCATATATTTGCATACAATGTGAATGTGCTTACTTTATCTCATCTTTTCATCACATTTTTCAAGCATATATTTTGTTCCAACTGAGTTCAAATTTGCTTAATTACTCAATTTACATGTTATTTTTTTATGTGATATTAATATTTTAAATCAAACCTTATTAGATAGGCAGTTATTTCTCGGGTCCTGTTTGAAACATAATCAGGCTTAAAAGAAAGTAAATCTACTCTTGTTGTTTGACCATAAAGTCTCTACAAAATATTGCTTTCATTAATCATTAATTTGTCATTGAGACCTTACAGCCATTACTTTTTTCTACAGACTTAATCTGTAAAAATATTTGTAATATTATTAATGTATTTTCTACACTTTTATCCCAATTTTCCTCCAGGAGCAAAAGGTGACATACAACGCATGCTTTTTTCCAATTTTTCCCCTACAACAACAATCCTGTGTGATAAGTTAAGGTGACAGAGGAAGAATGTGCTGAGCTGATGAAATTTCCCGAGAGTGAAAAAGAATCTTGCTTTCCTTATCCCCAGTCAAACACCTTAGCAAGTATGCCACCCCGGCTTTCAGATTTACAGCTTCAGTGCAAGCTTTTAAGCCTACATGGCCATTCAGTAGCTTTTCAATAATTACACTTCATTTTCTTTATTGATATTATAACAAGAAATTTGATAGGTAAATTGGTGAGTAACAAAATTGCCACCTTAAAAACATATATTTCTATATATTTTTGTTTTGTTTGTTTTTTAACCCTCCGTCATCTACAGATACTAACTAAATATAAATGATCCTAGGTCCAGTGATTCTAGTTTACACAAATATGCAGGGTCAACTCTGAAAATGAAGAATACATGCATAAGCACTCTGCTTACACAGGTGCAATGCTGACCCAAACAACATTCTCTGCATGTGGCATCTTCAGCAATTCTTGTTAAAGTGATAGGAATAAGAAATGTTATTTTACAGAACGTTGTAAAATACTACAAACCAAACCTCTGGTTTGCCACCATTGGGTACCTCCTGAAATTATTGAAGTTAATGAATAATATTGTCATATCACTATTCCTAGAACTGAAGCTAACTGGATTCTTTCAGAGTATACTTGAATTCCATTTGCACAATACAGTTTGATCCCTTACAAAAATAAATGTTTGCTTCCAACACAAATTCCTTTCAACTAGATGCAATATACTAATATCACAGCAGATGGCGCTAGTTACCAAGGTAATAAATCAATCTAAAGCATGAGATGTTTAAAATAAGCTGTTTAATTTACATTAGAAAAGCTCTTCAGTATTGTTTATATAGCACCATTTTCAGTGCAAAGTATTAAAAACTAAAAGTATAACTCCCACTAAGTTCTTGAAACTGAGGAGAGAGAAAATTCATTTCTAAGTGAACAGGCAATAATAAAATAATGCAGCTATTCCAACTCTTCCTTTCTGACAAACCATAAATAGGAGAGAGAGTAGGGAAAAGGGTATCTTGAGACCAAGCTCATGCCATTCAAATTAGCAGCCTGTCAGCATTCCAGAAAAGCCCCAACTCCAAGTAAAGACGCAGAAGCAAACATTTTCCAAAGTCCTCTTTACTAGAATAGGCAAACTGGCACATCTGGGGAAACCCGAATCAGAAAAGCCCAGGTTTTCCTTCAGTAAGTTAAAGCTCCCAAAACCATCCCCTTTTCCACCCAGTCGGTCACATGCTCCAAACAACATCCGTTCCATCCCAATCCAGTCCCATGACCACTCCTTCTCCAGATGCTGGATCGCCCTGACCTTGACCTATAGGAGGAATGCTATTATGTCTACGAACCCCCTCTCCTACTTTCCTACACATGAGAAGGTGGCAGCATTGGAGCTTCCGGCCTAATATGGCTTCCAAAGCTGACACAGCCATTAGGCTATATGAATACAGGTAGTCTTTGACTTGTGACCACAATTGAGACCAGAATTTCTATTGCTTAAGTGAGGTGTTCGTTAAGTGAGTCTGATTTTACAGCCTTTTTTGCCATAATTGTTAAGCGAATCACTGCAGTCGTTACGCGAATTGTGCAGTCATTAAGCAAATCCAGCTTTCCCCATTGACTTTGCATATCAAAAGTTGGTTGGGAAAGTCACATTAGGACAGAGTCCATTAAATCTAGCATTCAAAGCCTAAAGTAGACAAGCAAGATGCCTCTCAAAGGCACATAAACAAGGCATTATTTTCAGAATTCTTGCATATTGTAAATGGTAGATACAATTTCAGATACCTAAACTATTGTGTCTGCACAATTTTACCTTGGTTTTTTCCAAATTAGCTTCTTCACTCATGTGTACTGCTTGTTTCACTTGTTCATAAGCGCTGCATTCCCTCTGTTGCATTTCATTTAAATTTATTCTTATTGTAGAAAGTGCTGCCATTAACTCATCTCTCTCTCTTAAACAACAAGAGAGAAGAAAGAAAAGATCAATATATTTTGTATAGTATAGGAGATACTTTAGGGAGATAAAGAGCAACATCAACATTTAGTAACATTTATAAGTTATTATATAGAAAGCAATCACTTTAGATTTATGCCAGTTTTTAAAAAAAAGATAGGCACAGTCTGCCACATATTTACACATTAAGCTGTAAATTAGCAATGATTCTACAAGTAGTAGTTTAGATTCCAGATCAGGAAGGGATAACCTCGGCATAACTATAGCTCCCTTCCCAAGAACTCTCCCCCACCAATTCCTGCTGAAAGTAATATGGCAGTGATGGCAAACCTTTTCGGCACTGAGTGCCCAAACTGTAACGTGATGCACCGGAGCCCCAAAAACTCGAAGACCAGCTGGCTAGTGCGCATGTGCATGACAGCCAGCTGGTCTTTGAGTTTTCAGGGCTCCAGCAAGCATGCATTGCAGTTTGGGCACTCGGTGCAGTGAACCTCGGAAAAGGTTCGCCATCACTGTCCTAGAAGGTTGCTACTCCCATGCCCATCAAAACCAAACAGAAAAAAATTGGCCAGAAAAAATATAGCTCTATTATTTTCAGTGATTTTATGGCATGATCGGAAAGCTTCCTGTAAATCTGCAGAATTTCATAAGACTAAATAGCAGCCCCCAAGTCCTCAAATGTTGCCTACAATAAGAAGGAATAAACAATACATATATGCAGGATTCAATCTGGGTCAGTCACCAGGACCAGAGGTTTAGTCTTCTGAGTTTTCAGACTTGTTCTGGAGCACCTTTTCAAGGAACTTCTCTCTACCGGAATGTCTGCTTTGGGCTATTCTATGCATCTTATTTATATGGTGCCTTTTTGGGTGCAGTTTCCTAGGGCACGTATATTTGCCTTCATTTGTAATACATATGTGGCAGATAAATTATTTGTACGGCTCTAGTTATAGTCAATTACTTATAACTCTGACTTCAATTGTTAAATATGATGATTAGAAAATAGAGAAAATGAAACTGGGGCAGATCCTCATTCAGTTGATAAAATCCTATTGTTTATTTCTCAATTACCTTTTTTGTAACCAATGATTTCCATTTTTAAATTACATATAAAGAGCATTTGTAAAGTATGGATTGGATAAATTTAATGTACAAAAAAGACAAACGGAATTATTTATATTTACTTGATGGCTTCGTTCGCTCTGTTGGGAGTATAGATAAGTATTGAGTCTTTTAGGATCTTAGCAACTAGAAGGGCTGTAAGAAAACTTCTTATTCTGTTAAATGAAAACGGAAGCCATGTGTGAAATGGAGCTAAGGGACTCATTAAAAACCATTCCACAATCAAATAAAGCACTCAGTTAGGAGTCTATGGTGGGTGGCTGCTGAGCAGGAAGATACTCTAAGAGGAATAATGCTTTTGTAAAGCTTCCTTACATTGCAATGGGTCTTCATAGTCAGTTGCATTAAAATCACTGATGTTCATGAAATTATGTTACAATAGTTATACTCTGTGGGTTTTTAAAAAAAATTCAGGACTATCCATCTGCTTACTTTGTTAGTCTTTCAATGGTTTGCATATGGACATTTGAATGAGTCTGGGAAAGAACCGCTTCATGCTGTGCACAATTTAAGCAGAGACCACCAGGCCTATTAGAATTATTCGCTGCATTGATCAAATGCTGATGTTTTAATCTTCCGCTCAGCTCTTCACAGTTTTTTTGTGACTCTGATAATGCTTTTCTGCAACAATAACAACATAAAAGAATTATAAACAGCATACAAGGTCGGAGTACAATAATGATTGGAAAGCAACTGGAACAACTTTTTTCTTACTGCTTTAAACTTTCTAAAAGACCACAGCTTTCTGCCACGTTAAAGAACAACCAGCTTATCACCACATAAACCTTTCATGGATCACAATCCACATCATATGCATAAAATATTTCCTGAGTAAAGATTACCATATGACACGGCTAGGGAAAGGGAAGAAAGAATGGTGAAACAAGAAATGAGAGGCAAAAATGAATAGTGACAAATAAAAGAGCATCACTCCAGTATGAAACAGATACTTTTAAATTAAAAAGCTGGATAATGTGAATCTATAGCATGATAAGAAAGCTTGATCTCTGTTTTATGAGTTAGAAATTTTGTGTGTGTGTTTTTAATGAAATGAATTGAACGGTAGTGACTTAAACAGTTTGTATATTGCCTATTTGCCCACTTCAGATCTTGGCAGGAATCGACTGAAACAGGTCTGAATAATCCACTTTCATACATTCATCAACTGCACACCAGCCTCCTTTTCAACAACCTTTTCTAAAAAGGGAGGGTTAGAGACAGGGTGATAGTTAACTAAAATTATTAGTTCCAAGGATGGCGTCTTAAGGGAGGGTGCAGGAAGTACTGCCCCTTCCTTAAATAGGCCAACAACCACAGCACGGACCTAAGGTCATTTTTATTTGTTTTGAGGATGTTTTTGCTGTTTTAATGGGGTTTTTAAACATTGTTTTAATTGTTTTATAATTTTAGAATTATAAGCCACCTAGAATCACTTGGATGAATTGGGTAGCTGTAGAAGTTAATTGAATGAATGAATGAATTAATGAATTAATGAATTAATTAATTAGTTTTACTGTGCAATCATAAAATAACCATGCTGCAAAATAGAAAGACACAAATCTTTCACCTTACAAATAACTAATATTTTTAAAAATACTATTTTAGGCACCAGAGGGACATGGATGAATTGAAACAATCATTATACCGTTCTGAAAGTTTTATCTGTATAAAATGGCAGTATGGTTGTAATGTTAGGGATTTTTTCCCCTCTAGATACTGATTGATGCTTTGCAATAATTTAGCAATCTTACCAGGAAAGCAACAAACATATATCCAATTACATGCAGAAACATGTATGATCTCTGGAGGGCTCAGGACAGAGGTTGCTCCTCTGTCCTGGTCTTATTAGATCTCTCAGCAGCTTTTGATACCATCGACCATGGTATCATGCTGCACCGGTTGGAAGAGTTAAGGGTGGGAGGCACTGTGTTGTGGTGGTTCTCCTCCTTTCTCTCCGACCAGTGGCAGTCTGTGTTGGCAGGGGGGCAGAGGTTGACCCCGAGGCACCTCATTTGTGGGGTACCACAGGGGTCGGTCCTCTTGCCCCTTCTGTTCAACATTTATGTAAAGCCGCTGGGTGAGATCATCCGTGGTTTCGGGGTGAAGTATCATCAGTATGCTGATGATACTCAGTTGTACATCTCCACCCCGGACCACCCCAACGATGCCCCTGAAGTGATGTCCCGGTGCCCAGAGGCCATACAGATCTGGATGGGGAGTAACAGGCTCAGACTCAACCCATCCAAGACCGAGTGGCTGTGGTTTCCGACGTCCCAATACAGTCAGTTGGTGCCATCACTGACTATTGGGGGCGAATCATTGGCCCCCACGGAGAGGGCTCGCAACTTGGGCGTCCTCCTAGACTCACGGCTGTCTTTAGAAGAGCACCTGACGGCCGTGACCAGGGGGATTTTTTATCAGGTTCGCCTGATCCGCCAGTTGCGTCCCTTTCTAGATCGGGACCCTCTACACAAGGGTCACTCATGCCCTTGTCACTTCCCGCCTGGACCACTGTAATGCTCTCTACATGGGGCTCCCCTTGAGGAGCACCTGGAGGCTCCAATTGGCACAGAGTGCAGCTGCGCGGGTGGTTACGGGAGCAACATGGCGTTCCCATGTGACACCTCTCCTGCGCGAGCTGCACTGGCTCCCGGTGGTCTTCCAGGTGCACTTCAAGGTTTTGGTTACTACCTTTAGAGCGCTCCATGGCTTAGGACCTGGCTATTTACGAGACTGCTTACTGCCACCAGTGGCCTCCCATCGGCCGGTACGCTCTCATAGAGAGGGCCTCCTCTGGATGCCATCGGCCAAACAATGTCGACTGGGGGCCCCCAGGGAGAGAGCCTTTTCTGTGGGGCACCTACTGTCTGGAATGAGCTCCCCCCGGAAATTCGGAGGATCCCGGACCTGCGCACCTTCCGCCGCGCTCTTAAGACCCTTTTATTTCGCCAGGCAGGCCTGGCCTGATTCCCCCTTTTTAAAAATGTTATAAATTTTAATTCGTTTTAAATTATTGGGGTTTTAATATTTTTACGGCTAAATTTATTTAATTGGATTTTAATTGGGTTTTAAATGTTATACTTGTATGTTTTATTTATGGCTGTTCACTGCCCTGAGTCCTTCGGGAGGAGGGCAGTATACAAATTAAATAAACTGAAACTGAAACAGACTCATTATTAAACTATAAGGCATATGCCTAAAACCTTTGAAGAGCAGAGAATAAAAAAATGATGATTTATTTCTACTGACTTATGGACAGAGATAATGAGGCAAAATGAGACAATTCTATTGAGACATAACACTTCAATCTAAAAATACATAAACTTTTTTTTACCGTAAAGACTGTATCTGAGCTTCAAACACTTCAGTCTTTTCTTCATGAAGATATTTTAGTTTCTCCTTTAAAATAAAATTAATATTTATCATTTGTTCGGTTATAAATAAGGCATAGTCAGGACTGCCAGGGCATCAGCAAAATTTTAGCAATCTGTCTGTCTTCTAGCATTAAAGTTATAAAGGCTATCTGACTCCATCATGACTCTGGATATCAAACCTGTACTAGCTGAAAATAGAGATTAATTTAAATTACACAGCAACTACTCTGCCCACCTAAGAATAAAATGATATAGTCATATACTAACTCATTTTTATCATCATCATTAGGTCCTGTGCAAAACATATTGGGCAGCGTTTTCCAGAGATTTCAATCGTCCTCAGCATTGACTAATTCATTTTAACTAAGCATTATTAGCTATTGGGTATTTTCTATTAAATTTGCTATCTAAGTATTATTGATTAGAAATGCTGGGAACTGAAATAAGATTGTTATACAGCACATAGAACTGTAAAATACAGATCCACCGAGTTAAGATGTAAATGTCAAATCAGATTGTTTAGGGATTTAGGTTATCATTTTTTGTAAATTACTAATATTTAAATTACACATTTTTCTTAACCTTTTTTAGACAGAAAATTAAACTTTAACATTCAAAGGCAAAATATATCATTAAAGACATACTTCAGTGTAACGTTATTTGGTAAATGGTTATTTTAAATTATCCACACTTTTTTTTTAATGCAATGTTGAAAATTATTATTCCGCAGCAGGAATATGCGCAGGAATACAGAGCACTGATTGCATCATGTATAATATTCTGATGCATCCTCTCTTGTGATTTTGTTTTTAAGTTTAATTGTTTTAAATGATTTTTGTAAAATGATTTTAATTGTTGGTTTCATTGTACATCTCCCAGAGTCACTTGTGTGACTCACAAAAGGGCAGCCATATAAATTTGATAGGCAAATAAAATAACTTTGATTCAATATTTTTACTTATTGTCTAGACTTACAACCTACTTGAACGTTACTATTATTAAAATTAGAAATACAAAATAAATGCAGAACAAAAATGCAGCATACAATAAACTGCAGCAAAACTGCAAAATTTAAAATTTGAAACATGGCAAAATAAAACATTTAACTTGAGCTCTGCTGAATAGCTTTTTAAAAACATGTTAAAATAGAGTTTCCACCTATTCTTGGAAGAGTATTTTTGTTTAGTCATCACCTTAGAAAATAGCAATATCCTGGAGGAAAAATGACTGACTGACTCAGTCAGTGTAAATGACTGAAAAAAAATTGGTCTCACAGACAGTTAGATTCCACACTGTATAAGATTTTAGAACTGAACAACAAAGATCAGGAAAAAAAATGGTAACCTGCTACATTATTTTAGGTGAAATAAAAGTGTTTCATTCGATTCTCATCAGCAGCTCTATTTTGAACTGTACTTTCTGGTCATACAGTACATTTCATTAAACCAATCTAAATTAATTTAGTTGATTAAATGTTTACACTTTCAACATAAAAGTAGAGCATTTTACCCAAATGGTAAATTGTTAATGCTAAAATAATCAACATTTTAAAAATACTGACCAATTCCTGTTGCCACTTTTCCAATTCCAGTGGAGGTGCCTTGGCTTGCTCAATGACATGATAAGAGGCTTTAGCAGCTCCACAAATATGAGAATGATCACCATTTATACCACCAGATTTTGAGAGAAGGGTCTGAAACATATATCAACAACGAACATGCACGTTAAATGCATATACACAGCACACACATTAAAGATATCCTATAGGTTTATATGATGTTTGTTACTGATCTTCTTATATATATTCATAACAAACTCAATAACTAATCATAATGATATAACTTTATATGTTATATTATTAATATAGCAAGTTATCAAACTATTTCCACAAGTTATTCCTTCTATTACAACATCATCTCTGCACCATTTCCAGAACTTTCCTAAGAGCTTTATGACTTACAGGAGAGTTTTAGTTTTGATAAAGAGATCAGGAAAGAAAAACAATGTCACACAAATGAAATTCTGCTGATAAAACGAGTGGAAGCAACAATAATTGTTACCATATGAAGCCATTAAAATATGTGATTAAACAAAACTCGATATTTATTGATTTATGATGACTAAATTTATTTCTATTTTCAGTGTTTTCTGTTCTACAAGGTGAGACATATATTTAGTGATAAACTAAACCTAACGTGACACCCCTCCTGCGCGAGCTGCACTGGCTCCCAGTGGTCTTCCGGGTGCGATTCAAAGTGTTGGTCACCACCTTTAAAGCGCTCCATGGCATAGGACCCGGGTACCTTCGAGACCGCCTTCTGCCACCAATAGCCTCCCACCGGCCAGTTCGCTCCCACAGAGAGGGGCTCCTCAGGGTGCCATCAGCCAAGTTATGTCGGCTGGCGACACCCAACGGGAGGGCCTTCTCTGTGGGAGCCCCAGCTCTGTGGAATGAACTGCCCCCGGAAATGCGTAAGATCTCCGACCTCCGGGTGTTTCACTGTGCCCTTAAGACCCTGTTGTTCCGTCAGGCTGGGCTATCAACCTAATTTTAATTGGGTGTTTTAAATTTTGGGGTTTTAAAATGAGCCAAAATTATTTAAAAATTTTAAATTATTTTAATTGATGTCTGTCTTGTGCTTTTAATAGGCTGTACACCGCCCTGAGTCCTTCAGGAGAAGGGCGGTATAGAAATAAAATAATAATAATAATAATAATAATAATAATAATAATAATAATAATTATTATTATTATTATTTATTATCTATATGTCCTTCACGTTTAGAAACTTAAGGGCAGAAGGCTTTGCCAGAATCAACAACTGGAGCGCCAATGGAGGAAGACAAAGAATGAATCCAATTGAGCAAGAGCCACTGTCAGACCTATGTTGTGACAATAAAGGTGGCAAAATGTTGCTATTTCTCCATATTTATTGCATCTTCTGATATCAGCCAGCAGCCCTATTTAGAGTAACCCGCTTCATATTCAGGACAGGCTGGGCCTCAGGTTCATCTGCAGGACCATGATAAGAAATATTCATGCAATCTTGCAGACAACGTCATTCAGATTTACTTGGAGTTGGACACTGATTGGGCAAGTCCAACCCAGTTGTAATATTATCTAGACTAAGCTTGATTCTGTTAGGTCTGAGGACATGGTTAAAGTCCTTCTGTCTGTTAGTTTAGCCACCTTTATGTTAGATTCTGGCCCCTCCTTCAAACAGAAACTAGATAGCCCTTCATCCAAAATACTTCAACAGATCTTGCCCAAAGCAAGGGTTTGGATTAGACAATTACTGAGGTTCCTTCAAGTTATTATGATTTTATAAAAAGACAAAATATTAAATTATGCAAATTGTGCACTATGCTATGTGCAATCTCTCTGTTTATATATCTGGTAACGTAAACTGCATATATGTGACATATTTTGATGCATTATTACATTTCCTACAGATTTCTTACTAAATAAAATTTTAGGACTACATTTTTATTTATATTTGACATTTTAAATTCCATAGAACTCACTGAGGCATTGAGAACAGTTTGCTCTCTCAAGATCCGCTCTGTTTCCATTTTCAGATCATTTTGTAGCTTCTCATTTTCAACTACAACAACATGTATACGTGCTTTCAATTCAGATATTTCTTCCTAGAAAGTTAAGTAATTATTGTTAATGTAATTATTTAAAAATGGAATCAATCCTCTTCACAAACATAATGACAGTACTGTAATTAACATTCAATTTTGCATAAAATCTTACATCAGTGGAAGCATAGCTAAATTTAGTGACATATCAAACAACAGAAAAGGATTTCTTGCAAGTTCTAGCATGCTTGAAATAATATGCTACTGGAATACAAAATTCATTCAATAACTGTCTCGCTTAGCAACAGAAATTTTGGGCTCAATTGTGGCTATAAGTCAAGGACTATCTATAATTTTTTGTAACTTATTGTTCAAATTCTCATGTTTTTAATATCGTATTACAGCAGAGACAGTTACTTCCTACTTCAGGTACATATAAAGCTGTTGGCTAAAATAAACTTTTCACCAATAAAAATAAAATGAAATACTTTCTTTTCTGTTACTAAAAATTATCTCTGTTTTGCATATAATATACAGAATTGTGGGGTTAAAACTTCAAATGTTAATGGCAGATGAATAAAGCTGCCTTGAAAGAACAAGTACGATACCTTGCAAAACTTGACTTCAGCTTCTAAATGATTAATATATTGAGACTGATCATTAATGATGGGAACAAGTTCAGAAAGGGCAGGCAAACTGTGATCAGTAGCTTTGGATGTTCTCTAGAGGAAATAAAAGGTAACAACACCAGAATTACATGTTTCAGATAAAATTCTTTCCAAACTGTTTCATATTAGAATAGCATTTTAAAGTAGAATGATTTACATTAAGAAATCTATCAAATGGGTTCCCTTCAGTAATGGGATGCTGATTGCTCAGAAGGTTAGGAGGCCATTTCAAAGTAGATTGAGGTCTTCCTGAGTGGACGGATATAGGAAAAGGATGAAAGAAAGCTTGAGGAAGCAAATCCTGACTTTCTGCTACAAACGTCTGTTAGCAGAAGATTCCTATTTTCCACTCAAAGAAAGCCTCTAAAGCAGATAGAATGTAAACACTGCTGCTTTGTATTTTTTTAATTTTAATTAAGCATTCAATGTTTGTGTACTTCATGAACCTGCAAGAGCCTTGGTGGTGCAGCAGACTAAAGTGCTGTTAACTAGCACCAGCTGCCTGCAATTACTGCGAGTTCAAATCTCATCAGGCTCAAGGTTGACTCAGCCTTCCATCCTTTTGAGGTAGGTAAAATGAGGACCCGGATTGTGAGGACAATAAGCTGACTTTGTAAAAAAAAGAACACTGCTTGGGGGGGCCGAAAGCCCTACTAAGCAGGTATATAGAAAAGTATGAAGGCTATTGCTTAAGGCATTGTAAGCCACCCTGAGTCTCCGGAGAAGGGCGGCATATAAATCGAACCAATCAATCAATCAATCAATCAATAAATAAATAAATATGCACTGTACTTTTACAATTAAACATGATAGATAAAAGTTGATTTATTTTAGTTTATTACCTGACATATATCATGTTTAATCCAAACAGAGGTACATATGCATGTACAGACAAGGCACAAGCATTAATATGTATGTAAGTAAGATGGAATAAATATTTATCAAAGGACTCTTGGACTACATTTTGTTGATAGACTGAACTATTTGAGTTGATAACAAACTGGGCTTTCTGCTAAATATCTTGGGACCAACTATTGAAAGACCATCTTGATGTCGATTTCTGTGAATACATCCATCCCAACTTCTAATCTCCTTTTTTAAAATCTAATTTTAATCTAATTTTTCTCAACTGGAATACTAGACTGCCATCAGAAAAGAATCAGGGCATATTTATGGTGGTCTTCATGTTTTCAGATGGCCTCCCTAAGATGCTTGCTTGCTTATTTATTTATTTGTATTTATTTTTAATTATTTATTTATATTCAGTCAGTCAGTCAGTCAGTCAGTCAGTCATTCAACTTATGCCTCACCAAAATCCAGCAACCCTCAGATACTTTAAAACAGACATGGTATAGTTAAAATGGCACAATTAAATTAAAACCCTTCCAACTAAAAGAACAAATTTAAACATTAAAACAGTAACAATTTTTATTTGCAAACTGCCCAGAATCAGATGTAGAAATCTGATGAATAAATACTGTAATACATGCATAAACAATGAATTAAAAGCAATGATAGAGTAAGAGATGGTGCAGTCCTAAAGCTAAGAAAAATATATCTTACATAAGTCTACTCTTGATGTTTTCTAAAGATCAAGGAAGAGGAGGCTAACTTGATCTCTACCAAAAGTCTACTCCCAAGACCCACCACTGCCTTTCTAGCTTTGGCTGCTTTTGCTTCTCAAAAGTGGAGCTTTGAGTAGTTTCTCAGACTAATCAGTCAGCCAATTCAGTTGGAGAGTAGATACCCTGTAGCTACCCAGATGCTGAGCCATAAAGAGCTTTATAAGTCAAGTCCATTATTTCTTGAAAGCAATCAGTACACAGGCTTCAGAATTGGTATTATATACACCCAGCACATAGGCTGATGAATTTTGCTATAGTTTCTGAGCAGTCTTTAAGAGCCACTCCATACAAAGTGTGTTGCAGTAGTTCAACCAGATGGTAATGAAAGGATGACTTGTATAACTAATTTCTCCTGCATCATGTAAAGATGCAATTGGTCCACCAGCTGAAGCCAGGCAAAAGCTCCTCTAGGCATACGTCCATCTGCTCTTCGACCAAGAGCTTCTTTTGTGTGTGTGTGTGTCTGTCCAAATCAAACCTTAAACTGCCAAAATGAGGCCACCTTTTTGGCTTTATCATTAGCCAGAAACAAATCACTTTTAGTGCATTCTACTGGTAATATTCAACAGACCAACAAATGGGCCGGGCTCTTTATCTTTCCACACTCACACAGCATCTGGTTATCCGCTAGCAACCCCCATTTCAGCATATTGGTTTTACATTTAGGCACTCCCACCCTCAACCTATTCAATGTCTTCCAAGTGACCCAGAGGAGATCAGACTGTGGGATTATTCCTTGTACCATTAATTCTTTCCTTCATTTCTAATTCATTTTTGGTCCTGTGTCTTCAAGAATATTTGTTTTTGCCATAAAACTTCCTAGATCTAAATTGACAGGTTTGGGGTATGTATCCATTCAAAGGATGCTGCTGATCATTCTCTTGTTTTGGTTCTCTCGGCATCTGCTGCTAGTTGTCTCCTAATCCTAGGTGGAGGAATACCAGCAACAGTGGTTCCATTTTACTTAGATTCAACTTCAGCCTACTGTTCTATCTTACAGCTTCCAGGCCCAGAATAGGACAGTGACAGCATACTATATCCTCTACAGCTGATGATTTATAGTTAGTTATGTTTGGAGTACAGATAATACCACACTTTAAACTAACGTATCCCCACTTTTAACATCATATGATGTTAAAAGAGCAGGAGAGAAAGGACTGATCTGCACAGCAACCGACATATCAGGGACTACTGGATGATCCCTCACCTTCTACTACCTCAGATTAAAAACCATCCATTTAGGAAGAAAAAGAGCTACTACACAATGGGGTCTCCAATGGTCCAATAAGATGCCATGATTAAAAGGTCATGTTTATGATCTTTATTCATTTTAATCAAAAGGCCTACCAGTTTCTTTTAAAAAAGCACATCCTTTGCATTTTGGATATATAAGCTATTCAAATATATTACAACTGTAAAAAAAACAAACACCTGGTATATAAAAGAATAATATGGATCTAGAATACTAAACCTATTTACAGTAAAGAAACAATGAAATGGCACAAATTTCAATGTTTACAAAAACCGGAAACTGGGAGGGATAGTAGCTATTTTCCCTCAGAACAAATAGCCATACTGATCACTGAAAGGAAGAAATGTGACATTAAACTACCCTGACAGTTTATTTATTAATTAAATTTATTTGCCACCCATCTCGCCATAAGATGACTCTGGGCAGTTTACTTTAATAATAATATTAAGAGTACATTAAAAGTGGTAAAACTATAATAATAAGAATACAAAATAATTAAAAGAATACAAAATTATAATTAAAAGATGGGAGGGGAAGAAGCAAGATGAGTAGAGGGGCAGATGGGATCTACTATTAGTTCATCAATCACCTCCAAAATGGTACTTTCCCCCTTTTTGGAACTCCAGGCCAATTGACAGAGCCAGGTTTTCCAGGTCAGGATAGCGGGACCAATCTCAACCCGGGGCAAGATGTTCCAAAGGGCTGAGACCACAGCAGAGCTCTTCTCCTTGACCCCGCCAGCTGGAATTCCTTGACTGACAGAATCTGTGGCATGTCTCCTCTGCCAGTATGAGTGGGACAAGCCTAACCCATGGGAGAGATGGTTCCTCAAGCAACCTGGATCATACCATGTAAGGCTTTATAGGTAATAACCAACACCTTAAATTGCACCTGCAGCCAGTGTAGCTCGCAGACAGAGGTGTAACATGGACCACTTTGGGGGGCCCAAATACTGTACCGCATTCATCACCAGTTGAAGCAGCTGATGATGCTACCTAGTTTGGTTAATGAAATGTCTACAAGAAAACAACCAAACTCAGAGAGCACCAAATACTCCTCATTTCAACTGTGAGCTACAAATATTCTCTATCAGTATTGTGACATGTTTTCATCAGAGTTTCATCTTTATATATTTTATTTCTCTATCAAGATACCATTCTCTACATTAAATCAGGGGCTCAGAAGGCATGATATGGGTTTCCCCTCTGGATTGAAGGACTACAAAGGGGGAGGGGAGATAGAAGCAAGCATTTTCTGTGATGGCCCCAGTGCTATGGGATATGCTATCTTTGAAATTCCTAGAATCCCCCCATTCCTATCATTTTGAAAGACCTGGCTCTTTACCGGGGCATTAGGAATGTTTGTTTGTTTGCTCTGAAGTGTTTTAATGAGATGTTTCAAGTTTAACTTTATGATTTATGTTGCAAGGCTTTTATATACTTTTAAGTTGCTCAGAATCTTGGAACCGGGCAAATTATTAATTTTAGTAAGTGAATGAATGCCCAAGTAACACTGTTTACAAAATATATGGTACTTGCTATGTTAAGATATTTTGAACAATTCAATGTTGTGGGATAAATACTGTTTGGGTCCAGGAAAAGAGCCTTTTCTACTGTGATCCCCACGCTTGGAATATTGTCCCAACAGAGATGAGATCTGTCTCCACACCCCTGGCCTTCCGGAACAGTCTAAAATTTGGCTCTGCCACTTGCCCTGAGGCCATGACAGGAGCCTGCTACAATGGGATGACTGATGGGATAGAGAAGATTCTTGGTCCCAGGCTATCCATCATCTTGGCCTTTAATTTTTAATCTTTTTATTCAAATTGTAATTTTTTTTAGCACTTTGTAACTTTTTATTTTATTGTAAGTCACTTGCTGTATTAGTGAGATGGGCTGTATAGAAATTTAATGAATAAATAAAATTGATTCATGATGAACAATCTCTCATATCCTTTTGAACTCACTTCCTCTCTATAATCTTAAGTAGTCTTGAGACTCCTTAAAATTTTATATTAAAATTCGACTTTTTAAAGAGACCTTTTAATGCTTTTTCCTTCCTTCTAATAACTTCTAACTGGGAAATATTTTTAATTAGCTTCCATTAAAGCATATAAATTGGTAGTGCTCAATAAATAAATAAAATCTTAACATGGCAAAACCCTTCATCAGTTTAAAAAGAGTTGAAGAAATGTTGTTGTATTTACCCTCTCCATACATTTAGCAGAAAAAGATAATGAACAAATAACAGGGAATATTTACTATCAAATAAAGCACATATTTATATGCTTTTATGTCCAGTTATGGTTTTGATAAGCTCGATTTGCAGGTTTCCAGAAGAAAAACAACTCAGATGAAAAATTATTTGACATGTGACTTGTCAGAAGTGATCAATGGATTTAATAATTATCTTTTCCTTCAAGTAGAAGTTTCAAAACTTTTACACACATGTGCAAAATAGCAATAGGAATAGCACTTAGACTTATATTACCACTCTATAGTGTTTTATAGTACTCTCTGGGAGGTTTACAAATGTCAGCATATTGCCCCCAACTATCTGGGTCCCCATTTTATCAACCTCAGAAGGATGGAAAGCTAAGTCAGTCTTGAGCCACAGCAGCATTGAACTCCAGGCTGTGGGCAGAGTTAGCCTGCATTACTGCATTCTAACCACTGCGCTAACACAGCTCAAAATCAATATGTGGTATATATAAAGACACTTGCAGGAAATTCAGAAACACATCTCCACTGTTAAGCTAAAAGGAACATAATGTGCTTGCATATACTCCACAACCATATAAATTTCTCTTCAATCTCATCCTTATGCTTTGCTTTGCCATATCATTCACAATTCATTAGATATATAATGCTGAACTAACAATAGGTAGCTTAAAATAAATACAAAAGCTTATATATAAGCCTACTAATGCTTTGTTAAGTAACTACATAACTCATCAAATGAGACAACATAAATACTACTTAGATATTGTTCTGTAAACAGAGATGCAATTATTTGGTCATGTAACAAGAGATAAAAAGAGGATAATACTTACTGTGGGTGACATTCCTCTCTTCTTTGAAGGTGATATTTCACTCCCCTTTTCTTCTTGTTGACGTAATAATGCTTTAAGCTGATTAACTATAATACAATAGTAAAACATATTTTACCTAAGATAATAATTTTAGTTTGAAAAAAAAATCAAATGGAAAATTTTAAACCTGCATGGCTGTACTGTAGCTCCTGCCAAGCGTTATCTTCAGTCACTTCTTGGTCCGAATTAGGAAATAACTGATCCAACGTAGCTGCACTTTCGCCTATGGCCGGATCTTTTTCATGGAAGACATATTTCAATTGATCAAGGCTTTTACTAGCACGATCTAAAAATAATAATTTTGAAAGTTCACTGTGATTAAAAGTTTCTTTGCGACTCGGTAAGAAATACAGATAAGATGTATTATCAAGATTTTTATATCTATAGAAACTGAATAAGGAGAAATTCAAAGACATAACTTAGTTTGCTTACTGAATATATTTTAACTGGAGAGATAATTCATAGGAGCAAAGAAAGAATAGAACAAGGGCACTAATATATATATTATAAACGAGCAGATCAGAGCCATCTATGCCAGTGAGATCTAAAAAACTAATACAAGAATTATTCATTTAAGATCAGTCGTGGGTTCCTTCTGGTTTGGCCCAGTTCAGCCGAGCCAGTAGAGGTGACGCTGTGATGTCACCGAACCGGTTCTCTTTGTCTGGGAGCTGGGCCCTCCCGCCCGCCCCCGCGTTATTCCTACCTTTATTTCGAAACATGTGCACAAAGAGAACTGGTAGTAATGCCGGTTGGAACCCACCACTGATTAAGATCTATGTCTTCCAACAACATTGTTTCAGGAGGATTCTTTGATCTCATATTGCGACCATGTTACAAACAAGGAAGTTCTATAAAGAAGTAATTCCTGAAGACTCTCTTGAGATAGTGATAGAACGAAGAATGTACTTTGCTGGAAATGTGTTCCAGCAAAATCAATTGGAATACCATCAGAGAAAAAGAGGAAGGCCAAAGAAAACCTGGTGTCAAACATTTCAGGAAGATCTAAAAAGTATCAATCTTAAATGGAAGAATGCAGAGATTGTAGTTGTGGACCGAAAATTGTGGAGTACGCTGGTAGTCCAATGTGCTTAGCACAGGACATGATGATGAATGAGGCGATAATTAATGAACTATTTTTCTATCTTTTTGCCACATTTTTATGCCTTCATGTTTTAAATAAGTGTTTAATAAATGATAGGATTAATAAATATTTGATTATATGTTGTTTAATATTCAAACTACTAAAGCCTTGTTTTGCATCACACTTTCTATGATGTGTATATGTCTGGCTTTGTGGGGAGGATTGTTTATTTCCAATTTCAGGGTTATTTTCAGCTCTAATATTTTAATTAAGGTACCATATTTTTCGGAGTATAAGACGCACCTTTCCCCCACCCAAAAAGAGGGTGAAAATCTGGGTGCATCTTATACTCCGAATGTAGCCCCGCCCAACCTCTCAAATGGAGGTTTCAGAGGCTGAAAAAAGCCTCTGAAACAGAGCTTCAGAAAAAAAGCCTCTGAAACGAAGCTTCAGAAAAAGCAAGGTGCAGAGCTCACAACCAACAAACCTGTTGCTAAAGTCCACCTCTGGGAACAGCTGGGAGGCTAATCCACCTCCAATCAGCTTTTTTCTTATTTTCCTCCCCAAACCTAAGGTGCGTCTTATACTCTGGTGCGTCTTATAGTCTGAAAAATACGGTTGTCTTTGACTTACAATCATAATTGAGCCTGGCAAACATGGTTATAAGTTGTAACAATTGTAAAGTAATCATCAAATGACCATAGTGGATTTTATGACTTTTTTTGCGGTGGTCATTAAGCAAACATAATGGTTGTTAAAGCAACACTTTGTTTGCAAGGGGTGCTTTTTCTGGAAACCAGAAATAAGGCTGGTTTCTAGAAAAAAGCAACATAAATTGCAGTCATGATAAAATGTGGACCAGTTATTGAGTGCCCAAAGTGCAGTCACATGACCATGGAGGGGGAGCAGATGTTGCAGCATTGGAACTGGGGTGTAAGTAGCCTTTGAGGATCCATTGAACTTCAGTCACTAACCAGCTGGTCATAAATTGAAGGTTATCTATAGATTATAAGATCAACGTTAAGACTTAATATCCGTTTGACTTCACTGGACAACTTGCCCAACTTCCACACGCATATTTAGAAAATATAAGGTCCTTGAACGCACTGACTCAAGAGGACATTGCCATTTGATTCTTGGAGCAACTACATACCGGTACATAAATTTGTATAAGAATACAGGAATGTAAAGACCACTTTCACCTAGCTTATAAATTACTTTATGGTCTTAAAAAAAGAAAAATAGGACTTATACTGAAATCCAATAGAAGAGAATATATAAAGTTGCACCATCACCAGTGGGAAAATATATAAAGTTGCACCTATTAATGCCAGGTCAATCTGCAATGAGGCCTCTCTTATCAGTGATTTAATTGTTGATGAGTGGACTGACTTGGCATGTATTAGCAAAACCCTGGCTGGGTCTGGAAATGGAGATACTTTTTCAGAGATATGACTAATGGGGCTTCAGGTGTGGAACCAACTCAGATTTTGGACAAAGGTGATGTTATGGTAATTGTCATACCGTATAGCTTTCAGTGGTATTGTAGTACAGATCACCAGGTGTGAAATCCTGTTCATTAAGTTGGGCTCTAAGGATCAGTTGGCACTGTTGCTGTTATATCAACCTCTGTCTTGCATAGCAGCCTCCCTATCTGAGCTTCTTGGTTCCATTTCTGTGCTAGTTCTCCAGGCCTATGGTTCTCCAGGCCTATGGTTCTGCGGGACTTTAATCTGCCCTTTCTAGGAATGGGTTCTGAGGTGGCTTGGATGTTCATGGCCACCCTGACACCCACGGGCCTATCCCAGTTTATCTAGAGTCCAACATGGGACAGTGATTACTCCAGATCCAGTGATCCTAATGAGATCTGAAATTGAGGGAGCTCTTTGTGTCATGCCCTGGTTTCTATGGGATTCTCTAGTGCCACTTTCCACTTGAGAGAGACTGAAACCATTAGATCACTCTACCGCTGGCAAATGATGAACCCTGATACATTTCAGAAGGAGCTGGGGGTTCTTTCTGTTGTTCTGATGCATAGTTCATTCAAAGTTTTGGTTGTCACTTGGGACAATGGGTGACTGAGGTGCTGCATCAAATCATACCCGTGTGAATTCTTCCCTCTCTGGGATCCTACTATTCTCCATGATTTCCAGAGGAACTTGAGGAAGATGACACAAAAGAGAGATATCTAGAACATCATTGATACTCAATTAAGGACAAATTCAATAAAAACACTATTAAGGCTTACGGATAAGGTAAGGTAAGGGCAGCAAAACAGTAAAGAAGCAATACTTATCTACCCTTACTGCATTTCATTAGCATCCCACAACTGTTTCAGGTGATGTGAGTCATCTTAGGTAAAGAGGGCCCTGGGAACCTCTGCAAAGATGCTTGGAGGAATTTGCTCAGCATGTCAGACACGATCACTTGGATTCACCTGTAGTTAAGACACTGCCTTGGTTGCATGTCTCAAGGAGAGAACCAGGGTTGAGTCTTGCCCAGGTATTTGGGAATGATTTTAACCTTGAGGAAGTGGACAGGTCCTTAGGACAGTGAGCTCAGTCACCTGCTCTTTAGATCCATACCTTTCCTGGCTTGTGAAAGGATTGGGGGGGAAGTTATTGTGTATGTTCCAGCAGTGGCTAATTTGTCTTTGAATGATGGGGTTCTTCCTTTACCTTTTAAAGAGGATTTCTCAAGAAACTATTGCTGGACCCTACAATACTGAACAATTTTCACCCAGTATCCCTTTTTGATGGATGGGGTGGCACTGCTCAATCTTCACGGTCTTCCTACATCAGGGGTGTCAAACTGGCGGCCTGCAGGCATCACATGCAGGCCACACCCACCCCAACTCCGCAAATGGGAAAAACGTTGTGAAACATGTGACAGCAACGTTACACAGGAAGTTTGACACACGTGTCCTACACTCACAATTTCTTCTCAAGGAGTAGATGGCAAATGTGACAGAGACTCTGCACAGCTTTGCATTGTTCACAGTTGCACTATTCTGTTTTAATTATATATTTTGTAACGACTGTTTATATATACATATATTTAAATTATTGTTGTACACCACCCAGAGTCCATTTTGTGAGACGGGTGTCCATGTAAGATTCTTCATGAGGTATTATTTGCGTAAACTGAACACATAATTCAGCTCTTAAGAAAAATCTTACGAAAAAAATGTTACATGGTTAAAGATATAGGAATATACCTCACCCTCCATAGGAAATTTTAGTTTAGCTTTAAGACAAGCTACAAGTCTGAATTAATGAATATCTACATATTAGGGCAGGGCACACTTAGGGCAGCCTGAAAAGAGGAGCTCTTTCATTAATAACAGGGAGGCGCTATTCATTAAAACAGATTTATTTAATATTTAACTAAGACATAATTACGTTCTCTACATTGTACAACAAAGTATATATATTAAGCAAAAAGCAGTATATGCCAGATGCCATTTGAATTTCCAATAACTATGCTAGACCCAATAATGCCCTCAATCACATTTGATCCTTTGGATTCCACAGTCAAATAGCATTTTGCTTAAGATCTTACAAAATATTGAGTTAGCTATGGAGAAATGTCAAAAGAACAGAAATTCTCCATCATATAAAAAAGATGATTACTAAGCTGAAGTAATTATCACTAAGCCAAAATTTACATACTTTGTGCAGGTGATGTGAATAAAGAGTAGAAAAAATTATTATGCTTGTCATAATTGAGTGCAAACAAATGCAAAACATTTTTGAGTGCAAAAGGGATAAAATGGGTGGATCAAGAGATTATTCAAATGTCTTTGGTGAGGCTACATTCAAGATACACTACAAGATGTAAGTGTATATCTGTATAGTTATTAAGAGTTGAATCTACAGGTAATTAGCACCTAGTTAATTGTACCTTCTCCTTTATCTAGCTTGAGCTTTAATGTACTTGTCCTAATCTCTTCAATTACTACCATCAATATTTCCACTGATTTAATTTGATGAAAAAAAGAAATAATGCTAGCAAGACTATAATTTACCTGTGTAGAAAAAATAATTTTGCCGTTTTATACAGATGTCAAACCTTGAAGCTACCTATTGCTTTCTGGAACTCTTCAAGCTGACCACAACTAGTAAATATTGACCAACCAAAACACTCTGTCCCCCAAATTAGTGACTTAAGTTCACACATCACATTAAGCCATAACATGGCTTGCTTCGTTTTGGGCTAATAATGGTTGGAAGCAATTGAGTTTATCCTCCCATGCAATTTTGACTTTCTCCATCAACCATGACATAATTCAACGAATTACCGGTATTTGAAACCTGTCAGTCACCCTATCTAAGACCACTTATACAAAAAGATGTCAAATCATTCAGTAGAACCAGCAAGACATGTTGTTCTTGCCCTTCTCCTGAACAGCTCCTTTCCTCAGGCTGGCCAGCGGAGTTTTGAAATTAGACTAAGAATGATAAAAAAAATATAAAAAAATAAATTCATTTCAGAACGTCTGTCATCGAGCACATCCATCTGCCAGAGTTTCACACTTCACCCCGTCGGGCAAATCAAGGGATGGGAAGATCACGAATGGGGAAGACCTCCTGCTTTTGAAGCCGTCGCCACCAACATTTTTTCCATTAAGCCTACGATCTCTCCCCAAGACCTAAGCTAAGAAGCGGCTCCGGAAAAGGCCAGTAACAAAGCTATCAAGGTTGAGGAGCCCAAATTCAAAACGGACATCGAAACTGCCCGCCCGTCTTCTCTTCGTCCTCACCGCGTAAGCCTCGGTGATACCGCTCCAGGGACTGCGCCAAGTCCGATTCTCCCGTGGCTTCCCTCACGGGATCCAATGAATCCGGAGACGCGCTCCAAACGGGGCCCGGGCTGCACGCCGCAACTCTTCCGGCTATACCGACCGCTTCTGAGACTCCCTCCATTGGGACGCGTGGGAAGTATAACCCCCTTCCCCCCACCCCGCCACCCCGGGTAGGCTTTCTTCGTGGGCTTCGGTCTCTGTAGTTCCAACGCCGTCCTTTCGCAGCGCACGCAACAGCCCCGGCGACTACGAAGCAACTACAAGCCCCAGGGGCAGCGCGGTGGCGTGGGGTGGGGGGGCCGGGGGCGGAGGAGGTTCCGATGAATCTTGCGAAGCGGTTCGTTGCTAGGACAACCAAGAAACGGCGCTTCCCCGAGTCCCGCTTCGAAGACCGCTTTTATGCCCGCAGATAATAAGAGTGACGTGTGACGCGGGGCACGCGCTGCCTCCGAACGTAAAAGAAGACAGAAGGCTTCCTCTCTCGCCCGAAATGCAACACGCCGTAACGGTCCTCTATGTCGAGGAAGTCTTTGCCGCGCTGCTTTCTGGGAATTGTGGTTTGGTGCAAGAACAATGTCCCTACGGTGGGTTCGCTTGGCTCTGCGAGGGTGCCAGCCAGGGCTATCATATACAGAAGACGGTTTTATTCTGTGGGAGGGGCGAAGGCAAGATGGTACTTTTTGTTTGCTTTAAAATGAGCGCGGTTTTGTTTTGTTTTTTTCATTCTTATCCCGGACAAAGATGAGAGGAACAAAGCATTTTCATAGGAGAAGCTATGTTTGTCCTTTCCATATTCCGCAAGGAAACGACCCCCACCCCCAAAAAAGATGATATCTTTACACCTTTCGAAACCTTCACTAGTTCGTGCCATCAAAAGAAAAAAAAACACAAGACATTAATAACAATACCCAAATTCCAGCTTCTTCAGTCTGGAAAAACTACGCCTGCGCGGCACGAATCGGCTGCTTCGCGTTCTTGCACGCGCCTGCGCATTGGCCTCGTCCTGAGGCAAATCCATTCTTTCTTCTCTTCCCCCCCTCCCCTCCCTCCCTCCCTCCGCTTGTATGTCGCTCCCTGGGACGGCGCCTGCGCAGTAGCTTCCCTGTGTTCCGCGCCGTTAGCCGCTTTATAGTAGGAATAACGTTGAAGCGGTTGCTACAGGCGGAACAACGTAGGTTGGCGGAGGGTCAGCGATCGCCCTTGACTTTCCCCTCCGCCCCGCGCGCCCTTGTGGTGGGAGAAGATGGTGGATCAGTGAGCCGGCACTTTCAGGCTTCTTGAAAGGGAGTGAGTAAGTGATGCTGCGGGATCCTTTGCCGGGGAGGGGAGGGGAGAGGGTGACTTTGCCTGGCAGCGAGCGATCAACCACATATAACGAGGCATCGTCTTTCTTTTTCTTCGCGGTCCCTTCCTTGGCTTGCCCTCGGCAGCGATTTCGATCCTGGGGCGGATCCACATATAAATTGATGCTCCGATTCATACGAACCAACCGTAACGGCTCCTTCTCCTGGCGTACTTTTTATTAGCGGTGGCGAGATTGCTCCCGCTACGAGGATCGTTTTCCTTGGCGCTTCGTTCCCCCACCCCCCTTTTGCTATTTCCTGGCCGTGGAAGGCTGTCCCTTTGGGAGTCAATCGAGGCGGTTGCTGCTGCTGCTGCATGAAATATGAGGGGGGATGGTCCAGATTGGATACAGATGGAGCTGACTCGACCATCCGCTTCCTCTTTTTGCCTCTCCTCCCTCCTTCACATGTTAGCCAGTCTTCCCCCAGGGCTCGCTCGCTTGCTCTTTCGCTCTCGCTCTTTCTCGTGGCGTGGAGGCTTCCCCACCCTGAGTTCAGGCTTCAGCCCCCACCCCGCTCCAAGCAGCCCCTCTGGTGGAAAGACGCGGCTTGAGGGGTGGAGGGAGGGGGGCGGCTGCTGCTGCTTTGCTTGAGCGTTTTGTTCTGGCTCGTCGTTTTCCATTTTTTCCCCTCTCTCCCTTCTTTGCAACTGTACCGTTTTCTTCTTTGTTCGGTTTTTTTTCTCCCTTCCCCCCCTCCCGATTAGGGTTTTTTTTTTGCGAGCTGTCGGGTTTCTCTTTTCAACGCATACATGGAAGGGCGTGTGAACGTGATTTGTAGTATGTGTGTGTGTGTGTGTGAGAGGGGAAGATTCTGCTTCCCCCCTGCTTTTGTAGATTAAATGTGAGCAGCCCTACCTAAAATGATGCATAGCTTTACACCTTAAAGACATCCCTGAGGGAGAAGCTATGCTGAATCCTTTTCCCCTCTCTCCTCGTTGATACCGTCTGCGTCTGCTTTGTTCTTATAATTTTACGTGTATGAAAGATTCCAGAAGGAAATGTGGTTTATATGGGTTCTTTGAAATGATTACACAAATATCTTTTGTCAAAGCTATCTTTTCAAATCGTTTGTTGTGGATGCACATGTAATGTTATATATGGCTATAGCAGATTTCTACCAGTCAATTTAAAAAATCTTACCAGGTTTGAAATACGCAGGCTATTAGGAAAGAGATAGTCCAAAGGAAACAAATGATAGCTGTACAGATGAGTCTTCTTTTGTGATCTCATCCACTAATTGTTTGGAACAGATGCTAGAAATGGGGGAAGGGGAGGGTTTCCGTTCATAACTGTACTCTTATACAGGTACTTTTTAATATTTGCATTCCAGCTAATCTAGTACATGGCATTGGACAAAATCCTAAACATCCTAATTAGAAACTGCTTAAAAATGAGCTAGGGTTGTTCAGAGTATGGTATTAGTGGGTAAGAAAGCTGAAGGATTTGTGCTACTTGTTAGTGTCTGAAGTTGGATAATTTTAAATAGGTGCTGCCAACACCACTTTCTATTTCTACTACGTTATGCTGCTTCACATTTAAAACTGTAATAAGACAACATGTCTTCCTTTATTGACTCTTATTTTCAGCATCAAGGGATCTTTTTAAGAGACTTAAAAAATAAGTGATATGTGATAAATTTTCAGTTATCACAGCCTTGAAGTCTTGGGTGCAAACACCATGGTATCCTTTCAGTTAAGTTCACTGACTGGATTCACATGTCATACATAGGTTTGCAAAGTTTCAGAACATTCTGCTAAGCGACATGCAAATCACATAATGGTTTAGGATAATATGTGAAGTTAGGCAGTTTTTTACTTTCTTCTTAGTTCGTTGATTTTATACTGTAATCCTTCTGTAAATATTTGGATGAGATGCTCATAATTATTTAAAACAAATGATAATTACTCTTCAGTAGGAAAATTTCCTATCTTCAACTTAATCTTTTTTTAAAGAATCCAGCCTATTTCATGAATTGTTAATAAAAGTTAAGTGCTTAATAATATTTGATGCTCAAGAGTTTAAGATGCTACAAAGTGTGAAGTTCAAAATTGTCAAACATCTAAAAATTATGATTAAAGGTTAATGGTTTTGTTGAATGGTGCCTCTAAAGTTTGTCATTCAGGGAGCACATTTACTTCTTCACCTTCATCTACTCATTTTTGGAACTGCAGTGATCAATGTCCCAGAACTGTACTGTATACAAAGGATTTTGTGATATTGGTAATAAAGTATCTAGCAGTTAACATTTCAACAGTAGTGATTTATAGATTTTAGTTATTCACTAATGTGCAAGTACCATTTTAAAAGAAATTTAAAAATCAGATTTTTTATTTAAATTAGATGTTTTTGATTTAAATCTATTTTTTTATCAAATTTATTTTAATAAAATGCTTTTGGAGTAAAATCTATCTAAAGATAAGTTTTCTCCTTAAGATACATTAATAATTTAGTTTATTCAGCATGAAATGGAGCTTAGTTATGTAGCATGAGGTTGTATATTCTGCAATATTTACATTTTTAGTAAACTCATTTAATGAAGCCAAGCTCTGCAAACAGATAACATGCACTGCATTGATGCATTCACACAATTTCACAATAACCATGAGATAAATCATAAAACAAAGTTCAGGAATATTCCTTTATCCCATTGTTTTGAAAATCTATGTACACTACAAACTATGATTATTTGAAGAGAAATGCATCTGTACCACTAGGCTCTTAAGTGTGAGGAGGAAGGGCAAGCAGTAAAAATGAAAGTGAAACCTTCTAAGCAGCTTATAAATATAATATTAAAGAGCACCTGTAATTTCAGATCCATCATGGCAGCGCCTGTTAGCGGGCTGCCTGCTCATCTGCTGCCTGCCACATCCCTCATCTTGTTGTGTCACCGCCGCATCACCAGCCGTCCGATTAAATTGAATGGGACTCTCGGTGAGTCAACAGCAGGTCAGAGGAGGAGCTGCTTCAGGACAGAGATGACAGTTGCTCTTTGAAAATTATGATTTTAATCGAGTTGATTTAAATCAAGCCTTTTTACTAGTGATTTAAATATGATTTAAATCGTGATTTAAATCCACCCTGGCAAATACAAAGCCTATATACATTTGATTTATTACAGTGATAGCCATGTGATGTAATCTAATAATGAAATTTTCGCTGAATTGTTTAGCAGTTGTAAAAATCACACAAACTATATGCTGCTGAATTAGGTTTGCAGATCTTAAAGGAGTCATGAAAAATGGAACCACCTTGATAAAGGGGGTTAGAAGAATCACAAAGATAGCAGGTGTGATAGTCTTCTTTTAAATTAGATCAGTTACTTTTAATTTTTTCATTTTAAAATTACTCTTGAGGAAGAATGTATACTTTATAATTCCTAAAAGGGACAATTGGTAATTTATTATTAATACAGTTATTCTGTAAATAGATACTTAATTTGTAACTTACTGCTAGTGAAATCCAATTGCCTCTTGTACTAAAAAATTATAACAATGTGACAAAGGCTTCAAATTTGAACTGAAATCAAGATGTTTGAGGGAGCTTCTTTCACACTTGGAATGATTTTGTTTTAAAATATTTTGCACATGACTAAGAGTCATGTTAGCCTAGACAGAAGAATCAGTGTCCTTTGCTCCTACTATGCTTTCAATGATGAGCTAAAGCATATATTTTGAAGAAGGTAATCATTGTATATAATATATTTGTATACTTACCTAGCATAGAAGCAAATTTCATAGAAAAAGTGATATTTTTGAGTAAACTTTCTTAGACTTAATTTGGAACAAAAGTACAAAACTTTCCAGAAAAAAATGTATGTGAGTTAAATAATGATTAAAAAGTTTCAACATTAGATCATAAAATAGTGGCATTTGGTTTTGAAGTTATTATAAGAACAGTCAAAATATTGCCATCATTCTAAACATATTACACATAGACACTCATTATGCTGTTTCCTTTCAAGATAAGTTTTGTTAAGAAAAAGAGTAAGAATTAAGGAAAGATGGAAAGATGGTAACATTTAGCTTCCTCATCCATTTTTGCATCTTTAATAAATATTTTTCCTTGATACAGATTTCATCTATTTGCTTTGATTTTTAGCCATTCATGTATAATTTGCCTCACAATAAAACTTTCGGCTTTGATACATTACTTGTATTACAACTATTTGATCCATACTGCGTTTATATTAATATTTATTCTAGATTATTGGATTGCCAGCCCATAATACAGCACAATCTTCATATAAACATATACATTCATATCCAAACCAACACACTTCTAATACTGCCCTAAACATTGCTTATACATTTTAATACCTGAAAAGCCAGGGGATAATATCTACACTCTCTGCTCAGTGGTGACATGTTTGCTGTGTATTCCATTTTTGCTGCTAGTCTCCAAGCAAAAGATAAACTCCAGAGATCCAGATGCAAAGCGTATAGCCATTAACTAAGGTATAAATGGAAGGTAATCAGCCAAGGTTATAATTTTATCATTATCAGAGTCCCTTGGCCAATAATTGGCTTAATGGACCATGATTTCATCAATAGGAAGAAGATAACCCTAGTCTCATTAATAAAATAGTCATAAATTAGCATACTCCAAAGAAAAGTAAAGGAAAAAGGTAACCAAAACAAATGGAATCTGAAGAATAGCATAAAAATTGTTCAAAATGAATATACACTCTTTTATCCAGTTTTAAAATCTTTATTTTCAGGGCAGGGTTTTCCCATAGGACCACATTTTGAAAAATCTGGCAGACTGAGGAAAGCCAAAATAGTTGAGAAAAGTTTCTTGATACAGTGTGCCTGTTGCATCATTTTTGTTTTTATTTCTGGAAGTATAAAAAGCACAATGTGTTTTTAACCTTAAATATTAATTACATATTTTTGTGTATCACTAATCTTCTAAAAGTAACATATATAGTTATTTCAAATAGGTGGGAGGAGAAAAATCGTATTAGCCTTTTCCAATCCTGATTATGATGGCACAATCCTTGATCCAATCAGTGCTTACTATCTGGTATTAGCATTTGGAAATCTTAGAAGTGGGTTGTTGAAAATTTTGCTTGGATACCAACCAAAATATTGTATTTGGCAAAACATGCACTGAAGTATTGTGGTTAGCAATAAGCTGTACTTATTTCAGCAAAGTGGTTTGAATATCAGTCTAAACCAGTGATGGCTAACCTTTTCCGGACTGAGTAGCCATAGCACGTGTGTGTGTGTGTGTGTGTGTGTGTGTAAATGCATGCGCGCTCATCCAAACCGGCAAAATGAAATGCACCTCTGGGCATGTGCTCGCCCCCCGTGAATGCACATGTGTCCCTGCATGTGCTGTGCCCTCGTGTGCACATGTACCCTGTGCCCCCCACATGCAACCCGGCCCCTCGCACATCTGTGGCAGAGACCCGACCAGCTGGCTGGTGGGAGGCATGCGTATGCATGGCGGAACTGAACTGGGGCGACAGCTCATGTGCCCACAGAGAGGGCGTTGTGTGCCGCTTGTGGCACATGTGCTTTAGGTTCACCATCATGGGTCTTAACAATATTAGGCTTTGGGGTTTTTTGATAGTATGCTGATGTTAGTCCAATTAATGAAATTGTGGTTTTCCGCGATTTATGTAGTTATTGGTGAGCCTGGTGCATATCTCTCAGCAGGATCGGTGGTGGTTTCCTCCTCCAAACTTGGAACTGGAAAGAAAACTGAATAAGTATCTCTGCAAGCTCTAAACTTCAGTCAGGTTCTAGACTGGAAACCTGTTTTGATGTTTAGCTCCTAAAATGTTAACTGACATTTGTAGTTAACAATACAACTGTTAAATTATATTGCAATTTTTATAAAATTGCAATATAATTTCTTTTGTAAGAAAAACAAATGTATAGAAACAAATTAAAACAAATAGTGATTTTGAATTAATGAGCACATGAATGTCCATGCAGTAATATCCACAGCATGTTCTCAAAAATTTTAAAATGCCCTCTGACCAAAGCAAAACCCTAGGAAATACAGCATAATATAGCGTTGCAGAGAGAATAAGCTTTCATAAATAGCCACATAGCGACAAAATAATTCAATTTATCATTGTACTATATCATTATATTACATTATATATCATATATATTGTGAATTGACATGAAGACCAAAAAAAGGAAAAATAATGACCAGTTATCTTTCTCAGCTCTTTGGCATATGGTATTCAGTTAATGGGGGAAGTGTAGATTTCTAGTTTCTTGTGTTTATAACAATTTAATTAAAATTCTGTGGTTTAGTTCATATGTCTTGCCTAACCATAAATGTTGGCAGACTACAATTATTGTATTTTTCTCACTACAAGACGCACCGGACCATAAGATGCACATTAGCTTTAGAAGAGGAAAACAAGAAAAAAAAATCTGCTTCTCAGCATCCATCCAGTATTCATCTGGCTAGCATCCTTGCAATAAACAGCCTGGTCAGCTTCAGCATGTTATCGCAGCCCCAGCACGTGGCTCCTCAGGGCTCTGCTCCATTACGCCCACCACTGGTCAACTGAGCTGAGCTGCTGCTGCCAGGGAATGCTGGAGCCTTCGCTGCCGAACAGCTGATTGGTGGTTGGATCGACCTCCCGGAATACTGCCGATCAGCTGTTGTAGGTGGAAGGGATCACGCCTACTGCCAGTGCCAGCGATTGATGGTGATCGGTGGCAGCATTACCCGCCACCTAGAACAGTTGAACGGCAGTATTCTGGGACGCTGATCCAACCGCCAATCAGGTGCTCGGCAACAAAGGCTCAAACGTTCCCTGGCGGTGGTGAGTGGCGGCCACCATCGCCACACCAGCCCCTCTCCCCCACGCCACATTATTCGCTCTATAAAATGCACAGACATTTCCACCCACTTTTTATGGGGAGGGGTGTTTTATTGTGCAAAAAATACGGTACTATTTTCATATAGCACTCTTAAGTTTAAATCAGAACAACTGTATAATGGCTTAGTATAAAGTTAGCTCTTCAGATATTTGAATATCCATACTAGCTTAATTATCGATAGTCCAATTCTAAGAAACTGCTTACTTTGCAAGTGGTCCAAATATATATTTGTTTTAAAATGTGTTACAAATGTATCATAATTCTAGTTTGTTTTAGAGAACCAATTGGTATTTGGAGAAATGGAATAGTTTTTTTTTAATGCACATTAGCTGAATAATGCAATCTTTATGAATTTAAGCAATAATGCATAGAGATCTTCGTATTTTTGTCTATGAGTCTTTATATATCCACTGACATACTGTGTCTATAGATAATCAGATTATCGAATTCAGGTGGTAGAATACAAGAGCTTTTTTTACTTGCTAACAACATTAAATGGCTAACCACAGAGTAGATCAGAAGGATAAACCAGATAAATCCCAGGAGGAGAGAACTAAATCCTGTTACAAAGGATTCATAGGACATCAGTCAAAAGTACATATGCAGTCTTAAAGCAAAATGGCTACTCTAACTTTAAGAACAAAACTGAACATTGTAGTAGTTTTATCCACAAACATCCATTTCCATCAAACCTGGTTTCCAAAGGAATTTCTTCCCCCCCCCCCCCATTTATTATTTCTTAGTTGAGTGAATGATGTAGAAAATCTAGAATGGAGTCAGAAATTGCAAAATCCTAATTCAGATTTGATATGCTATACCTAGAATGAATCTCTGATATATACTTTACTACTTTTAATTATCAGATCTGATGTAACCCTGTTTTTTACACATTGTGTTAGCAAGTTCCAATAATATGTTATTGTATTTTTTTAATTTTTATTTACCCCCCTCCAAAGATTTTAGTTCGTTTTTCAATTGAATTGTACAGTTTATAGGTTATATTAAAGGTGGAAAAAATTCTGAAGTGATTTATCTTGGTCTGATTTTTTTTTATTTGATTTATATGCCGCCCCTTCTCCAGAGACTCAGGGTGGCTTGCAATGCGTTAAGCAATAGCCTTCATACTTTTGTATATTTATACAAAGTCAGCTTATTGCCCCCACAATCTGGGTCCTCATTTTACCTACCTTAGAAAGGATGGAAGGCTGAGTCAACCTTGAGCCTGGTGAGATTTGAACTTGCAGTAATTGCAGGCAGCTGATGTTAATAACAGTGCTTTAGTCTGCTGCGCCACCAGGGCTCTTTATTTTCTTTTATATCTCAAAAGCCTGGCATTTTAACAGGGGTGTGTAGACTTTTTATATCCACTGTATATTCCTTGTTTGGCCTTTATGCCTAAAGTGCATTGGAAAAGTTTTTTACAGCAATCAAATCCACAATTTAATATTACTAAATATTATCCAGAATGCCAATATAAAATACCGCAAAAACATTCTTTCTATGTTTCATGTGATTTAAAAGCCAAGTTCTTACAAAAAGTATTTTTCAGATATATTGGATTTCTCTGTGAAAATTAAGAAAAGGTTGACTGTCGTCATTTTATACTGGAAATGTAATAAATGTAAAGGAACATTAGTGCTCATGCTTTCAGCATGCCCATTCAGAGTGCCCTACCTAATCAATGATATTAATATATAATCAGTGATACTATCAGTGTGGAGAACCAGGTTTTTGCAAGAACAGGATTTAAACACAGTAATGTATTGCATTATTTTCCAAAATTTGTAATTTTATGCGAAACCTCACATCATGTCTGGACTGTCATGAAAAAAGTGATTATTCCTGAAATAATATGTAGATATTGGCTAAGTGAAATTTGCCATCTCTGTGCCTTTAAAAAAAACCTGTATTGATAGAGAGGCATTATAAAGCCAAATGGTCTGTGTGTGGTTTGTTGTTTAAAAGTATAAAAGGTAAGGTAAAGGTTCCCCTCGCACATATATGCTAGTCGTTCCCGAATCTAGAGGGCAGTGCTCATCTTTGTTTCAAAGCCAAAGAGCCAGTGCTGTCCGAAGATGTCTCTGTGGTTATGTGGCCAGCATGACTAAATACCAAAGGCACACAGAACGCTATTACCTTCCCACCAAAGGTGGTCTCTATTTTTCTACTTACATTTTTTTTTACATGCTTTCAAACTGCTGGGTTAGCAAAAGCTGGGACAAGTAACAGGAGCTCACCCCATTACGTGGCACTAGGGATTTGAACTGCCGACCTTTCGATCAACAAGGTCAGCGTCTTAGCCATTGAGCCACCACGTCCCTTTTAAAAGTATAATTGTAATTAATTGTATAAATATAATAACACTATTTAATGTAGAAAAGTAATGAAAATGTGAAATGTTAATTATACTTTGGGTTTTCTTATTTTTAGTGTTTTTTTAGCAGGGTAGATAAAAATCAATGATTTTTTTAAAACTTTTTTTTAAATCAGATTTTTTAAATTTAAGTCAGATTTTTAAAATTTAAATCAGATCTTTTTTATTTTTATCAAATTTATTTTAATAAAATGCTTTTGGAGTAAAAATCTATCCAAAGATAGTTTTCTATTTAAGATACATTAATAATTTAGTTTATTCAGCATGAGCTTAGTTATGTAGCATGAGGCTGTATATTCTGCAATATTGGGACTATTGGTAGGTCAACAGCAGGTCAGAGGAGGAGCCACTGCAGGACAGAGGTGACAGTTGCTCTTTAAAAGTGTTATTTAAATCGAGTTGATTTAAATCAAGCCTTTTTACTAGTGATTTAAATCGTGATTTAAATCGAGTTGATTTAAATCAAATCCACCCTGTTTTTTAGTTTGTATTGTGTAGAGTTTGTATATGGGTGTTTTTTTTAACATAAATTTAACATTAAATTGATACGTTTTTTGTTTTAAAAAACTGAATAAAATCATATTATTTTAAAAAGTAAGAGTGGCTATTGTTGAAGCCAGCTTGAGCCAAGAACTGCAGGCCAGGTGCATGGAAACAAGCCTTGCCCCAGGGCTCAGTTCCAAGAAGTAGGAAACAAAAGAGTGGCACCACTGCATCCAGAAGGCTATTAGCCCAGTAAACAGTGACTCCCTTTACCCTCACTTTTTTTTTAAAAAAAATTGATTTATATGCCGCTCTTCTCTGGAGACTCGGCTTACAATGTGTTAAGCAATAGCCTTCATACTTTTGTATATTTATACAAAGTCAGCTTATTGCCCCCACAATCTCGGTCCTCATTTTACTCACCTTAGAAAGGATGGAAGGCTAAGTCCACCTTGAGCCTGATGAGATTAGAACTTGCAGTAATTGCAGGCAGCTGAATGTTAATCACACTGCTTAGTCTGCTGCGCCACCAGGCTCTTCACCACTTTAATGAAGATGGATTGGAGTAGCAAAATGTCCACCCTCTTTCCCCATTACTACTCACGCTCATAGCCACTACTATGGCAGAAATATATAGGTTGAGTTAATGACTTGCCAGAGACATGTCTCCCCTTCCCAACAAATGATATTGGCACCAAGCAAGGATGGACCTCCAGTGGTTCTAACTGACACAAAACAATATTCATTTTGTTTCTCATCCAAGCACTAACTGGGCAGAGAATCTATTTAAAACCTGAACAGCAGAAGATGGAATCACTAGAGATTTCTGACAACCTCCACACCACCACAGAAAGAGGATACCAGTTCCTAACCAAAAATGCGTATCAATCTCGTAGATCAAATTCCTAATACCCTGTTTCCCCCAAAATAAGACATCCCTTGATAATAAGCTCAATCGGGCTTTTAAGTGCATGGCAATAAAGCCAAGCGCTTATTTCAGGTTTCAAAAAAATATAAGACAGGGTCTTATTTTCAGGGAAACACGGTATAAGCTAATGGAGAACTAAGGAGCACTCATCAGGATATTTTACCAGAGGGAGACGAGACCAAATACAAAGACTTACAGAAGTCCAAGTATCATTTGCTAACTGCCAATTCTTTCATCAATTCAATTTCATCATGAGTTGTTTCATCTCTTTGATCATTTGCTTTGTGGTATTGATTGAAATTCAAAATAACTATGCCAATTTGTGTAGTTTGGAGCTTCTTGGAAATAGGAGTATTGGTTTGGTTGACACCTTAGTTCCACAACGGTATTTGTTCTTTCTATGACAGGTTACTAAAACAGCTAATCAGCTCTTGTTCAGAGATAGCAGCTGAATATTCAGAACGCATATTGTGTTTACTTGAACTCTGTCTCGCTAAGAGCTGTTCTGTCATTAGGGAGTGTAAATTGTTATCTGCTTCATTGTCTTGTTTGGTTGCTTCTTGGTTCTTGCTACTTATACATTTAACAGCTGGCTCGTTTTCCCTCAACAGTAATGAACTGATATTTGTATCTCTAAATTCTCTGACTAGATAAATTCTAAAAGCAGTCAAGAAGGATTCATTTTCAGTAATACTTGCAGAATTGCATTTGTTCTATCTGCTTGAATGAATCAATTTTTATTCCTTTCTGTCTCACAAAACAGCTGCTGTATTTTTCAGAGTATAAGACGCACCTTTTCCCCCCCAAAAAGAGGGTGAAAATCTGGGTGCATTTTATACTCCGAATGTAGCCCAGCCCGACTTCTCAAATGGAGGTTTCAGAGGCTGAAAAAAGCATCAGAAAGGAAGCTTCAGAAAAGAAGCCTCCAAACAGAGCTTCAGAAAAGAAGCCCCCAACAGAGCTTCAGAGACTTTTTTCTGAAGCTCTGTTTCGGAGGCTTTCAGAGGCAGAAAAAAAAGTAAAAAAAAAAAAGGCACAGAGCTCACACCCGAGGAACTTGTTGCTAAAATTCACCTCTGGGAACAGCTGAATGGGGGTATTCCGGGAAGCCAATCCTCCTGTCAATCAGCTTTTTTCTTATTTTCCTCCCCAAAAACTAAGGTGCGTCTTCTACTCCAGTGCATCTTATACTCCGAAAAATACGGTATATTACTTGCAGTTGGCAACAGAATAATGAGGGAATATTTTTAACATCATTATACACACCATCTCTTGCATAGCTTGATAAACATGTAAGTGACCTAAGTTATTTGGATTGCCTGAGTTATCTCAGGTCCTTTTTACTTTGATCACTACAATGACTCCGCTGTCATAAAAAGTTTTGTCACTTCTTGGTCAAGTTAGGTGCTTAAGTTGTGCTATGACCTAGCATAGCTACAGAGAAGCATTAAGAAACCTTTCATTACCTTCACCTTAGACACTTAGTCAGTTGCTTAGAAATGGCTTTCATTATCTGAACCATCAGAAAACATTATCCAAACAAGATATTCCATAATTCTATTTAATCTTTATATTTAATCGCTCGTTCACATAATTCTTCCTCTACAGGTTCTCTAACTTTCACAATAGATGCATTTTCCCCAAAAGGTATTATATTTTTCTAATCTTTCAACTGGTAGAAGAATGTATCAGTGCTTGGCTAATATTTAGAGTGTATTTCAGTGTCATGGCTTCATATTAGTTTAATGTAAACAGCAACAATGCTCCCATTCACTTGTGATTTACTTATGCCAAGAAGGCATTATTTTAGTTGCATGGTTACCTTTATTGTGTTCACATGACTTGAACTCATGTCTCTGTTACTTCTTTCCCATGACACATGGTAGGCTGATATGTATAGTCAAACCAATGGTTTGTTTGGTTTTGATTTAGTATACAGTATTATGTTTATAAGCAATTCTAATTGCCTCCCCCGAAAATAAGCCCTATCCAAAAATACTAAACGCAGAGCTGGAAATCAGGTAAGACAGCAAGAGAAGCTCCATCTTGTTCCACGTGCCCCAAAATAATAAAACCTTCCCAAAAATAAGGCCAAGCACTTGTTTCAGGGTTAAAAAAATATAAGACAGGGTCTTATTTTGGGGGAAATACAGTAATATGTGAATCCAGTCTGTGATTAAGGAAACAACAGCATGGAACAAGGGAGGATCTAGCAGTAAGCAGAACAGCAGAAACGGTTGGACCTGAAATATCTTTGCATGATTGCACTGCAGTGAAAATGAAGCACAAACCTTTGTCCCTAATTATTCTATAAAAACACCGGAAATAAAAAGGTTACCTACGTGAATGCCTACAAAGTACATTAGGCTTTAGAAGGAGAACTATAACCTCATTTCAGTAATGTCTGAGAGATAGTGAAGCATGGTAAGGGATTGTTGTAGTAGTCTGCTTGCCAAGGTCAGGCTCACCTCTGCTGAAAAATCAAGCAAAATAGATACGACTTCTGGGATCCTCTTCTAGACCAACAGGCTCTATAGGAAGTGAAATTTGATCACTTTGTCTTGATCGGTGACACAATAATGATGACTTAAAAGTCCAAAAACAACGTGTTTCATAGATTATCAATTCAAATTCAGATTTGAATTGTTCACATCAATATTTAACTCAAATATTGGCAGAGTATATGCAGATCATTCAAAAGGTGATAGCCTTTATTTTTAGCTGGAATCAGAAATGCAGAATTCTGATTCTAGGTCATAAATTTCTTACTGACAATTTTTCATTAGTTGCATCCTCTATGACATTTGTTTCTCTGTAAACCAGCACTGAACAGTGTAGCTTCTAAAACAATAACATTTGTTTCCTCCTTTCAGAATGAATCTCTATGGATTAGGGCAGCTACTCAATAGTGTTAAATAATTTCATTTATATTTTGGGTTTCTGGCCAATAATTGCCAGATTGACATTCAAGTTAAAAAAATTAAAAGACCATATAAATTGAATACTATACAAAAACGATCACTTAATAAGTTAAAAACAGAGACTAAGATAGACATTATCAGAATGATCTTAAAACTGTCAATGAAATTTCAGGACAAAACATAGAAAGTAAAGCAGATATCAGCTGTAAAAACCCAGATGTTTAGTAGATGGGAGCAAAGCGACACACTTTGTTCCTATCGGTAATCATCCAGATTTTTGCATCCCAGATCTAGTAGCCCTACTTAAAAATATATGGTTGGCCTACACATTAAATTAATAAATGAATTATTTTGTAATGCATAGAAAATATGTATTTCATTCATGTTATTGAACCTTATGCTATGTTATGCAAGTGTCTGAATTCTCATATGAAGGACTCTTTCTTTACAAATGTTATCTGCTACCACAAACAACTCCTCCTTCCTTGAGCCTTATAGGGCTGGGATTGGCATGTGTTGGTTGTTTAGGACCCACTTTAGTTTTACTATAAATCTGAGTTCTATTGTTGGCAGTTAAGTATAAATCAACCTAGTCTAAGCAAATGAGCATAGTCTAAGAATTAATGATATCAGCTGTAGAAGTACATCTAAAGAAAAAAAAGAAAGCAACCACATGCGGAACTTCAAATAAGTATAAATTAGTCTCTTTAGAACAATTGCAGTCTGGTTACAATTTAGGATTTCAGAGTATTCATTAAGGTCCTTACAAAGTGGACCATCTGAAATAGAGTATCTTTGGCCTCTTAAAGTCTTGTTAAGAAGCTCTAGTAAGATTCATGAAAGTTCGTTTCTTGGTGTCTTCTGTTGTTGATACACTGAATGAAGCTATTGCCACAGTATATTTAGCCTGTCAGGTTTTTTTCGATTTAAAGGGTAACTTCATTTGATTTACAGCTCTGCACTTTCGTGTATATTCAACCACTATGAAAGAGAAATATAATTTTGAATGTGCATTCAGAAATAAAAAGCAGAATACTGTATATGCTTATTCAGGCCTTACAATAGTACTTAGAGATCCTAGATTTTTGAGGTGTCAATGCTGTGCTCTCACAGAACATTGAAATTCATCACACCTTTTTTCAAAGTGTGTAAGTGTTAAGTCTTTAAATTGAGTTGAAACTGTTTTTATTCAAATCTGGTTCTCAGAGAAGCAGAGCCAATTTTCTTCTTGTTAAATTTTAAAAGTGCAATCATTACTGATGACAAAAAAATTAATAGGTGGTATTAAACTCACCGCACATAGTTCCAAGAAAATATGAATTGAACTTTATACGCTTTTCTAGTTTAGACAGCTTTTTCACCATAGGAGGAATGTAAAATGCTTATCTACATTACTGTCATAATTCTGCCACTTGTTTCCCCTAACTCCAGTAGTAAAGTTGCTTGCTCCAACTTTTTATGGGGGAGGGGGAATTCAATTTAAAGCAACTATGTTCTAGATTAGTGATGGTTAATCTTTTTGGTGCTGCGTGCCCAAAGTGCGCACACACACAAATGCACGCATGCATGCCCGAACCCCCAAAGTGGGACACCCCCACACCCCGTTTTGGCTTCCAGGTTGGTGCAGTTTTCCAGGCCCCCTGTGCTCCATTTGGGGCCTTGTAAACCTCTTGCACCAACCTGGAAGCCAAAACAGGGTGCGGGGGTGATCCATGAACCCCCTGCACCCCGTTTTGGGCCTAGAAAGACTCCTGCACCAATCTGCACTCACCTGTGCATGTGCCTTACTCCCCCGCGCATGCGCGGCAGGGACCCAAAGACCAGCTGGCACACACATGCGTGGTGGAACTGGGCTAGGGCGACAGCTGGCGTGCCCGGAGAGAGGGCTCTGCGTGCCACCTTTGGCACACGTGCCATAGGTTCGCCATCACAGTTCTAGATATAGTAAATACTGGATACAGCTGATATGCAGTTATTTTCACTTTCTGTCCTCTTAATTAGTTACTATGTGCTCAGCATTCTGATTTATTAATTTTGACCTAGTTATTTGCGAATATTTTTTTAAAAAATAACACGTTCTTCAATATATTTGAGTTTATACATTTCAAGGATTTCTTTACTGTTATAAGATTTATAAATGGGTTTCTTCTATTTTATGGATAAGAGTTTGTTCTTGTCGAATAGCAAAGAGAAATTCAATGCATGCCTCCCTGAAAAGGGGAAATCTGCCAGGTTCATTGGCAAGTCCTTGGCAGAATTTCCAGGCATTTGACCAAGCTTGGCTCTAAGCTCATATTTCTTATAAAGCTCTCAGACACACAACTCTGCATGGCTAGATAACGATTCTTTATCAAATGCATGTAGGACTGTGTTCTTATAATCACTATAGTAGTATAGATTCTAGTGCTTCTTCCTTCCACTCTTTCCATAATTTAATAGACCTTTTGCCCTGCATTTGGCTTTGAAACTAAGTGACTGTTGGTTGTTGGTATAACTGACATCTCTAGCCTGAGAAACTTATATTTTCAACTCCCATCCCTACATCCTCTTCATTCTTTACTCCATCCCTTAGATCTGTCTACAAGGATCAGAACCATCATCATCCTACTTCCTAATTTAATACAGTAGAGATTTTCTTCCCATTACTCCATCTCCAAGGCAATAAGAGCCTATTGTTTCAGAGTCAGAGCAACAGGAATAATTGATACTTCCTCTCCCCTTCAGTCTCTGTAGTTTACAGTCTTACATTTTCTGTGCTGCTGTAAACCTCCAAAAACCTGATCAAAGTAGTGTGTCTGTGTGTGTCTGTGTGTGTGTATTAAAATAAAACAATAGCTGAATTCTGTTCTTCTGCTAAAACTTACAGTTTCTGTCTGTCTCTTTGAGGCAATTTAATCTCTTCCCTTTCAAAGGGTAAAGAGCCAATGAATAACTTTGTCTTTGCAGACTCTTTCAGTCATTGATCCATATTTTATCTCTTACTACTTTTATCCTGCAGCATCTCTGCGGCTGCCAAATTTCTTACTATGCAACAAGATAGCTAGCTTGGGTTTATGATGAAATGGCAAAAGGCAAGAACTATACGCACTGTCTGCTATCTCTTGTCTATTTAACCATTCCAGTAAATCAAATACGTAAGTTATCCCCTCTTAGAATGTACTGAATTTCAACTCATCTCCCCAACTAGTATTGGAGGGAGTATTGCAGCCATGACGGTCCTTAATAGGAAGTTAGAATGTTACAATGACAATCTTATTATTGGAAATCTTGATGTGATCTCATTATTCCTTAAAACATGCTTAATCACCTGAAACTCCTGAATTATTCTTAATAAGTGTCAAATCAGTTATAAAACCCAGGAAAATTTCATCCCAAGGCTTCTGTCAGATTGGTAGAACTGCAGCAGACAGTAGATTTGCTGATTTAGGGTTTGACAATGCAATGCGTGTGACATGATGAGATGTAATGTTTGATGGCTACTATGTCATGAGCCCCCCCCCCCCCCCTAAAAATGTGAATTGCTTTAAGGAAGTTCTGTTGCCATCTGTCAGAGTTGAAAATGTCTTCCTTTTAGGAAAAAGAGCTGTGGTGGAACAGTGGTTAGAATGCAGTACTGCAGGCTACTTCCTCTAACTGCCAACTGTCAGCAGTTCGGCAGTTCAAATCTCACCAGCTCAAGGTTGACTCAGCCTTCCATCCTTCCTAGGTTGATAAAATGAGGACCCAGATTGTTGGGGGCAATATGCTGACTCTGTGAACTGCTTAGAGAAGGCTGTAAAGCGCTGTGAAGCAGTATGTCAGCAGTATGACAGTATATAAGTCTAAGGGCTATTACTATCACCAGTCTTTGTGGTACCACTCTCCCTGCTCCAAGAAAAAGGGAAATGAAAAAGAGAAAGGAATCCCCAAGATTCCTAGCTCCACATGTGGATGCTACTGTTGCAGAGCAGATTCATTCTATTAAGAAGGGAATTCTCTTTCTGTCTTCAGAATCTTCCACCTGGTAAACAAATTATTAGAGGATCCCCAAAGTTTTCTCGGTGGAGATTGGAAATTGGGAGAGGGTGATAAAGTAAAGATTGTTCTGATTTATATAATAAAAAACCAGGTTATAAATTCTGCATTCATGGAGCGTAAATGTTGTGGCCCGTCAGCAGCCTGTGCAGCTAGTAGCTGATTCCAACAGCAAGAAGGCTGGTGTGGTGCTGCGCCAGCAGCCTGTGCAGCTGGCACTCGAGTCAGACAATGAGGAGGCTGGAGAAGATGTGCCAGAGGCGGGGATTCAGCCAGGCCCTTCAGAACCTCCAGAAGCTCCCATAAGTGAAGAAGAAGAGGAGGAGGAGCCTCTTCTCTATGCACGGGCGCGCAGAGCTGCCAAAAGGCAGGAGTAGCTCCTTAGGAGGAGGTCTCCTCGAGAGTAAGGCTTGGGTCTAATTGGCCACTCCCTTAGCCTATTTAAGAAAGGGCGACAACTGAGGCAATTTGCAGGGAACAACTTCGTTCACTCTCCTTTGCGTTCTGATCTTAGTTCTCTTATCAGTTTCCTGCAAATTGCTTCTGGGCTTTCTGCCAACCATAGTAAGATTACACTTATTTATTCTTGGGATTCTTGTAGGCTGTTAAGAAAGTTAATTAACAGCCTTTATTTGAAAAAGACTGATTTAATTTAGTAAACTAAGGTTTGTACAGACTTTGTGTGTGCTGCGTTCTTTGGGGTCCATAGCTGGGGCAGAACAGTAAAGAATCAAAAGGAGTAAAAAAAAGTGACAGTCTGACTTGGCCTTAGGAAACTTGTAAGATGTGGGAAAGGGATCTAAGTTATCAGGATCAGTTTTAGATTTTATAGGATAACTCATTCCCTTGAAGAAGTGGAACCAAGCCTGGAAAGCTTCTTTAGCTCTGCTTCTTCTCTCCCACAAGCCTGAATATATACTTCTCCAAAGGCTTCTCCCATTCCCCACTGCACTTTCTCAAGCTTCACTGCTTCTCTCTCTCTCTGTCTCTCCTCCCTTTCCTTCTCTCTCTCTCCCTCTCCTTCGTCCTCTCTCTCTCTCTCTCTCTTCGTAATAGCTAGAAGTTCCTTGTTAAAACTATTTATTTCATTTGGCCAGTGGCAGTTAAATGTGTTAAAGAATGCACAATGTAGTTGGTAACCTATAACCCATTGAGAAAATTGAAGAAACACTTGCAGGCAAGGTATCCCATAAGGCCCTTTAAGCTCAGGGATGCTGTGGCAAGAAGGTGCATGTGTGTATGAACACAGGGACCCAGTCTGGGGAAAGAAGTTGCAGGGTGTTGTCTGCAAGTGCAGGGAGGCTAGGAAAAGGAGGAACAAGAGCCGAGGTGGCGCAGTGGTTAGAGTGCTGTACTGCAGCTACTTCAGCTGACTGCTACTTCAGCAGATCAGCAGATCAAAACGCACTGGCTCAAGGTTGACTCAGCCTTCCATCCTTCCCAGGTGGGTAAAATGAGGACTCAGATTGTTGGGGGCAATATGCTATTTAGTATACTGTCGATGTTGTAAGCTGCCCAGAGTCCTCGGAGAGTAGGCGGCATAGAAATATGATTAATAATAAATAAAAATAATAAAAGAGAGTGCAGGTGTGTGTGTATGAGTACCAGGAGACTGGAGAAAGAGTGCCTTATGGGATACCTTGTCTGCAAGTGCAGGGAGGCTGGGGAAAGAGGGTGCAGGTGGGTGCAAACCAGTGAAAGGGGAAGGAGGCTATACAGTGTGCAAGAACAAAGAAATGTTAGGGTGGGGGGAGACTGCCCAAGCATCTTGTGACCTCCCCTGACAGCTTCCCCTTTGACTTTGCTTGTGGGAAGCTGGCAGAGAAGGTCAGCAATAACTCATGAGGGATACTGCAACGGGTCATATGTGTGAGCTAGTTGCAAGTGCCCGAATTTTATTTACATAACTCTGGAAGTGCTGCAATGGCCTAAACTTCAAAGGCAGGTTGAAAGTCACTTTGTTCAGTGTCATTGTAACATTGAAGAGTGCTGAACAATTGGTTGTAACTCCTGTCAGAGGAAATCAGACAAAAAAAAATGTGATGGGGAAATAATACTCTTTTTGCTGATCACATTTCAAACATACTAAGAAATTGTGGTTTGTTTGAAATTAGAAACAAGGGAATAATTTTATGAGCCTAATTCTTCTTTGTGAGACAAAAAAATCATAATGTAAAATAAATTAAAAACTGGGGTTTCATTTAAATTATCAATATATTTAAAGGGTTGTCAAAGTATTTACAGAATGTTGTCAAGGTTTGAAATAAGATAATAATTCAGTTAGAAAACTGAAAATATGAAGCATTAGACAGTTTAATGACCTATGATTAAATTTATTCTAAATAATTGGATTCAATTTATAGTCGGAGTAATACAGTAGAACTACAGATACTCCATGTAAATCCCTGATCAGAAGAGAAGATACATTGAATTTATTAATATAAATTTTAATGAAATGCTAACTGATTAGGGGAAAACACTGTGATTTCAGCTTCCTTTTGTGAAAATATTTGGATAGACAGCAATTGAGATGTCTTCTGTTTGCCTGAGATAAGTCAATTTCAAGGTTAAGAAAATAAGCAACAAATACGATTGGCATCTACTAACTCTTTGCTGTGTTCAAGCTGATATGTAAGCTTTACTAAAATTGCCTTTTTCAAAATTATCTGTGTTAAACAACTACAAGCCCTCAAATTCAAAGAACACTTTACTGTAGTGCTACTTAAAGCTGTCTCATGCATAGAATTGTAATTAAGCCCCACTTATGATTTCAGCTACAACAAAGCTGTGCATCCAGACTCCTTTAAAACTGCTTCCGGATGCTGCCACACAACTTTTTTGGGCTTTACTGAGGCTTCTGACCACATATTCTTAGCTCTGCTTCTTCTCTCCCACAAGCCTGAATATATACTTCTCCAAAGGCTTCTCCCATTCCCCACTGCACTTTCTCAAGCTTCACTGCTTCTCTCTCTCTCTCTCTCTCTCTCTCTCTCTCTCTCTCTCTCTCTCACACACACACACACACACACACACACAGAGAGAGAGAGAGAGAGAGAGAGAGAGAGAGGGAGAGAATTACTACAGTGGCAGACTTCTGCTGGTATGGTTGGCTTTACTACTGTCTCACTGTAGTTGTACTACAATCAGCTTAGCCTTTCAGACCTCTTCTGTTAAGCTTCGTGAGTCTGCTATATTAGTTGCTTGGCGCACCAAAGTGGTGGGGGAGAAACCACTTTTTCTTTCCTCCCCTTTCTTCTTGGTTTGGCTCCCTCTCTAAGAGCTTAGCCTGTAACACAGGACAGCCTGCTCTTCAGCAGCCTTGAGGAAACTTAACCTAGTTGGGCTTCCCTAGCACTATCTCTCTGAGTTGACACTTCTTTTTCTCTCAGTGGGGGCTGGCATCTGTCACTGCCAAGCCTTTCTGCAATCTGCAGCTTCCAAGATCTTTCAGTCTTTCTTCCCTTCCCTGCACAGAGAAGTTCTTCAGCCATGTAGAAAGCATATACATACTTCTATCCACTCCTTTATTCTTTCTATGTTTTTTTCTCTTCAGTTTTTCATCTTCTGTATTTCCCCTATTCATTATTTGAGTCTAATAAGTAACAAGCTGCTGCTAAAGTGCCCATAATCCTCTATAAGGAATTATCCCTTTTCCATCGAAGGGGGTCCATTTTTTTCTCCATGACCATTCTTTCATAGTATGTTTATTGCAGATAGGAAGATGAAAAGAGATATCATAAAGTGGTAAAAATATAGTAGATAGCACATGGCATTTTGCAAGGAATTAGTATTTATTAAAAGAAGTAGCAGTGATTGTGTTCTTTGTTATATAGAATGACTGTTGGGAATATCAAAAGAAGCCAAAAGTTAGTTTAATACAGTGTTGGTGGGATATTTAAGAAGAATGTGTGATTAAACAAGAAACAATGGGGCCAAGAATGTATGGATCCTTAATGAATTTGGACTGAATACAAAAATGAGCAACAAGTACAAAATAAGTACATCGAGGTGGTTTGATAATTGAAAGACAATCAGGAATGAATTACAAAACAGATATACTGTATGATGGAAGAGTGACATTTTAAGAAAATTATGGTTGGGTTGAACTAAGATTCTGAAAACCAGAGAGATGAGAAGGTTCACAAGGATAGCAGAAGTATGCATGAAGTAGAAAATATGTTCTGTTCCATGCACAGAACAAACAGGGCTTGGAAGTTTGGCCAGCCCATCTGGGTGCATGTCCAGCCAACACCCAACACCCCCCCGAATGCCTTGGGTTTTTTTTTCTGGTTGAAACAAATTTAGGATGTTTTAGAGAGTGAGTAGGGCAAAGTTGGAGTGCCTCTTCTTCATCCATATATGGCCTATATATGTTCCTGCTTCTGGCTGACAATCCCTCCCCCATCGTTTTGTGCCTGCCTTTTCCTTAACTCTTTTTAGTAGCATGGTTCCTTCTGTTTTGGTTGTATGCCTGGTTGGCTTGCCCAGTTCTCCCCATGATCTTCCTACACCTTCTTTTTCCTCCCCTTTCATTAACTATCCACTGTTGCTACCTCCCCTGCCATGCATATAAAATCCACCCATCCATTCTTCCCATCCTTTATCAACTTCTTTTCTTTTACCTCTTCTTAGCTGTGCATTGCTAGACACCAGGATGCTATCGCTTGTAGCATATATGTCCTGGATCTAGGTCCAACCTGGTTTTGTTGCTGAAACACACATTTCAGTCCAAGCATAAGTTACTCCGAATTATCTAAATAAATAGATAAATATGCAAGGTATAGTGAGTAAAAGAGCCTTGGTGGTGCAGCAGACTAAAGTGCTGTTAACTAGCACCAGCTGCCTGCAATTACTGCAAGTTCAAATCTCACCAGGCTCAAGGTTGACTCAGCCTTCCATCCTTTCGAAGTAGGTAAAATGAGGACCCAGATTGTGGGGGCAATAAGCTGACTTTGTATAAAAAAAAAAAAGAACACCACTTAGGGCGGCCCGAAAGCCCTACTAAGCAGGTATATACAAAAGTATGAAGGCTATTGCTTAACGCATTGTAAGCTGCCCTGAGTCTCCGGAGAAGGGAGGCATATAAATCGAACCAATAAAAAAAATGAAAATGAATGAATGAATGAATGAATGAATGAATGAATGATATAGGCATAAATAGAATTGGCCATACTTCCTTTACTATTTGTAATCTCATTAAAAAAATTAGCTTACTGTTAATTTTGCATAACTTTGCATAACTTTAGTTATCCTGATAATGAATAGTATGAAAAATTTTCATATATGCGAAGACATACAATTCTAATTTCTTTTAAATTTATTTCTTTTCATTTTTATAAAACTAAATCAGAAAAACCCACGGTGGTTTACAGTACTCTGAAAAACCAAATGTATATGATAAACATCATTAAAATTATTTCAAATCAAGACGGTAAATAATAAAGGAAGGTGATAATGCAACGATCCCACATAAATTCTATTAATAAATATTAGCAAATTGAGATAGTTTTGAAATAGTTATTTATTTAATATACGGTACATTCCATTTTCAAAGGAATCATCCATGAACTCTGTTTCAGGAGCACAAAAGGCATAGAAGGCTGGCCTTTTAAGGTATCTTTGCATGGAAAAGCCAAGCAGGCCTCTGTCTAGGCATTGAAAATGTACATGAGGACTGAATGTACAATCAGTTCTGATTGTTGTCCAATAAAATGTCTCTTGAAACATTAATTCTTTATCTGAAGAAGTTGTTAGGATGTCATCACTTTGGCAATTTTGATGTAAGGGAAAATAACATTCATTGTTTCGTTCATGAAAGCAATCATGTTTCAAAGAGGGGTATTTGGCGGGGTGCATTGGAAGTAGTGACTAAAAACAGTAAGCGACATATAGGAAACATAGTGATACATTTCTGTATGAAAAATAATGTCTGTGAAACAAACCTTGATAAAAATTTCTAGCACTGGAAAGTACAAGGATTTCCAACAATTTAAAAAAATTCCCATTAGGAACTAGAACGTAAGGTTAACTAAAATATGTTCCCCTTCTCATTGCAGGATGACGTAGCCTTGTGAGGATTTATCAGCTAAGCAGAAAATGAGCTTAACATCCTGGTTTTTGGTGAGCAGTGGAGGCACCCGTCATAGACTGCCACGAGAGATGATTTTTGTTGGACGAGATGACTGTGAGCTGATGTTGCAGGTAATTCTATCTGTTCTCCAGGCAGTAAATGTCGAAGGCTTGGATGTAATATACTAAATGCATACTACTTTCTGAGGAGTCTATTTTGAACTGTTAAGTAGTTTACTTTTCCCTATTTAGCCTCTAGCAATCATTTGAATCCCACAAATATTATAGCTGAGACATCTAAAGATTCTCATCCTGTGGCTCCTTCATTTCATTTTTCCCCCATTGAGATCTGAAATAGAAGAATTGAGAAAGTTAGAAAAAATATAAAATTCTAAAAATATTTAAAGTGCTGTGCTTTAAAAAGTATCATTAAATAGTGATGGATTCCATAAAGATAACCAAGTTTGTTGCATCACTAACATTCAGAAGGTTGCAATGCTGTACAAAGTAGTTCATCATTCTACAACTGGCTTTGGAGAACCTTTGAACTAAAGTTGACAGTTAAGTATACAATGCTACTCTAAAAAGTTAGCTGTAAAACTCTAGATGTCAGTTGAGATTGGAAAGCTTAAAATTGGGCTAACAAATTTGGTAACCTAGTAACAAAATGCTCGATTTGCATGCATGGTCTGGTGATCTTACAAAGGATTGTACAGGTCTGGTAAGAGGTAACAAGCAAGTTTAATAACTCCGGAACTGTTTGTCCTATATAGTTCAGCAGTTATTTCTCCATGTTATATTTTGATCAGATATCCAAGGTTTTTGTAGTCCATCATGTATATTTTTATCCTATTTGGGGCTATTGTCATTACTAACAATACAACAATAGATTAGTTTCCACAAAATTGGCATTGATGAGCCCTGACCCAAGATCACAAAGCATAGCTTCAAGTATATATAAGTTACTGGTGAGATCCAGATTTATATGAAAGGCTATGTTATAATGGAAGGAGATGGGGCAGAAAGCAGAAGAGAACATCAAAAAAGGTAGAGATTAAATAGATAAAAGAAAAAGAAAAGAAATTTGAAGAGATCAGAAAGTATTAGCAAATTTTGAGATGGGGAATGTGTCCTGATATGAGGTGTGGCCGCCAAGATTGTGCTAAGCATTAGTATTTTCTTTGTTTTTCAACTTTTTTGTTTGAATAAAGTAGTTTTAAATTTATACAGTTTGCTATTTTAGAATTGTGTAATATGAACATCATTTTATCTTTTTGTATAAATTATTGAGAGGTACACATTACTTCCACATATTCATTCTGCACTCATTCACCAAATGGTAAATGATCTTTTCTCAGTTATTGCAAATAAGGTCCATTTTTCAAATAATTTGGTATTTACTAGCCTCTGTATAGCAACAGTATCAATTTAATATAGAATGTTACAAATAGTAATTACAAGTTTTTGAATGTACTATCTGTGCATGTGCATGACTGTGAAATACAACTGCGTGTGAATGGTCAAAACTAATGAGAAAGGATTGTAGAGGTAAACATCCTGATGTTTTGGAATTCAACTCGTATCAATCCAAGCTATCACCATTACAAAAGAGTAATGTGGAAGTTTTTATCCCAAAATATCTAGAAGACTCCTGATTGCTTATCCCTGATTTATTGTGACATCCAAATAAGGGTTCTTGTTTTGTTGATCCCAAATAATTAGGATTTCTAAGCCTATAACAATCCAATAAATATATTGCTAGACCTTAATAAAATTTATTTTTATTGCTTATAATGTACACAGCATACAGATAATATTTTTCATATGAAAATCTAAATTTTCCCAAAGATTATATATATATAACTGCTGCTACTTTTTTAGCATGTTACATTAATGAACATGAAGCCATTTTTTAAAAAAAAAAGTTTGTTCCTCTTGTTGCATCGAATGAATTCTTACATTTCTGTTTGGAGTTAATCATCTGCAGTGCCAACTATATATATGTACTTCAACAGAATGTACTATTTCTAGCTTTTAGTAATAGTTGATTACATATTATATTTACTTATATTATTTTTCTATAACAACATAGTTTGGAGAATAGAAGAAGGGACCTCTTATTAGCCTTTTCATTGTAATCTCTAGTGATCATTATTTAAAGAATGCTACCCTATAGCAGTTTTCTTGAATAACTAATCTAGGTTCTGTGAAAATACAGAAATAAAGAGAGATTTCAATTAGCTGTAAGTATTACTCTCCCATTCAAGTTTGGCCATTCACTTTTACTGGACTTCCTGATAGTCACCCAATATTATGCAAAAACCACAAGTGCTGAAGCAGATGTTACATGTAGTGTTACTTGAAAAATTCCATTTGTACTTCATTTTAATTCCAAGCTTCTTACTTTAACAGCTCTTCACAATGATGGTGTCATGTATTTGTAGTTATATAATAATTCAATTTGAACTACTTTTTCTGAAATGATTACAAGTTATTAATTTTTGCTACTTCAGATGTATAAATTAATATAGAAATTGTGTCATCTGAATATTTCAGTCACGTAGTGTGGATAAGCAACATGCTGTTATCAATTATGACGCCTCTGCTGATGAACACTTGGTGAAAGATTTAGGCAGTCTAAATGGGGTAAGTTTATTTTGTTTTTATTCAGTCTAGATCAGGGATGTCAAACTCAAGACGGGGTACTTAGATCTGGCCTGTGGGGCTGCCATGGAAAGAGCAAAGGACCAGCCCGCGGTGCCTCTGCCAGCGAAAAAGGAGCTCATGAGGGCCCTCCCAAGCTTCATTTTCACTGACAGAGAGTTGCAGGAAGCTATCACAGCCAAAAATGGAGCTTGGGAGCCTGTTTTCGCTTGCAGAGCGCTCAGGCCACCACTGGCGCCTCCAACATGAATGATGTCTAGCTGGCCACGCCCCCCTGGCCACACACATCATAACATTTCTGATTTAATATGAAAGTTCTATGGTTTAAACATTTATGCTTTCTTATGAAGCTCATGCTGGTAGTATATTCACTGATACTACTTTAAATGTTGTAAATAAATATGAATAAAGTGAGATACTTATTACAGAAAATAATTGACTTTCCTTCAGATGGGCTGATTTTGAGATATACTGAGATGTATTGCAATCCTTAAACATAGTTATGAAATGATAACTAAGATAGTTTGCAAGTATAGAGAGGCATAGTAAATGATGTTGCTATCAATAAAATTTAAGTATATTTTCTATTTGTATTCCTATCTCATATTTAAATGGGGGGGGGAATGTTTATTAATTTCCCCCCACTCTTTACATAATGTTACTTATCCTAACAAGAAATAACGTGATGAGTATGTATGGTACAAGTATGTATATTTTTATAGTTGTTTTGTTTGGATAATCATATGCTGTGCTATGACTTTGTTATCAAAATAAGGAAAACATCAAGAAATATATTACTCTAATATTATTTATTTATTAGATTTATACCCTACCTTTCTCTTAAAATTCACCATGGGTTATGTGTTTTTCCAATTTTATCCCAGCAACAACATTCTTGCTTTCTTTTTTCTCCAGACTTTCGTGAATGATGTGCGGATTCCAGAACAGACATACATCATCCTAAAACTTGATGATAAACTGAGATTTGGATATGATATCCTTAACATAACAATAGCACAACAATAGAAAAACATGTTTTGATCATGAGAGAGAAAGAGGGGGGAGGGATTTATACACTAAAGCCAGTGTATAAAAAGAGATCAATGTAATATTTTATTTGAAAAGTACTGTAACAATAAGCAATATTGTAATTTGGAGAAGAACAATGTGTGTTTGTGTCTGGAAAATTCCTGTCCCTTTTCCTACCCTTGGACAATGCCATATTTTGTCACTTGTAAATTATCTCCTCCCAAGTAACATGCATCTTTCCCATCAAGCTTATTAGCATATAAGTGATTATCATTTTTGTCCTCCCTTCTTACACCTTTTTAACATATGTTTTATACTGAAAGTTTTTTTATATATTGAAATGTTCTGCTCTACAGAAAAATATTTCCATATTTTTCTATTTTATAATTGTGCATATCCCTTTCAGATATGATATTTTAATTGTCTAATATAAGCAGCTGGGAGGGAGATATACAGCCCAATTGCAATAAATGAAAAGCAGAGGTGGGGACTGTTTACATATGAATTTAAGGGGGAGGGGGCAGGAGGAAGACACTGTGAATCAGAAAGGAAGCAATGGAGATACTGCAGCAGACATGTTTCCCCAAACCACTATCCATGACTTTACACAGTTCTCAAGGACAAGCCTATCTGTGTTGCTTATATATTGAAACAGTAAACAATTGTAGCATCTCAAAAACTTGTAGATTTGTAGTGTTTAAAAATAATTTGAAGTTTCTGAAATAGTGGACAAGAGTCACTAGTTTCCTTAGCGTGTCATACATACCAATCTTTTCACTGTAGTCAGAGGAGAGCTGAGGGTGCCTGAAGAAGCACTTAAGGTAAAAAACTAAATGTATATGTACTTTGTTTCTTGCGCTGTGTTGTAGTTAAAGACTGACTCCCATTAAGTGACAGCCTCCATTTGTACATGCTTGCCAGTGCCGTTGCTTTGAATGGAGCAAAGGTTAAATAGATGTTGCCACCCTGCTAAAACGTAATTTGAATTGCTTAAATTGTAACAGTTTTACATATGGCTCCCAAATGGAAGTGTCACTTTGTAACTTTTGAAGAACATACAAACATTTATAGCTACAGTATTTTTCGGAGTATAAGACACATCGGAGTATAAGACTCACCTACCTTTTTGGGTTGTTTCTTTTTTTTAAAAAGGGGGGGGGGTTTAGACAATCACATATACAAACATACAATGTATTTTCTTTGAACAGAGTATTTGGCTGGTTCACAAATTTAAACAGTGTTTAGTCATTTCAATTAAATTTACAATTTCTATATTTCCTTTTTGCCATATTTATTCCTCATCTATTTTTTTAAAAAACCAATATTACCCTTCATCCTCATCTCTAATCTTAATCAAATTCAATTTTTCCCTTCTGTTCTATATTATACCCCTTCCTATTGTCATCTATTTTGATATCCATCCTCACATTGATTAATTATTTAATATTACAATTGTTTAATACAAATTCAACATTTTTATATAAATCAATTAGTTATAACTATCTTTTTTGTATATTAATCTATATGAACATGACTATTCCAATTATTTCCATGCAATCCAATTTCTTACAAATCAATTAATTATATTTATCAATAATAATAAACCAAATAATTTTCCCCATATATTCCTCCAAACCATAACTTAACCATTTCTGCTTTCAACACAATATAGAATTAATAGCATCTCAATTATTACAATTCCCTCGTTAAATAGATCTTTTTTTTCTTTTGTGTTTTAAAATCTTGAACTCTCCTCTTTTGCAAGAAGAAAAAGAAATCTCTCTCCCTGCCTCATTTTGTCACATTGCAGCAGAGCCTGCTTTACATTCAGTTTCGCTTTAGCTAGGGGGAAAAAAATCTGCTCAGCACTCTTTGTAGCAAGCAAAGAGCTTGCAAAACAAGAGCTTGCAAAAGAGCCTGCGCAAAACAGCTGAGAACAAATCAGCTGAGAGTCAGGAGGCCGATCTAATCAACTTGCGCTAATTAGCCTATGCATAAGCTGAATGGGACTGTTTTTTCTTGCTGTTTGCTTGCAAGGAGGTAACTGCTGGGAGGCAGAGGCCAAAGGGTGGGGGCCAGTGGGTGGGCAGGGCTACATTCGGTGTATAAGACGCACCTAAATTTTCACCCCCTTTTGGGGGGTAAAAAGGTGCGTCTTATACTCCGAAAAATACAGTAAATATGTTTACTAAAAATGGATCATCTTACAAATGAACTTACGCATTAGTATTTGAATCAATTAGTATTAATCAGTTTTGTTATAATGTATTAAACAACATGTTTTTATATGTCCTAATATTTTCTTGCTTTGTCTGGTTGATTTTGTATACTCTTCAGCATGAGAAGTTTACTAGTCAGCTACAATTATCTCAGAAATCCTCAGAGGTAGACGGTGCAAAACTAAGCAGTGGCAAAACTGCAGAACCAAGAGTACCAGACAGCACTGTTGAAATTCATCACAAAGCAATTGATGCTCTCAAATCAGAAGAAAAATCAGCAGGTGAGGGGATGAAATAAGTACTACAATCTTTAAAGTATAGTGAATATTTATTTAATTGATTATTTCTGTTAATATATTTGCCCATCATGAATACATGAGTAGGTAGCTCACAACAATTAAAAAACAATATTAAAAAACCTAAAAACAGTATAGTACAAAAACAATATAAAACTACATTCATTTAATGTAATTCTCTTAACAACTATGGTAAAGATGGACATAAAATCAGGTCTAGTTGCATGATGACTTGCTTAATGTCTGCAGCATTTAGCAAAAAATTCCATCCCAATTGTGGCCATAAGGATGATCTGTAAACAGCATTCAAGAGTTACTATGTATGAAAAATAATTTGTTATACTGTCAGCCAATTTATTAAAGGCACTTCAGATTCTTACATTTCTCTGCCACTTTCAGTAATGTGTGGTTTACAAAAATACAGGTATATTTGAGAATGTTTTATGATTTTTCTTGCACTTTGAAGTACTGCTATTTAAAGAAAGTTAAAAGCCTTATAGGAACATAAACGAGACAGTGATTCAATGACAGTGTCAGGCTGATAGCCCTTGAAAGTAAGTGCATGAAGCATGAGTATTCTGTGCTAAATTACCAGTTTAGCATTCTCTCACAGCTAAAGAATTACATTAGCCTCTTTTTCTGTAACTGATAAGAAGTGATTAGCTAAGAAATATAAAAGGGAGTAAAGGAACCCCTTATACCTGCATACCTAAGATAGGCTGTTTTGTATAAGCCTGGCAATTAGTCCTATGCAGATAAATATGGCCATCAGTTTTTGAGATATCATGCCTTTTAATAGTGATGTGAAAATACTTGGAAGAGTTTTTGACTAAGACTAAGATGGATTTCTATTGTCTTTCAATAGAAACACAGGAGAAGATGATTAGCATATTCTTGGATTCAGTACAGTAAGCAGAAACATGAGTGACATAAAAGTATAGGAGTACTTTTTCATCAGGTTAGACTTGCAAATAGACTCTGTTGAGGCCCAAACCCTATCTAAAATATTAATTTTGTCACAATTGCACAGACCAGGTTATAGCTACATTACACTAATATAGCATTGTCTTGTTATTTTGCCTTTGGAAGAGAATTCAGAAAAGGTATACATGAAATGTTGTTGAATTGTGCATGAAGTAATATCTGGATAACATATCCAAGATCCTCAAAAATTCACAATAGGATGCTGTGAATTCAAGACAGTTCAAGTTTGGAATGTTTTTTCTACCAGAGTTCAGAACATTGAATTTGTTCAATTTTATTCCAATTCTTCTGGAGATTAAGTGATTGTACCATATAATGCCCATTCTATATTGATTGTTCTAGTTACCAGTCTGATTTAGCATCCTGTTTAACTTCTACAGTGAAATCTTAATTTATTACATTGTTCAGGAGGAAGGAATGTTAATTAAACACGAATGCCCATTAAATTCAAAGATTCCTCCTTCCCCTTTTTTTACTTTTCTTCCTGGAGATCATCTACAGGCACTTCTGAAGACAGCTTGCTGGGGGAACAATAATTACTTTCTTCCCCCATTGTAAAGTTTGTCAGAACTTTTTCTCACACTGAAGAACGGTAGCAAAGATACTCTCATTCCATATAGGTAAATAAAATAAAACACTTTCCTAAAATACCATAGTATGCTTCTCTGATTGATAAGATATAAATGGAAACAGAAAATTACATTATAACAAATCATTATATTCCGTGAATTGGTATAAATTGTTGCTGTCTATTTCTTTGCAGTCTATGTTTATGGGTTTTTAATGCAGTTTAACTTTTGTCCCAGAGCAAATATTTCATCCTGTAGCAGCTCTGAAATCCAGCAAGTTGCAATATAAACAATGTAAAAAAGGAGAAAGTCACTTAAAGTTCACTTGAAACTCAAGGCAATTGTTTAAATTGCATTGTGAGCAACTACAGTATAAGCAAAGATAGAATTTGTATAGCAAACCTTAGATTACACAACGTCTTAAAGATACTTGAGTGAAAGAATCAGAGGATTTAAAATATATCTGCGCTTGTGACAGAACTATGTGTACTATATTGTTACATTGGTTATGATTTTCTGTTTATTTAGATCTTTCTGGAGTGCCTCGAGGTACACCATTATATGGGCAGCCATCTTGGTGGGGTGATGATGAGACTGAAGAGCAGAACCGCTGTAGACAAGATGGTAAACCTGAAGAGAAAGCACAAGAAACAATAGTTTTAGGTGAGGTTATCCAGAAGGTAAATCCTCCTGTAACTTTTCCCAGATCCTTTTCACAAGTGGTAAGGTTTGTACGTATTGTATACTACTCTTCCTTCTAAGTTAATAATTTAAAATGAAAATTCTTGTATATTGGAACAATGCAGATTCAGAAGAGAGAAGAAAAAGTCAGTATATTGTAGATTATTATTTTTTGTATTATTCTGATAACATGTAGGAATGACTTTGGAACACAGGAAGAAGACCCACAACCTAGACAACAGCCTGATAAGAGGCAGCTCAGTCTGCAGGTTGGGGAAAGTATGGGAAAACGTCAAAAAGGACCCATCTTAGTTTTTGAGAAATTAAAAGGAGAGGAGGGGAAATTATGTGTTCGAGAATCTTTGTGATATAAATTTAGCACATATTTAATATAGTGTTACATGGGAGAGAAGCAAAAGAAAAAGGGGCTGAATCAATGTTTTGGCTCCAATTCACGGCTTGATGAATCAAGCTCATTTCAAGGAAATTTAGTACAAATGTTGAAGCATGAAAACAGCTTCATGGAGGAGCACTTAGAAGGTTTGCAGAATAGACTAGAAAGCAATATCAGGATTGATATCAAAGAAGAAGTTACAGAAGCATAAAGACTGGTGTTTTGATAGCTTAAGGCTTTTCTCTATCTCTGTGGCAAATTGTTGTTCAAGTATAGCTTCATGCTATTTAGAACAGCCCAATTGCAAGCCAGTGAAAATGTTTGTGGCCATTTGCAGTGTTTTTATGGAACTGGTTCTAAGTAGAGCTGGCTAGCTCCAGCAAACCATACATTTTAGATCAAGAATGGTTTGCAAAATTAGCATTAAAAATATTTAGCTCTATGTGTTTATCGATGTGCTTACAAATAAAGGATGGGTTATAGGAAAAAGAGATATTTGTTTAGAACTTCAGAATGGATGGAGTTATTTAACATGGAGATCTTGGTGCTCTCTAAACTTGGTCGTTTTCTTACTGACATTTCATAATCCAGCTAGGTAACATCATCAGTACTTAAAAGAGAGTGCGGTTTGCTCTGATTATAAAAATATAGCAAATTAACTTTTCAAAATTTTATTACTACTATTCGGGATATGTAATCTTTTTTAGAACAAGGATTACATCTACCGTAGTATTCAAGTCACATTCCTGGACAAAAGTGGAAGCAACTAGCAGAACTAAATTTTAATTTCAATATAATTACTTATTAAAATTAACTTAAATAGTTTACTACCCATTTATTTAATAATTTACCCTTCTTTTATATTAAAACTTTGGCAGCTTGTTAGACTGAATACAAGGTTTTTGCGATATAGTATCATTTCTATTAAAAGGGCAATATATTATTCATTTTTCATTTCAAACTTTAGATATTGGATTGAGGTATTGTATGCATTTCAGAAATAAATACAAATACCAAAGTTGTTTTCCAGGAATATTCTGAAATTCTATTACAGTTAACAAAATAGGTCTCTGATAATCTGAAAAATTGAGAGCTACTTCAGCAATCTCTACACAAAGCTGCACATAACTGATTTAAATGTTTTTAAAATAACTTTGATCAACCTATCTATCGAATCAGTAAAAATAAAAAAGGTAGTGCTTCGGATTTGTGGAACTGTTCACCAAACTGCTTGAAAGTTCTGAAAGAAGACAGTGGGAAACCACTTCTATAATGCCACAAACGACTATTGTGAACCCATCACAAATTAAGACTATTTTTGCATTGAATTACAATCATTGATCCTATCGGTTTATTTAATGATGTGTCTATATTGAGTTTCAAAGAAAAAGACAACATTCTGAAAGTGATTATTTTTCTAGCAATTTTGCACCTTATCTTGATGCATAAATTTCTACTATAACAATATTTAAAAATATACATGCACTCATCAAAAACTCTTAAATAGATTTAGAAGCTATGCATGTGAAGAGGGAATGATTTATTAATTGACAAATAGTTACTAGAAAGGAGACTGAGAACAGGAAGGCATAGACTATATTTCCAATGGAGAATTTTTTAAAACAATTTGACTATTGGAAATCATTTTTATTCTCTCCTACCTAATGGAATGTTGGAAAAAATATGTAAGTGAGTTGGGAAATTCTCCCAGTGCATTTGATCGCTAAGATTTTTGGGGGGAGGGTGTGTGTGGATATTTATTAAAATCTCGGGTAGCATTTCACTATATCTAGCTGTCTTGGAGTTAGGCGGCATCAGAACGGAATGAAATAAATAATTTGCTTTCATAATAAATTGTACGTTGTTTTTCTAATATTAATTATATTTAAAGCAACTTAAAATAAGCTTAATAGCGATACCAGATTAATCCATATTACCCTCCAGTTTTCACTGTTTTTAAAATGGCAATTCACTGACTAGACAAGAAAGGATATAGCATGGTATGATTTAATGAGAAGATTGAAATACTAGATTACTTGCTGCTAAATCAACTAGATGCAATTAGCTTTAATAGCCTTAAGATAATCAGATTATTTTAATACCTTTTCCACCTGCCATAATTGAAAGCTTTGATGGAAAAATACTACTGAGGAGGCACAGTTGGCTCTAATCAAATGCAAAATGATACTATTTTTGGTAGAATAATATTTTTATTGTACTATACAACGTACTATAAATATTCATGAAGTATTTGCTGATAATATAGAGTGTATATAATTACGCATTTTGCTGTTTATTTTCACTTTTAAACTACAGGTAGTCCACGACTTACAACCACAATTGAGCTCCAAATTTCTTTTGTTAAGTGAGATATTTGTTAAATGAGCTTTGCCCCATTTTACAACCTTTCTTGCCACGGTTGTTAAGTAAATTATTGCAGTTGTTAAGTTACTAACATGGTTGTGAAGTGAATCTGGCTTCCCCATTGACTTTGCTTGTCAGAAGGTCTCAAAAGGTGATCACATGACCCTGGGAGATTGCAACTATCATATATATGAGTCAGTTGCCAAGGGTCTGAATTTTGATCAGGTAACCATGGAGATGCTACAGTGGTCGTAAGGGTGAAAAAAAATGCTCCTAAGTTACTTTTTTCAGTTTCATTGTAACTTCAAACGGTCACTAAAGGAACTGTTGTAAGTCAAGGACTACCTGAATCTCCCTGTTAAATCCCCATTCAATTGTTTAGGCATTTACTTGTCAATACCTTGCTATTTAATGCTCCTGCAAAAAGATATGGCAATACGTTTATCTTCAGCCTATTAATAGGTTTGAGCTTTCATTTACCATTGGCAGTTACATAGGCATTTCATAATCAAGATTTCCCATGTGCTCTGATCTGAATACTTAGAGTTGTGGTGGATTTCATCATTCAAGTTCATCATAAATATGTTGATTCAGGCCTTCCCTACAGTTTAAAAAGAATACTGGTGTGATTATGAAATTGAATAAGATGTGTAAATTAAGTTTTGCCCTTTAAGATCTGGAAAATAATTCTGAAATTGCCTATAGCCGTGATGGCGAACCTATCGCACGCGGGCCACATGTGTCATGCGGAGCCATATCGGTGGGCACGCAAGCCCAGCTCCTTTTGAGGCCTTCTGGGCCCACCAGAAGTAGGGAAATGGGCTGTTTCCTGCCTCTGGGGGGAGGCCCATTTTTTGCTCTCTTCGGGCTCCAGAGCCTCTCTAGGAGCCTGGGGAGGGCGAAAGCGGCCTCCCCCCCCGAGGCCAGAAATGGCCTGTTTGCCAACTTCCATTGGGACCGGAAGGCACGTTTTTTGCTCTTCTCAGGCTCCAGAGCCTCTCAAGGCACCTTGGGAGGGCAAAAACGCCCCCCCCCTGAGGCTCTCTGGAGGCTGGAAACAGCCCATTTGCCAACTTCCAGTGGGAGAGCAAAAAACAGGGCCATCACATGCCAAAAGCAGGGGGGAGCACGGGGGGAGGTCATGTGCACATGCATGGGAGGGCGGAAGCGCATATAATTATGGGTGTGGGCACGCATGCTCGCAACTTCCCCGCGCTGCCCCCGCTTTCGGCACGCGATGGCAAAAAGGTTAGCCATCACTGGCCTATAGGAAGATAAATAATTCTGTTTCTGCCATGTCCTACACAAATTTTAAACTGGTTTTATTTGACTATTTAATTTACTGGGCTTACAGTGATTGCATAGAATGTTTTTAAACACAGATTTTGCAGAACTAAAATAACTCAGTTTTCAAAAACATATAGACAAACGTTGATACTGCATGAAAACTGCCGAATACTATATATGTGCCTCATTTGTTTCTTCTCCCTCTGTTTCATTTTTGTCATTTCTGCAACTGTCCATTGCACATTTATTCTATCAAAGATCCTCCAACTCTCAGTAATAAACATGAGTATTTAAGAAAGCATGGGAGATCAGTGAAAATCTGATGCCAGCAATCAGAAATACTATCATTGGATATAACCCAGTAAATAACGTGAAGCTTTGAAATAAAATTGGAGCTAGATGAAAATCTATAGGATACCAATTATAAATGCAGTCTGTCTTTTCTAAAGACTATCCTTTGATAGTAAACCCTTTGAAAAATGTGAGAGATCACAACATTTCATAATGACTAAAGATGTCCTGGATTTTACTACAATTCTGCCATTTCACTGCCTGGGTGCTTGCACAGCGTTTGATGTTTAAATCAGTTTTTCATCTTGTCACTGGTTTTTGTAGTTTTAAAAGATACTACTGACTCTAGACTAGTAAATTTTCCAGACCTAAAAAAGATTTTGACTTCCTTTGTTTTAATATTGATAAATGTGCTTCTGTGGTGTCTGAAAACGGGCACAAAGCAATTATCCTGGTATTTTAGCTTTACCTGTGAATTTGCAATCCTATAAATTCAATATAAGTATTTGAGGATATTTATCTCCAAATGACCATCCCCAGCAAATGTGTCTCATTGTTTTATATACATTTGTGTCTTTGTGTGTGGATCTCCTCTCCTCCAAGTGCCAATCCTCATGTAACAAAATTTGTTCCATTCACAAGCATAAGAAGTATAGAGATTCAAGAAAAACCGATATACAAAAATATTGTAAGGGAAAAGGGCAAAGATGGAGCAATGAGGATTGAACACACTTGGTGATCCTAAAATGCCAACTGACTTTTGTGGAAGGAACGGGAGAAAATAACAACAAAGCAAGCAAGAAGGAAAATACCTTGAAGTACTTTGGAAAGGACAGGGTTAGTTGGCTACAACTCTACTTTAAGACTTACTGCAAGTTTCTCTTCTGAGATAAACTTGAATGGAAATAACAAACCAGAACTCCTCAGAGGGAATGGGCCAACCAAACGTAACTAATTAGTAGTTTTTCATTAACATTTCTCAGAGCTTCTGGTTATTGAAATTTGCTATGCAGTTAAGCCTGGATCAGTTCATAGACTTGAAATTATTATTGACATGCTGAAGAATTTTGGCTAAAAAGCATTGTAAATCTTAACATTATGGAACAGTTTTAACTAATAAAGACAACCTTTCTAGTTTCATTTTAAGATTTATTTATTTAGATTTTTTTTATCCCACCTTTATTATTTTTATAAACAATGCAGGAAACATTTATTTGTTTGTTTGTCAGATTTAGAGATAGTCACTCGCAAAGTGGCTTGGTGGTGTACAATTAAAAACATTAAAACCATACAAATATATTTCAGTGAAAACAAGTACAGAACAATTAACATTTTTTAAAAAGCGGGGGGACGACTTCAAGGCAGTAACCAACCCCAATGGTTCATGCTCCTCTACAAGCCTCATATGAGTTAGCAGAGCCAGGACTTCAAACTCTTCCAAAAAGCCAGGGGAGTGGGGGCTGCCTCACCTCTGGGGGGGAAGATATTCCAAAAGGCAGGCATGATGGCAGAGAAGGCTCTCTTCCTGGGCTCCACCAGTTGAAATTCTTTAACTGGTGGTGTCTGTAACATACTTTCTTCTTGACTGGGTGGGACAGACTGATATAATGGGGAGAAGACAGTTCCACAGGTTCTTGGTCCCATCCATGTAGGGTTTTAAAGATCATAACAAATACCTTGAAATGGACCTGGAAGCAAACTGGCATCTAAGTGTTACACACGCCACTTTGAGGTGCCCAAAATTGCTCATGTGCTGATGTTCTGTACAGCTGGTTACACCATAACAGTGGACCAAAACCACTCAGCCAGCTTTCCTGCCTAAGATGGGACTAGAACTCAGTCTCCTGCTTTCCAACCTGGTGCCTTAATCACTATACTTAATTGGCCTTCAATTTAGATTACTAAATTAAGTGGCTTGTTTTACAGTATAAAATTTATAACGAGGTTACAAAATAAGTAGGAAATAACTTGGCCATCAACGGAATTATTCTCTGCCGTCATTACTTTGTGTGGACGGATGCTCCTCTCTACCTAGAAACAATCTGTTGTGCTAACAAATATAAAACTTCTGTTTTACGTTCCTGTTACATAGAATCCTTTTCTTTTACAGAAACAATGGTTTTCGCTTGTCTTAAGTCCAAAATCCCATCTGGTCACAGGAAACACTATGTTTCAGTTCAGTTTTTGGTCTTCCACAGTCTTTGCTACCAGCCATCCCTGACTTCCTTACCCAGTTTGCTCTTTACACTTGTCATTCCTACCTTGTTATTAACCAATGCTGCTCCATGTCTGTCCTAAGCATTTTTATGCTTCCTGCTGTGTTGTGTTTTCTTCCATTTCAAACAAAAGGTTGCTGTTCTCACTTCCAGAATCCTGGTTTCTGATTTTGGATCCATATGTGCAGTTAGTTATTCTCACATATATGCAATTCATTTGCTATATGGACCGCTCTGCATTGCGTGTTAACCAAGCAACTGACCAGTTTTGTTCCCCACCAATGCTGCATTATACGTACAATATCCTGGCAGAGAACTCCTTAACATTTTGCATGCCACAGTACTTGCTACAGAGGTCATGGGATTTAACCACCAGAAGCCCAGTAACTGCTTTCACTTTAAGAAGAGAAAACATGAGATATTTTATAAAAAGCATACTGGGAGATCAGTCTGATACTTTAAAATCTTTATATTCAGTGTTATTCTGGAAGACCTCAATTCACTCAGCAAGATTTATTTTACTCTTCATTTCTCCACCTCCATACCTTTAGAAATCTCAGTTCTTCTCTAGAAGTTCCTCCAGCCATGTGGAACACATTTGGTGAATATATGGCAAGAAGGAAAATTGCTTAGCTGATGGATATTATTCTTTTAATAACAAGATGTAGTTGAACATAATCCACTGACTTTGATCCAAGTGGATATTCTACATGGGCTGTCATACAGGATTCTGTAAGAGAAGCTGCAGCATATAAAACAAATTTGGTAATAGCTACCTAAACATCAAAAGGTTCTGCTTATCCAGGTGAACCTTTTAGTCTATAAAATGATAGTAAACATATTGGACTGGATATAAAGACAGTCTTGTCTATACACACAGTTAAAACACGCTAGATTTGTTGCTTAATTAAATGAATATTTTATAAATGCATATTCTCTCCCCCAAAAAACCACATTTTTCGATTGATTAAATTACTGAAATTTTCTTTTAATTAATCTAAATTTGTCTCTTTCCTAGAAAACAATAAATTGTACAATTTTCTTCTGTCTCGAATCTTAACAGATTATGCATAAAGCTGTGTGTCTCAATTGGATGTAGTATAATCTTTCAAAATTAGATAAAAGTTTAACGTTTTATCATTATCGTAAAACAGTGGAAGCCTCAGCTACAAGACTTCTTTTAAATTGGTGATCATAGAATACTGTATGCTATTTTTAATTCATTACTACTGTCATTTATTTTTCAACTATAAAAATAGATACAGAGCTGTTTCCTGTTGCCATTCTAAAGAATCTTTCTGTTTAAATTAAATGTGATTATTTCTGAACAACATCGTGCAATCTGCTTGCAGCTTGCTTTGTTGAGCATTTTAAAATGAATTCTGCATGATATGGGACCATTATTTCATCCATAGTGTAAGCATATTGAAGATTCCTAAAATGTTATTAATATCTTATTTTTTTCTTTTTGTTTTTTATAAGCATCTTAAACTAAATTATGCTTCTTAATTCAGCAGTTTCAACTTACTATCCAATATTCTTTTCAGCAGCAGTTGCTTGTGGTTCTATTCACATCCTTGACACTTGACTGTCAAGCTTATTATGCTAATTGCATAATGTTTCACAAATGTTTTAACATTTATTCAGAATGTGCATTGTCTTTCTTCTTCTACTACATTCTTTGTTCATCAGAAAATAAGAAATTTAATATAACTAGGTATATTTAAAATCTGCATTAAACCTAAGTCTATACTTGGATTTCAATATTGGCCCATGGAGTTGGAAATACTTCCTTTAAAAAATCATCTCTTTGATATCACCTATGACTTCAGTAAATTTGACATCAATAAATCTAACTGATTCCAAATTTTCTCTGGATTCCTCATGAATCCAGTTCAATCTAGTTGGGCATGCCAGTTTTTAATGCATGTCTCCAGAATTAAAATACCAACAAGGTGGAGAAAAATTGCAGTTCTGAAGCTGTTTTTCATTCTTTCTGCACAAACTTATATTTCTTTTTCAAGAATTTTCGCCCTGCTTTCATACTGATTCTGAAATTCCTTGAAGACTTGGGTTGCACAATATTGGAGAATTCAATTTCTTTATTTTTCTTAATAGGAGGCAGCACAGATGGCAAGCAAGCTGAGGAGCAATCTGCAGCTGCAACTGGAGAAGAATCTTATCCTTTTTGTAGGGAACCAAGTTATTTTGAAATCCCTACAAAGGAAGCCCAGCAACATTCACAAACACCTGAGGGTACTATTCATGAGATCCCAACAAAAGATACACACATAGCAGGGGCAGGGCATGCTTCATTTACAATTGAATTTGATAACAGCACCCCAGGAAAAGTAACCATCAAAGATCATGTCACAAAATTCACTCCAGATCAGCGTCCCAAGCCTAAGAAGTCTCCTTCTGGTGCTCAGGATCTCTCTGGGCTTCAAACTGTGATGATGGCACCGGAAAGTAAAGTGGCAAACTGGTTAGCACAAAACAATCCCCCAACAATGATGTGGGAAGCATCAGAAGAAGACTCAAAAAGTATTAAGAGTGATGTTCCAGTCTACTTGAAGAGACTGAAAGGTAAAATAAATAATTTATTTCTTTTGCCTTGAACACATAATGTAAGTATACTTCGTAGAAATGTATACAATTACTACACTTCGTTGGGATTCTTACAGGTCAAAACTTTTTAATCAAAGCATTTTGATTAATAGCAAATTGTACCAGGACCAAAACATTGTGCTTGTCAAAGCTTGTGATGTTAACTGAAACATTATTACAGTTACAAAATAAATATTTCCTTTAAACCCTGTATACATAAACTGATATAATTTTCCAATAATGTTTTATAATAGAATTCAAGTGAAAATAGGATTTTTGTCATATTTGTATTCATAATTAAAAGAAACAAACAATGTTTTCAGCTAAAAGTAGATGTAATAATTATAATGGTTAAAATATACATATAAAGCCAATGGGCAGGTTCTAAACAACAGTTCTATGAATATAGGACATTCTAGAATTTTGTTTTGTTTTTTGTTTTAAAAAAAGACCTTGTGTTTTGAATATTTTTGAAGGTGGTTATCAGAAGGTTTTGTATTGCTGAGTGTAGAATGCATTGCAGTAACGTACAATATTGAACATCTTGTGTGCAATTCCTAGCCGTGTTTTGTTACTACTTCCATCCTTGACTCCTAGATAATATGCATGTAAGAGGCCAAAAAACAATTACTGACTATGAAGTAATTGTTATGAAGACTGTTATGAAGATGAAAGCATGTTATTCTTTCCTGGTCAAGAAAGAATATTGAAACTTACTCAGTATCTAGATCACAACTGTTTTTTGTTGTTTTTTTGGAAGGAAAATAGTGCATTTTTACAGCCAATCAACTTTATGGAGAAACCTTGAGAAATTATTCAATTTATGTAGGGGAAATTCTTGTTGATCATCTTGGCATTTTTTAACTGTAAAGACTTCCATATTATATAGTTGCTTTATACTTATTCAGGTAGATATTTTATGTTTATTTAGACATTTTTCCATGTGATTCTAAACTGCATTTTAAAATCAGATATATAAAAATTAATATTACCGTATTTAGCTCTGTTTCTACAGTAAATTTTCACAAGAACTATTTAATTAAAGCAAAAAAATCTTATGTTTTATCACTATTAATGCAAATGAAGGAATGTATTTTGGAAACCCAAGGGATAGGTCTAACTTTTCTGCAGATTAATAATTAACAGGTGTAAAACCTATACAATAGTTATTTTTGTTTTCTACTTTTCATGAACATTTAGAAGTAAGTTTTCTTTCCCGGTTCATGAGGTGTTTTTAACAAGGAGTTAATATACTTTGATGGAAAATTAAGTTCTCTCTTGTGCCCTCATTTTGGTAGTATAGTGTTCAAATTTCATCAGAACATGATTGGTTAAGAACTGAATGTCTTTTGAATAAGGCAATTCAAACGCTTGGTGGTGAGCTGGCAAATGACTCCATTATTGTATAGCAAGTCTGAATGAGTGTGTTGTTGCTATGGGAAGCCTGAAGACTTGTTAACTAACGAACCGTTGAGCTTCTAACAGAGAACCAAATACTGTATTTGTATTAACTTTGGAATGCTCTTTTTACATTATGCTGAATATAGAGAGCTAGATTTTTCTTTTCTTTGTCTTTGCAGGAAATAAGCATGATGATGGAACACAGAGTGATTCAGAAAATGTTGGAGCACACAAGCTGTACAGTAAACGTGCTACACTTGAAGATCATTTAAAGCATCATTATACTGAACAGAAAAAATTACATTCAAAAGCTCTGAATGTAGAGAAACATTCTGATCAACCTGTTTTAAGTCAGACTGCCTTTATGATTGAGTTCTTTGATGAAGGCCATCCCCGGAAGAGGCGATCGTATTCTTTTTCTCAAAATATAGGAGGTTTGTGCCCTGAAACACCTTCTCCAGCATCCCTTGCAAGAACTGAAAAAGTGAAACCTCCCCCATCATCGGCACAGAACAGCTCCGCCCAGCACAGGGCGGTGCATGCAAAACTTCTCAAGCAAAAATCAGAAGAGCCTTCTGCTGCACTACCTTTCTTACAAAGTGCATTGTTAAGAAGTTCAGGAAGCCTTGGGCATAGACCAAGTCCAAACGAGGACATGGAGAAGAAGCTAAAAACTCAGCTTGTTTCAGTGAATCTTGAAAAGGATGATGATGACCAAAGTGATAAAGGTACTTACACTATTGAACTGGAAAATCCTAACGCAGAGGAGATGGAAGCACGCAAGATGATTGATAAGGTAAGCCATATAAATGTTGCTATTTTAATTAACTATTATTTGTGATGGACTTGATAGGATAATAACTATAGTAACAATTATTGGACTAAAGGTGTTGTGATATATTTCTTGAGAAAGATACTATTCACAAAGCAAAACTGTTACTATGTTGTACAGTGTTTTCCCAAGCTGTTGCTAGTACACAGTTCCAGTTTTGCTTAATCCTAATGTACTGCTTTAATAGTGCCATACATTTGCCTTGTTTTTCAAACTTAGTTTTCCAGAACTGATATGAATTTATGTCCTCAAGTTTTTTTATTACCTCCAAAGCAGATGAAATGAAATAAGGTAATATTGCCTGATTTATAAATTGCCTTCTATTGAGTTTATAATTAAATATTTTTAAATAACTCTTACAGTTAAATGCCAGTATAAATCAAGATTGTTCTATGTTGCTTAACTTGTGCACTCCTGTTTAAGTTACCATATTTTTTTGGATTATAAGACGCACTCCCCCCCTCCCAGAGTAGGTGGAAATGTCTGGGTGTCTTATAGAGTGAAGATTGCCGAAATCCCACCTATCCGCCAGCCCCACCCTTTGGCCTCTACCTCCCAGCAATTTGCCTCTTTACACCAAACAGCCTGGTCAGCTTCAGCACAGCCTGATTTAGCATGAGCAGCTGACTGGCGGTTGAATCGGTCTCCCGGAATACTGACAATCAGGTGTTCCAGGTGCGGGGATCGCCACCACTGCCTATCGTCGCCTCACCGTGCCCCATTTTCAGCCTCTGTGTGTCTCATTTTCGGCCTCCGCATCTCCTGTTTTCAGCCCGTTCCAGGTGGTGGGGATCGTTGCTGATCGCCACCATTTTGCGGTGATAGGTGGTGGCAGCCGCAATCTCCACTGCCTGGAATGGACCAAAATCAGGGCATGTGGAAGCCGAAAATGGGATGTGCAAAGGCGGTGATAGGTGGTGGTGATGGACGGCAGTGATTCCCACAGCCTGAAACAGCTGACTGTCTGTATTCTGGGAGGCCGATCCAACCTAGTATTTTGGGGGGGGAGGGGGATTCTTCAAGAACTTAATCAGTTTTTAATTATTATAACTACTGATTTTTCTTTTTGTAGAAAAAAAGTCCATAAATGTTATAAAATTAAAAATGTGTAGTTTTGGATATAGAGATAGAAATCGTTATTCATTACCAAGAAAATAGAAAAAAAAATAAATACTATGACAACCAGAATAGCACATGTTGTTTTTAAACTTCTGTAATGTACTATCCTTAGAAATAAAATCCCCATCTGAATGGACATTACAGCAGTTCTAAGGGTCCTTTTAGGCTACAACTTACTTTACAATCTAGTATGTAATACTTCAAAGAGCTGATATTTCACAATGTTATATATTGAATGAGCTGGGGGGGATTGTACTACAATTCTAAAGACAAGTCTAAGAAATACAATATTTGAAAAGTGTGTGTGTGTATGTATATATTTTCATTCAGTAAAGAGAGTATTTCATATATAGGTCAAATTAAGAAACCAAGTATTCATTAATGTTTTATTATCTGAAAATTGTGACTCACTGTTTTTTAATTATTAATCTTTACTATTTCTGGTGAATTATTCCATGTTTGCATTTCTTAACATGTGCATTTATGTATAATCCTTAAAGTTTAGTAAATACAGTAAATTGTCTCAATTCTGTGTCTAAATCAGTCTGCATCTGAATGATCTAGGATAGAAATAAGACTTGAACAAGAAAGAACGTAGTCTTCTTTGAAACTTGGTTTTGCTCTTTTCCTCTGTTGGCTTTAGTACCAGGAATGAGAGACACATGCAGATACTATATTATTCCCCCCCCCCCCCCCCGATTAGAAAAATGAATTCAGTGCAGTAGCAGTGAAGTCCTGCAGTTCTGAGTTACTTTTGTCAGTTTTATCACTTGCATTGTGGAACATGGTGAAGTCCTTTCCAATAGCTAGTTTGGTATTTTGTTAGGAGTATTGAATGCTCCCAGTCTAGTGCTCTATGAAGAGAGAACCAAGGTCAGAATGGGAATTGCACAATTTGGAATGGAGAGGAGAGGATCCTAGCGAAATACCTCTTTGTCTCTCCCTCCCCCCCCCCTCCCTCTCCCTCTCCATCAGTACATTCATAGCAGTAGTGGGTTTCAAACCCCCCTGCTACCGGTTCTCGCACCGCTGCTTCTACTAGTTTGCCCGATCTGGGGTGAACCGGTAGCAACCCACCACTGATTCACAGGTACTGATACAGATATAAATAAATAGATACTGGTCTTAAACAAATTTTGTTTATGTCATAGTTATTAGAGAATTAGATTGAAAAGGCTTAAAGTTACCTTGTATTATTTGATGACAGGTTCCATGAGGGCCTTGCAAAAATAGGAAAGAAATAGTGACTATTTTGTCATTGGTATATTGCTCAGTCATGTTGTGCATTAATAGAATAAAGATGAATTTTTATGGAAAAAATTATTGCAGTGGGAAACTGATCAAACTTACAGATTGCACTTGATGAAAGTGCTTTAAGTTCTATGGGCGGGGGGGGGGGGGCGACCCTGAGAGCACGCTCTTGGAGGCATTGTCTGTTTTTAAAGGATTTGCCAAACAGGATGGAGTAGGATGGCAGCCAAGCTCATTGCCTGTATTTAAAATCATTGGCAGGCTGCCATGTACCTATTGGCGTTAGCAGGGCACAGATGCTACATGGACCCGCACCTGACCCATTGTAAGATTTCCTTAAAGGAATTGAGGGGATGAAGAAAGAAGAGAGTGGGGGCTGGGCAGAGAAAATTGGCAAGGGAAGGAGGAGTTGGATCACAGTGGAAAGAGAAAACTAACATGTACACGCACAAAAAGAGCTGATCTCAACAAATGGGAAGAGAGTGGAGGATAAAGTAGAGCAATTGGACAAATGGAGGAAGAGGAAGGGGTTGGGTATCTTATTTTGAAGCTTGAAAAGAGATGAAACAATAGCATCACAAAGAAAGAGGCTTATAAAAAGGTTTCCTGTATCCAAAGTCACAGGAAAAGGCAGCTGAGGAAGGGAGTTAGCACTAGATTTGTAAAAGTGTGGAAAAACAGTGAAAATTCCTGTATCTAAGATAAATCTTCCCTGGATATCTTCCTCAGGAAATACAAACTGGATTAAAAGAGAAGGTTTTAAATAATAGCCACATCAATAGTGAAGTTATCAATCTACAGTAGAGTACAGTACTGCTGTTCTCCTATATTGTATGACCTGAAAGGTCTTTTATAATATAAAAGCTTGAAATAGCTTCCTATTTCAAACAAATCCAATGTACATAGATTAAAATCATGCCAGGTTCCAAATCTCCTGGGAAACTGGTTGTTGCTTGAATTAGTTTCATCAACCTGCCCTCACCACCCCCCAACCCCCAAACTAGAATACAAATTTCTAAATTCTCATTTTGCATAACCATGGCTAACAGTCTCAATTGTTATGGCGATTTTTGTATTGTATTTATATTTATTTGCATTGGCTGCTTCTTAAATAGGCGCCAGTCAAATATTAATACCTCTATTTGTACTCTGAGTTGGAGTATATACTTGAAAGTACAGCATATATGACTGCAGTCCAGTTTCCCATGTGATGTTGATGACAAAATCATCCGAGCTGACTATGTGTGTACACTTAAAGCTGAGAGAGGACAATCTGTACATACTCAAGGCTGATTTAGACTTGCCCACATACCTACACTGCGAAAGGCTTAATGCATAAGCAGAGGTTGCAGAAGGCTGCAGACATGCCATTGCAAACCTCCCAAATCCCAATTGCACTGTTGTGCGGAAGTGTGTTGATTAGTCAATCCAGCTTCCTGTTCTGTGCTTACTGTTTGAGGGACCACTAGCTTGAAGGTTAAAATTCACTGACATATAAAAAGAACGCCTTGAATGACAGACCCATACGTTTCCTCATGTTCAGTGCACAAGAAATCTGGTCTGATCCTTAGTGTTTCTAAGTAACTGGTACTGCTTGAATTATTATAAATACCATGTTTAATATTAGATGTGTACATTCCTGTTTTATAAATTGAAGTGCAGTATATGTTTTGATTTTCTACTTCTATGTTACCCATATTTTATATATTATGTATTACTGTACTGTATGTTATTTTGTTACTATTGTTTATAATTATTTTTATTCATTTTTCTTTAGCATTGTTGTGTGACCTAATTTCATCCATTTTTATAGATTTGTGCTGATTGTTTTCTGTTGTTCTGACAAATTATATAATCAGCTGTCAGTGTTCCTTTTGTCAAAAATCTCACAAAGATTAAATGTGTCTTTAATGACAACAATCTCTTTTACAATCCCAGTTAAATGCCATGATTTAACTTAATACTGTGATATTCTTTACATTTACATTTTTTTTATTTTTAGAAATATTTCAGTTATTCAGAGTGATATTTGCTATTATGCATTCCTGTTATACAGATATGATTCATTATCGTGTATTTAATAATGTAAAGAGAATGCTTCTTTAGTTCCATATTCCCATTGTGTATTTGCTACTAACCAGTAAGAATATGCTTATTATATATGATAATGTAGTCATGGTTATGTACTTCATTAAATTCTGCATGTTTTCATCTTCATTCTCAACTGAAATAAAATCTGAGCCAAATCAGAAATTATCAAAATTTGTATTAGTAATAGTAATTAGTGTTAACAACAGCAGCAACAACTAAATATTCAACCTATATACTGTATCATGAGGAAGCTGGAAAATCAGAGTAAAGATTGAGTTGCCGACAACACAACTCTTTCTCAGAAACCAAAGTAAAAGTGAAATATCTGATCAAAACCTTTAAAGAAGAAAGTTAAAATTTGGTCTCTTCTTGAACATCAAAAACACCAAGCTCATTGTAAGCAAATGTCAAAATAACAATTCGTGAGTGTCAAAATTGGAATTGATGGTGAAAAGACAGAATACATTAGAATTGACAGTGAAGAGATTGAATATATGCAAGACTGCATTCCTTCTTAGGATCGCAGATTGATCAAAGCAGTGAAGGCAGTCCAGAAATAAATTGAATTGCCCTGGATCACACAGCAGTGATGAACATGAATCGAGTATGGAAAAGCAAGGACATCAGTCTGGCAACTAATCATGGCTGCACTGTGGTTAGACATTAAAGCCAACACCAGCCGAACCATAAAACAACTAAAAGAAGCCATACAAGACTGGGAAAATGAGGAGAGAAGTGGTGCATAGAATCGCCAAGAATCGGGACTTGATTGAACATCATGATCAATAGGACCACATAAAAATGAATGCATTACAAACCACTTTTTTCGAAGGATATGTTCAGCCCTAATTACGAATAATTTAAAGACCTATCTTGAGGATGGGACCCATCTTTATATGAGATTCATGACAGAGCAGTGTTCTTGAAATTAAACAGATTTGTTTGGCTAGATAGATGACTTGTAAACAGATTTGTTGGCTAGATAGATGACTTGCCTGGGCATATTAATTTCATAAAAGGGGGATAGAATAGATACTATTTCAGGGTCAATGTCTGTATATCTAAATATATGTATTTTACGTAGTTATTTATGTATTAAACAGATTTATATGACTGTTCATCCTAGAGGGTGGTGAAAAAGTGATAAAATATAATACCCTTTAAGAAAACTACTTGAGGTTTCTTAAAAAATTCTCTCCCAATATAAATACACACGTGCTAGGCTCCACCAGTATTCTGGGTTTAATGCTGGGGGGAAAGGCAGGTCTTCATGGCCTTTTAGAAGGCCAGCAGAGCTGGGCCATTCAACATCGGGGGAAATTATTCCGTAAGGCAGATACTATGATAGAGAAGGCATGAATCCAAAAAGTGACCATGTGACTCTTTCACTGAGGGGATCCAGAGCATGCCTGTCCTGAATTGTTTTATGAAGCTCTGAAATTTCTGTTACGTGCTTAGGATGCATTCCTGATGCAAAGTATTGGAAACATTTTTAAATTTACTGGTAATTTAATAAATTCATATACCACCTGACTCTCAGAAAATATATCTCCCTGCATAAAAAGGATATGGATAGCTCAAGGTCCCAATAAGTAATCCTGTGAACAAAGAACATAATGTACTTCTAGTCTTTTCCTTTTCAAGTGTTTCTTAAGATGCATGAGGGCTCAAATTGTTTGGGATGATGAAGTTGAGTAGGACAGGCTTATCTGCCTTCAGCCTCCCAAGTACTTCTTTACTTGAATATTTAGACCATGACATGCAAAGTCTGGAAGGAATTTCTACTCACCGCTTAGCTTTCCTATGTGGAAATAGACTCAACAGCCAAGGCATGTGTATAAAACTGTATTTTTATAGAGAAAGTTTTGCTTTTGCTGGCAACTAATGAAAAGTATATGTAAATCATCACAAGTAATGTTGCTTAAAAGAAAAGGCTGAATATTAAATTTCTTTCCAGCACACAAGGGAAATTATGTTTTTCTGAAGTTGTGTTTCATGTTGAACAAGAAAAACTAAACATTAAGCAAGTTAATTTTTGATTTAACATACTGCTTTTCTGCATGTACAATATAATATGCATGGTTCTTTTTCCATCTATTTTACCCTTTTAGGAAATCTGAGAGAAAATATAGATATATGAATTTTACAAATAGGTTCCTTATTTAATGGGCAAATAGTTTTAATATGTATTTTTTATTTAAGTAGGACCTACCCTTATTTATCATGTGGCTTCTGAAAATATATATGAATGTCATGTGTACATACATGTAGTCTTTTCTTACTGACCACTCATTCAGCAACCATGACCAATCCTTAAAGTTTTGGCTGTCACTACATCCCTGTGGTGATGTGATTGCAATTTGAATGCTTGGCAACCAGCTTGCACTTATGACGGTTGCTATGGTCATGTGATTACTATTTGTGACCTTCCCTACCAACTTCCCAAAGGGAAAGTCAATGGGAAAGGTGTCAGGGAAGGTCTCAAGTCATGGTAATCTCTCCCTTAGATCTTCTGCACATGCACCATGCCATGCCATCTATACCTCAGTCTTCCTGTGTGCACTTCCTGCTATATTCCTCCAGCTTCCCGTACTATGTTATAGCACCCTCTCCCCTGCCATCTCCCAACTTGAGCACGGCCTGCACTGGCCCTCCCAAGCCCTCCCCCAGTCTCTCCCACTCCCCTGCAGCAGCCCCATACTCCTTACCTGGGACTTCCCTGTTTTCGATTACATGTGATCTCTCCCGGCATTTACTTAGAACTTCCATGACTTTGGTTTCTGAGAAAGACCCGTGTATCTTCAGGCTACAATGGCAACTGGTACTATTATTGTTTATTATTATTTATTAAATTTATATACCGCCCTTCTCCTACTGGACTCAGGGCGGTGTACAGCCAAGTAAAAACATTACAATACAAAATTTAAAAGAAATGTAAAAGGATTATATATTATGGCCAAGGATTATTAAAATCTATCAATTAAAACCCATTTTACAATTAAAAATCTAATCTCAGAAAAGGGGGAGGGGTTACGCCAGCCCTGCTTGTTGGAAAAGAAATGTTTTTAGGGCACGACGAAAAACCCGGAGAGCTGATATCCTCTGAATCTCTGGGGGCAAATCGTTCCAGAGGGCAGGTGCTGCCACAGAGAAGGCCCTCCCCCTGGGGGTCGCCAGCCGACATTGCCTGGCTGACGGCACCCTGAGGAATCCCTCTCTGTGGGAGTGTACTGGCTGGTGGGAGGCTATTGGTGGCAGAAGGCGGTCTGCAGAATGGGGATTGTTGTTGCTAAGCAAAGCAGTCATTTGACATTACACTTCATGACCGCATCACTTAATACCAGCAATCCTGATCCCAATTGCCAGAATAACCTGAGGACTAGTTATTGAAGTTAGTTATTGGAGAGAGCAGAGATCTCAGGATGCATTTCAGCTGCAGTTGTCAATTGTAGATTATAGGTATCTCAGATCTGACTTGGCATTATACTTCATAGTAATGAGAAATTGTTGAAAATCTAGGAATAAGCCCTTGTTTCCATCTTGACTATTCTCAGGTAAATATCAGAACAAAAAAGAATAGAAAAGTAAAAAAAAAGAACTCCCAAATATTAAGAATGGAAAAATAAAAATAACCGTTTAGTATGCTCAGATAAACAGCAGCTTACCAAAATCCAGTCCTAAAAAGGAAAGTTTACCAGGTAGCTATAAATCACTAATGCTGAAGTGAGGCAGTTTCCCTCAGGAAGAAATAATATCCTATTATGTTATTAAATTAAGTCACTCTTTTAATCCAAACCATATCATTAGTTTTCTGTTAATTTTAAACTTCAGTAACAGTATAATGTTTGCATGCATCATCTTGTGAATGGCTTTACATCAAAGATACTTTATTAACAAAATTATTTTTATGCTCAGAAAAATGAACGCAGTCAGACTTTCTTACTACTTAAATGGGAAACCCTGGCTGTAGTGTGTATTAGGAAGAAAAATTAAACATTAAAAAAAAATCCCAGAAGATTATGTCACACCATTTCCATACTGTTAAGAAAGACTCAAATTTGACTTTGGGGAGCATTTTTTAATAGAAATGATAAAGTTCTGATTCTTTTGAAGGTCTCAAATATAGAACTGAAAACAGCTATAGATAGTGATATAACCTCATTTCTAATTAGGAAATATATTTATAATGTTTGCATAAGTGCATCCTTATGAAGTGCTAAGCACCCTAGTTCTAGAAAATATACGTATAATGTGGAGAAATACATTGCTATTTTTTTCTTCACAAAATCTCAGTATTTAGGATCTCCAAATTCCATGTGGCATACAGAGATTATTTCCATATGATACTAGAACATATACTGTATGTAAATGCAATGGCACTTTATTAGCAAATAGCAAGACTTTCAGGTAGTCCTCAATTTACGACCACAATTGAACCCTAAATTTCTGTTGCTAAATGAGACATTTGTTAAGTGAGTTTTGCTTCATTTTACAACCTTTCATGCTACAGTTGTTAAGTGAATCATTGCACTTGTTAAATTAGTTACATGGTTGTTAAGTGAATCTGGCTTCCCCGTTGAGTTTGCTTATCAGAAGGTCGCAAAAGGTGATCACATGTCCCCAGGGTACTGCAACCGTCATAAATATAAGTCAGTTGTGAAGTGTCTGAATTTTCATCACATGACCATGGGGATGTTGTAATGGTTGTAAATGTGAGAAACGGTCATAACTCACTTTTTTCCAGTGATGTTGTAACTTTGAAAGGTCACTAAACAAACTGTTGTAACTCGAGGACTACCTGTATGTATGTATGTATACATGAAAAATTCACACTTTTTAGTGTTGAGCATGAGATCCAAATTAGTATTTTAAGAATGCTCAGAAATAGTATTCCCTTATCTTTTTTAATATTTTGAATTATGGCTCCTATGCTATATCAAATAATTTTTATACTTCCCTTTGATTCTGAATCCCTTGAGTGTTTGGAACTAATACAGTGTGATGGATTATGGCACAGTATTTAAGAAGACTATCGGTGTCTTCTGTGGCAAAGCAAATATTTAGAAACATGCTGTGGAATAGAGAGGATTTAATAGGTTGGAGTAAGCAGTTGATGCAATTTGCACATATTAAATGTGGAGAATTTTAAGCTGATCTCCACTGAAACAGACTTAAGTTTTAAAAAAAGGTTTTTCTGTTTGTGCTCAAGGTGGTTTAAGTTCTTCCTCAGGATGACAAATAAAAAGAAGAGTATTGTGGCACTACTACAGTATAAATATATGATAACATACACTTTTCATCAAATGTATGACATCTCCTTATGTAGAGGATTTTATCCAAGGTGAAAGCTTTTATAAAGCCACAGCTTTCAGATTTTAATGGGTGGTTCACATAACAAACACACAAACAAAAGAAATCAAACAACATGACTTTAAAAAAAAAGAAAATAATGAAATACTTATTACAATAAGTATTTAAGTATGATATATTGTTTAGAGTTTTTCTAAAGACATATACTTCTTTCTTCAAATCAGTATATATTTAAATTTGCATGAAATTTTAAAATCTGGTACTTTTTAATCCCTGGATAGAAGAAGATACTTTTCAGATCTAATTCTTGCCAGATAATTTCAATGCCACATAAAAATATCTTTTGGAGCAGTAGCACTAATTGCTGTTTTTCAAATCTTCACTGATGTCACTGTTATTGCAAAGTTTACACACTGGGTTGCTTGGATTCCATTCATACATTTATCCAGGTGTTAAAGGAGCAAGAACAGAAATGTATCTAGTTTTTATGGTCCACTTCTTTCATAACAGAATATATCATTTAATCCATACAGTAATAAGCACATGATATACATTACTATATTTTTTATTATTATTATTATTATTATTATTATTATTATTATTATTATTATATGCCGCATAATGCGGTGAGCTCCCGTTACTTGTCCCAGCTTCTGCCAACCTAGCAGTTCGAAAGCACGTAAAAATGCAAGTAGAAAAATAGGAACCACCTTTGGTGGGAAGGTAACAGCGTTCCGTGCGCCTTTGAGGTTTGGTCATGCCAGCCACATGACCACGGAGATGTCTTCAGACAGCGCTGGCTCTTTGGCTTTGAAATGGAGATGAGCACCGCCCCCTAGAGTCGGGAACGACTAGCACGTATGTGCGAGGGGAACCTTTACCTTTATACATTACACACAAATCAAAAGCTTCAGTACACGAGGCACAAAAGGATTACTTAAAACATTTCAGTAATTATTATTTTGTTTAAAATTACAGCATTCAGATATTCAGGTGAGACTGATTTATGGGTGCAATCCAATGGTATGTTTCTGTCACTAGAAACAATTTCTCCATCTTTCTGCAACAAGCCCTCACAAAGCCTAAAAAATTGTTTCCAGGACTTCTCTAATCTGTTTCACTAGATTTGGGAAGTACTCTAGAAATTGCAGTGGAGACAAGAAAGTCTTTTTGTTTTAAAGGAAGGCTACTTAGTATCATATTTTGATTTCATTCAAAGAAAATATTAACAATTATTTTGCATCTCTAGAATTAGAACACATCAGTTCTACTTTGAATAGCAAATCATTTCATAAGATTTTTTGTCACAATTAACTGTGAAACTATGTCTTTTTTTTAAAAAAAACAGCCTTATAAGCACTCGCTTTATATTAGTGGCATTCCCATTGGACACTACAAAGGAGGCTTTCAGTTAATGTATGATGATTTGTTTTGTTTTCAGGTTTTTGGAGTGGATGACAGCCAGGATTATAATAGGCCTGTTATCAACGAAAGCCAGAAAGATTTAGTAAAAGATTGGGCTATTAATTCTGCTACAATAGTGCTTGAAGAAAAAAGACTACTGAGTACAACTGGATTTCTTGACACAGAGGTAGAAATCAAATTTTGATGGGTCTTCTTTTTCCTTCCATTAAATGAGAGGACCTTTTTAGAGTCAGTGTTAAGTAGCTAGTAAGAGCTATTAAATACTTTATTATTATATAATAGTAATACTTCTTTATTCTTTATTAGAGTTTATGTATAATCTCTTAGTTCTTAAAAAGCTATCCTCACACTTGCTTTTGTTCTGCTGCTATTCTATCTGCATATACACCATAGCACTGACACACAAGATTTTTGGAAACTGAAAAAACCTAAATACTAGCTTTGTTGTACAAATATTACCATTCCTTTTATTATTTGATTATAGCTATTGGAAAAAATTTGCAAGTCAAAGAAATATCTGCAGAAACAAAGCAGAGATGAAAAGAATTTGCTGTTTCCAGATGGAAATTGTGTCATACTTTTGGAAGAAATTTCAAACATTCTATATGACTACACTAAAACTTGTTGATAATTTTTCATATCCAAAATTCTGCACACATGCAGATCTAAACCACAGATCAACAGATGTCAGTATTCATCTGCTTTAAAGGAATATGATGGAAAGAAACATATCCAAAGCTTAAGATGGCTTGTTACATTAACATCCACGATATATGGTTACATTTTTCATAATTAACATTATAAATGAATAACCTTTATGTGTTATTCTCAAACATTCTTATTTTGGTATTTATATGTTCTTTTGCACTCTTGTTTTTACTTTGCTTATACTTCTTTTCTTACCAAAACTTCAGTCTCCTCTTAATCTTCTAGAATGTAATCTTGATGCTCTTAATCTTCATATTCAATGTTTCTATATGATAAATTTTATCCTAAACTCTCTTAATAGTATATCTATTTTTATCCTCTTGTTTAAGATATTTTTTATAAATAATAATTAAATAGATAAAAGTCAGTAATAAATACTGATTTAAAGTAGCTTAAATTGACAATAAGACTTTATTAAAGGAGAGGAAGCATGGGAAATGGCGGTGGTTTTCATTAATTCAATATTATTCAGATATGTTATACATCCCATCCTAACACTGCCCTATAAGTTGGTTCTCATGTGGTGGGAAAATTCCTATCAACCTTTTCAAACTAGAAGTCTAGGCTATTCTTAAAGCAGTTTCGTGTACATAAGCCAGCCGATCACTGCTGTTTTCTCAAATCAATCTTCAGGGTTAATGCTACTATTCTAATAAACATCCCACACATTCATAATTTGGAATGAAAATTTTTGAAGTGGAAGCAAGTATTATGATAGCTTGGGCTTTTAACTATCATAATTAAATTCTAAAAGTAAGCCTATTTTCTATAGACCTTATATTTGGTCTCGTTTGATTTTTAGAAAATGATAAACCCTGGAATGTATTTAGGTTTACATGTTTGTCTGAAAAATCTATTGACTGTTTAAATAACATTAAAACAGGCATTTTTATGACAAATATCAAATTGCCATGTAAGTAAGCTAGCAATTGGTTGTGAATAGTATAATTTGCTTAGCCCTGACATGAATTCAGCAGATGCCAAACTGCATTCATCTACATTGTGACTGCTATTCAAGAACAGTCTCCCTCAAATGTGAGTTGAGCTTTGCAAACAATTTATAATGATTTGTGGGTTTACTTTCAGTTCAAGTATTAATTTTTCATTATAAGATTTTAGAAGTTTCTTAGTTTATTTTTAATGTTTTAGTTTATTATTTAACACAACATATTATCAATTTTTATCTGTTTTCCCACATTCCATAATTTATTTTTGTAACTGAGAAGAGCTAGAAGCCTCTGCATCTGTCCATAGTTTTTCATTTGACCATTAGAGATAATGTGTTTTACTGAACTATTAGGATAGTTAAACATATCATTGTTATAAATATTTTGCATTTATAAAATGCAGAACATATTTTGAGCTTTTATTAGTATTTAAAGAATGTTAATATCCTTTAGAATCTGTAGTAAGTGACTCCATAACATATCCATAGCAACCCATATATACATATTCCATATGTCCTGTAACATGAATATCATCAATAAAAATCCAGCTGTTTTTAGGCCCCAAAATAAATCTTGAAGTGAACAAAAATAATCTAATGTGTGGAATCATGAGTTCTAAGCTTTTCAGGAGTTAAAACTGCATTTCTGAAACTGACATATGGTGTAAGTAACAAGAAATTATTGACTTTCAGTATGTTTTCCCTGAATATTTTAGGAATGCAGCAAAAGCAGCATTAACATTAACTTTTCAAAGAAATTGGTTGGAATGTACACTTTCATTCTGCTTCTGAAATTTAATTTAATTTTCCCCCTTTATTTTTATTTTGTTTTTAGAATAGATTTTTAGGCCTTCGTGGTTTGTGCCAGTCTGATCATTTGAAGGAAATGCAATATAAAGTAGAATTTTTGTTTCAAATCTAAACAAAAGTATATACATTTTAGCAATCACATGTTCATCATCTGAGCATAATTCATTTTCAAATTCTGTTTTATCATATTCTATTTATGATACCTTTTTAGATCTTTCTCTTAATTGTTCATATGAGAATCATTGAAAACTAAAGCCCTGTGCAGTCAGTTGTTCTCTTGATTTCATTTTCAGCTCTACTTTTTCCAATACTAACAAATCTTTATATTTTAACCATTTTTCTTTGCCTGCTATTTTATTTTCTATAAAACGCTTATTGGGCTGAGGCCCATAAAAGTATATCTGAGTATAGCCTTGATTTGTATCTATTCCATATTTGTAATATGGCATTCCTGAAGAATCTAGTATCTCCAGGCAGTTCATGTAGTAGCATTTTGTTCATTATAAACATTTCTCAGATGAATAATAGGTGACCCTCCATACCTATTAATTGTAATATATGTTCTGGCATGATCAGTACAAGGAAGGGGCTTGATATGCTGAGTAGAGCCAAAATAAATCTTTCTTAAACTCTAACAGAGTTCCTATTCTGCAGATAGCCAGATTCAAAAGGGAAATTATGATTCAGAGCATACTTCAGTAAGCATGAACCACTGTTGACACCTCCTTAAAAATCCAATGACTGTTTTTCTGGGAGTGGACCATAGCATCTATGTTGACCCAGAGAAAGTTGGTACTCTTTTAAGAAGTTGCTAATAGGTGCTATGTGATATAACATAAATCTTATAATCACCCCAACTTCAGACCTGGATCACTGCAGAGCTGCGTACTCTTGCTCTCTTTATTATCCAGGTACTTATTTCACATCTCTCTGGCTTTTCTGAAATTTGGCTCTGTGGCTGTGACCAAAGCACCTGAAGGCAGGACAAGAAGCAATGGATGGAAATTAATCAAGGAAAGAACCAGTCTAGAACTAAGGAGAAGTTTCCTCACAGAACAATTACCGTATTTTTCAGAGTATAAGACGCTCCGGACTATAAGACAGACCTACCTTTTTTGGGGAGGAAAACAAGATATACGCTAGTGCATGGATATGGGAAATAATATGAAATTTTAGCAGTTTGGAACTGTTTTAAGTTTTTTTCTTTGCATAGATTGGTATTGTAATCAGAATCAGTAAGTTATTCAGCACGTAATCTGTAAAGCTCTTTTCCCCTCTTTATTTTCCTTTAGGTAACATTTTATTTAAGTTAGTGAAATGCTTTTTAAATTCCAGCTAATTGTTGATTCTAGACAGAAATTTTACAACAAAAGGACACAAAGAAGAAAATAAGACTCATAAAACACTCACAATAATTCTGCCTCTGCCTCCCAACAATTTGCCTTGCAGCAAACAGCCTGCTTTAGCTTTATTTTCAGCCTGATTAGCACAAGAAAAAAAAATCTGCCTCCCAGCAATTTGCCTGCTTGCAGGAGACCTGCGCGGCAATAGGCAATGGCAATCCCTGCAGCCTGAAACAGCTGAGGGTTGGGAGGCCGATCCAACTGACAATCAACTGCTTGTGCTAATTAGGCTGTGCTGAAGCTGAAATAAGCTGCTTGCTGCAAGGAGGTAAATTGCTGGGAGGCAGAGGCCGAAGGGTGGGGGCCAGCGGGTGGGCAGGGCTACATTCGGACTATAAGACACACCCAGATTTTCACCCTCTTTTTTGGGGGGGAGTGTGTCTTATAGTCCGAAAAATACAGTAATGACTTGCCTCCAGAAGTTGTAGGTGCTCCAACACTGGAGATTTTAAAGAAGAGATTGGACAGCCATTTGTGTGAAATGGTACTGCATAGAGTTTCCTGCTTGAGCAGGATGTTGGACTAGAAGATCTCCAAGGTCCCTTCCAACACTGTTATTCTGTTATTGATCCCCTTTGGTGTACTGTCCCAAAGAGAAAAATCTATCTGTGTCATTAACTGATATAATGAAGATTGATGTCCTTCAAAATACAATAAAACCCTTGAATTTTATACCTGCCGGGACAATTTATTTTAGAAGAAGAAAGCAAGAGGTGCAACAGAAAAGATAAGAGGAACGGATGAGGCAAAATATTCTGAGACTTTACATCCACTTCCTGCTGCTTCACCAGTTGGGATGCATGTCCTAAAGTGGTGGACTCATTGCCTATCAACTCACATCAATTTGAGGTTCTTTCCAGGAAATGCTTGGTAATTACCTGTTGGCTGACCCTTGGAATGAGGTCAGCCCTCTTTTGATGCTGTTCCTTTGGAAGGTGATGTAAGAGTGATATTCTTGGATGAGTATCAAAATCAGTTGGGTGAGGGATTTAAGCTCTACCTGTTGAACATAGGGAAGCAGCTGTCAGGAAAAAAGGTTAGTTGCTACTTCAGGAGTTACAGCCAATCTTTGAGTTAGATAATATGATAAGAATTTTCTGATGCTGGGATGAACAGTATGTGGGTGCATTTTAAGTATTCCATTGATGTGGGCAAGGTCTCTGGAAGTGGGATAGATAGTAAAAGATTTGGTATTAATCCTATGGAAATGTAAACATAATGAGAAATTTAATTACCATTCTGATGGCCATATTATTTATCAGGCCTACAGAGTTATCTTAATCTTGTTTAAAAAAAACTGATCTTGTGATTCTATAATATCAGATCAGCCTAAAATAATAAAGATCCTCACAATTTGCTTATAGAAACATACTTGGTCGGTATAACAAAGACTAAGGTGGCATCAGATTACACAGGTGGGCTATGACAGCTAAAGTAGCCAGATGGATTTATAGAATGTAGCTGGAGGAAAAACCAACTTGGATGTGGCTAGGCAGAGAATTCAGGCCTTTGAAAGCTTAAAGAAGAAATTTTCGGCATGTGTCAGATGCTTTGTAACATGAGGGGCTGGCTTGGTCCTTCCCTTCCCAGAATTCTACTACTGATCCCTCAAAGATTTAAATATAATGCTTTCAGGAGAATTGGGGGTGTTTTTTGGCCGCGGGGCAGGGGAGGGGGGGGCTCATATTTACAAACCATGAATTCTTTTCAGGTTCGAGTGAGTACTACTGTTTCCTGGATGTCAGGACCAGGAGAATAGTTGAGCCCATACTGGTTCTCTGCATGACTCTTTGGCTAGCCATTTTATGTATTTTGGTTTTGTAGTTTCTGATTTTGTTTTTGTTAGTGCTCAGAATCATTTTTTGTGTGATGGGCAGATATTTAAACATTTAAAAGGAATATTAAATATTTGCTTCCCTTTCAGGAAGGGACTTTAATACTCTGGTGGATGAAAATTGAAACCTCTGGCCTTAACAATACTAAAATGCTATGGTCTAAAAACTTAAATTGATGTAATACTCAGCAGTCAGGTTAGAGTCAGGAAGAGTACAAAGCGATCATATTACACTTGTTCTTAAAGCATTTGCACTGTCTGGCTGTTTGTTTCTGGATAAAATACAGAAGGTTGGCCAACATTTTTAAAACTCCATAACAGATTTGTATTCTGTGTCAATAATGCATATTGGAATGTACAAAAATATCTTATGTGATGATAAGTGTGATAATTTATATTAGTACCTTTGCCATTATTTAGAAATAGCTCACACAAAACTATTTATTTAGATTTCTTCTTAGGTGATTAAGTTGATCAGCGGTAAAGTACTAAGTGACTGCTACTGTAAATTTGTCACCTTCCTAGTGTTTCAAACCATTATTGAATCTTGTTTGTAATCCTGGCTTGCAGTCAATGTTTAAACCAGGTTTGTGAAGCTTTTGGTTTGCCCCGCCACATTGAGTGAAGAGGAATTGTCTTAGGCCACATATAAAGTATATAATATAATGTATATAAATTAACTGATTTTGTTTATTTTTAAAATAATTTTTATAAAATCTTGTGGGGCTGCATTACAAACTGTCCATGAACTGTGGATTGGACACTCCTAGTCCTAGTTTAAATAGTGGCTCATCCAACATTCCAGAAAACTCATGGAAAATAGGAACTATTCTGTCAATGGAAATGGAAAGCAGAAAAGAGAAAAAATATTCAGAAGAGAGAAAGAATATTCAGACTTATTTCAAGTATGCCAAGTGTGGATTGTTACACATATCATGGCTTCTGGGTTATTGGTTCTTTCCTTCCCTCTCCCCCCCCCCCCCGCCTCTCCGATTTATTCTGATAATAGTAAAAATGATTTTCCAAAATCTTTGTTTCCAAAGATCAGTTGGCCTGAATCTATCAAAAGACTCTCAGATCTTTAACCAAGTTGATAAAATACCAACAGTTAAGATGATCTTTTTAAAACATGAATGCACTGGTTTTAAAACACTATTATTAAACTGATGCTGATATGTGATTTTATTTAATTATGCATTTATTGGCTCCATGTGTACTCTACCTCATTCTCAGCAAACTTTCCACTTTGAATTATTCTGTACTTCCTAGGTAAGATTATAAATTTACTCTTAACAGTGTGGATTTTTAAACAATTATAATTTTTTATTTCTTAATTTTCTTCAAACTTTTCAGCTTTCTGCTTTAAAGTGTATAAGACCTGGTCCTGTAATTATTTACCATAGGAAATTTTTGATTAGGTTGTTTGGTTTTATTGGGTGTGTAACTGATCTCTTTAAAACCCCATATTAGGAAAGCACTGGCACATCTGGAAGCAAGCGCTGGGTGTCACAGTGGGCTAGTCTGGCTGCTAATCATACAAAACATGAAGAAAATGAAGTACGGATGGAGTCATCTGCGCTTGTTCATCTAGAAAATGGTACCACATCTAAAACGCACAGCTCTTTTTATATTATATCAATCAATTATCTTTTTTAGTCACATTTTGGGTTTGATTAATGTGTTTCATTCTTTTCAGTGATTCACTTTTACACAACTCTTACGGAAACATCTCATAAATTGCATTACATTTTAATTTTTAAATCTGAATAGTGTGTGTGTGACAAGAAAAGAGGCTTTAATTTTGTCTATTCCTGCTTAACTTTCGTTTCCATTTTTTATTTTAGACACTGACATCAATGAATCTGGCCTGTCAATTAGAAGTTCTGGCTCAATTACCTCTTTAACCAGCTTAGACCGAAAAAGGAGGACACTCCCCCAGTTGCCAAAGGAGGAAATTGGTGTTATTGAAGGACAAAAAACAAAAGTTACAGCCCATCACAGATCAGAGATAGGTGAAAAACAGGACACAGAACTTCAAGAAAAAGAAACCCCAACTCATTCTCAAAAAGAAATAGGACACGCCACTGATAAAAGCCTGACTAAAGTGAGCAGGACAATAAATGGCTTTTCTCCTAAAGCAGATAAGACAGCTTTTCACTCCAGTAGTTGCCTCTCTTCTGAAAAAGAGAAAAATGAAAATGGCAAAGGAACATCTATGGTAAAGCAATCTTTAACTAAAATTCAACAAGAACAAAATGAGCTGACACATTGGATCCCAGCTAAATTATCTTCTGCAAGAACTGCAGGCCAGGTTGAAAAAGGGAGAGAGGAATCTTTTGTTTCCCATAAATTGGATATGAAAGAAAAGGCATCAGGGCGTGGTGCAGGTAAAACAGAAGTTAAAGTGGCACAAAGTGAAGGGAAAAGAAGGAAAGCTGAGGAAGCCAAATTGCAACCAACTAAAGGACTTAGTGGAGATAAGAAGGAAACCTCAAAGCCATTAGTAAGACAAGGCAGCTTTACTATAGATAAACCAAGTGCAAATATACCTATAGAATTAATTCCTCATATTAATAAACAAGGAACTACTCCATCAATTTCTTTAACATCCACCAACAGAGCAAGTGAGAAAAGTGATTCAGTGGAAACAGATCCTAGTCTAGATACAACTCTTATTTTAAAAGATACGGAAGCTGTAATGGCTTTTCTTGAGGCAAAGCTGCGTGAAGAAAATAAAACAGATGAAGGACCTGACACTCCCAGCTATAATAGAGACAATTCCATTTCACCTGAATCAGATGTGGATACTGCTAGTACAATTAGTTTAGTTACCGGAGACAGTGAAAGAAAAACTACTCAGAAACGCAAAAGCTTTACTACCCTCTATAAAGATCGATGTTCAACTAGCTCTCCCTCAAAAGATATTTTAAAGTCATCTTGTTCAAATGCCAGTGACAAAATGGAGAAGAAAACAAAAGGCCGCTCCTCAGAAGCTAGTTCAAGGGGTGATGCACGCAAGATTGCACAGAGTAGTGGAAGAATAAGGCAGCCCTCCGTAGATTTAACAGATGATGATCAAACTTCTAGTGTACCTCATTCTGCTATTTCTGATATTTTATCTTCTGACCAGGAAACATGTTCTGGCAAATCACACGGAAGGACACCTTTTACCTCAGCAGATGAACATTTGCATTCCAAAACGGAAGGAATTAAATTAGCTAAATTGAAATCATCTTCACCATCAACTGGGCAAGTCAGTAAGTCAGTCACTCTTCCAAGGCCTCGCCCTACAAGGACTTCACTATTACGGAGAGCACGGCTTGGTGAAGTGTCAGATAGTGAACTTGCAGATGCAGATAAAGCATCAGTTGCTTCTGAGGTATCGACTACGAGTTCTACATCTAAGCCTCCATCAGGAAGGAGAAATATTTCAAGAATTGACCTGCTTGCCCAGCCACGGAGAAACAGACTTGGGTCTTTATCGGCACGAAGTGACTCTGAAGCAACAGTAACTAGAAGCTCTACATCTCGTACTTCAGATACCGTAATTAGAAGTGGCATTAGATTAACACCACCAGCAGACAGTACTAAAGTTTCTCCTAGAATTAGAGCTAACAGCATTTCTCGCCTATCGGATTCCAAATCCAAATCTCTGTCTTCAGCCCATAACTCTCCATCAGGTATGAGATACTTTCCATCTTATCTCTAATAATTTCATTTTTCGGTCCTTTCCATTTTCATTTGGTCATGTGGCTATTAAAATTGGTGCTTGTTCTCATGCAAAATATTAAGTCAAATTAAACAAAAAGCATTAGGGGACGGACATACACACACACACACACACACACACACGCAGAGCCAAGTACAGGTAGTCCTCGAACTACGACCACAACTGAGCCCACAATGTATGTTGCTAAGCAATACATTTAAGTGAGTTTTGTCCCATTTTATGACTTTTCTTGCCATAGTTGTTAAGTGAATCATTGCAGTTGTTAAATTAATAACCTGGTTTTAAGTGAAACTGGGTTTGCTTATCAGAAGATCGCAAAAGGGGATCACATGATCCCGGGACACTGCAAGCATCATAAATTTGGACCAGTTGCCAAGCATCCAAATCTTGGTCACGTGACTGAGAGGATGCTACAGTGGTCACAAGTGTGAAAAACAGTCATAAGTCACTTTTTTCAGTGACATTGTAACTTTGAACGGTCACTAAATGAACTGTTATAAATTGAGGACTACTTGTATGCTTTTTCACTACAATACTTGAGGACTTGAAAAAAGATTAAAGGATTCTGGATTGTAGATTTGCTTCCCAGACCTGACATTTACGGTTCATTCATGTTGAACCTAAACTGCAGTGACCTAATTTTGTGTTCAGTGTTCTACATAATAGCATTGTATGTGGCCTGCCCAATTACTCAGTTTCATACAGCTACTGGTAGTCATTGGAGTCTGCATCAAAGACATGTACTTTTCATGTGACTGATACTATAAATGGAAACAGGCATACTTGCAAAATACTACTCTTGTGCCATATGATAATGATAAAGCTTGCTTAATTATCAACATTCTGGGTAGAATTTGAAGAACTACTACAGGGATAACATTTGCATTAATGTTTTTAAGGTCACACTATCTATTCAGAATATACCAACTGCTGCTTTGAAAGGTTTATGAAATCACGGGGCGTCATATGACAGTTTTAGCTGTGATAACTTGAAGAGGAAGTTGCTGTGCATGCATAGGCATATTTAAAATCTGACTACAGGATGGAAGTCTTATTACATACTTCTGAGCGTGATATGCTGTAGTTTAAGCATCCTTTCAGTTAATCCACTGGAGTTATTTATAAATCAGTTTTCATTTCTTTAGGACTTTCATTTGAGCTTAATAGCAGAAGCATCAAAAAATTTACACCACTCTAAAATAAGGCTGAGCATCCACAGTGCATTGCCTGTGGCTTCCATCAACCTATTTGTAGTTTATCATCATCCTAAAATTGTGTTACTGAAATTCAGTAGCAAAATTACTGACTTGCATCATTTTAAAGGAGGCAATAGGAACAGTTTATCATGAAAAGCCTTCTTCTTCTTCTTTTCTTACCCTTAAACTCAAATCAGCCTGTTTATGGAGATTCTCAATCATCCAAGTCATGGTTTTTGTTTTGTTTTTTAATTTTATTTATATGCCGCCCTTCTCCGGAGACTCAGGGCGACTTACAATGCATTAAGCAATAGCCTTCATACTTCTGTATATTTATACAAAGTCAGTTTATTGCCCCCACAAACCGGGTCCTCATTTTACCCACCTTAGAAAAGATGGAAGGCTGAGTCAACCTTGAGCCTGGTGAGAATTGAAGTCGCAGTAATTGCAGGCAGCTGGATGTTAAATGCTGCCTTAGTAGGAGGCATTCGTCTCCTACGCCACTCAGGCATGGTTGTCCCAAAGGTGCTTTTTCCAAAAGGCAGCTGGACTTTCTTGTTTTTTCTTTGAAAATGTTTCACTTCTCATCCACGAAGCTTCTTCAGATCAATTCAGCTTTGGAAAAGCACCTTTGGTCATTTATGTTCTCCAATTGTCAAATTCTATGCACTAGGTATGTAATTCAAAAGAATATTATCCTCTGAAAAGTTTAGTATTTGTCACACAATCATATACACTGCACTACTCTCCCAAAACTTGGTAAGTATGAGTAAGTTTTATCTTAATTATACATAAACAGTACCACTTTTTAACTGTTGTTATTCCAAATAATTTGTTATTAAAAATACATTTGTGATTCTCCTCGCTGCAATATAGATCGATACTTAGATTTTCAAATTGAATAGAATGCCAGAAATAATTTAGTGAGTTGAAATGTGTGAGTAGTGCTCCTATTGTTTCCACATCTTTTTAAAATGGTGGAATTAACTTAATTATTACCTTTAAGACAAATGCATTAAATCCGTATGTGTCAATAACTTGATAACACATTTTTGTACACAGAGATATATCATCTTCTTCCAGACCCAGATCCTGCTGTTGAAACTTACAGTGGTAGAGTACTGGACATCATGTATTTTAAAATTTTCACCCCTATTTTTTTCTCTAAATACTCATGTTGTACAATGCTGAGTTACAGAACTAGTTTTAAATATGTATTTTAAAAAAACTAATTGGAATTTTATTTGGAATAAGCAATCTGAAGGTATAGAAGAATTTTGAGTTCAAAGATATACTTAAGCCAAGATGATTGAACTCTATTCAGAACTGGCCATGACTTCATGTTTACAGTCAATAGACGTATTCCCCCACTCCCCACTTATTAAATGTAAAAAAAAAGGGGGGGGGGGAAATGTTGAGAATTTGATATTAAATCAAGCCTGTTAGAATTATCATGGTAAATTTGAAAGAAAATATGATAGTCATATCTGGTTTTTGATTCTTTAACTAGGACAATAATCTATATTCCTAAACCAAATCTTTATTGTCAGTGCACAACATATGAACAATGAGATTGGTGGAGCTCCCTCAGTGCACTCATTCCAAACTCATTTAAGGATTATCTGCCTTCATTTACAAGTCACAGTTATGCCCATTATTTAAACTTTCAGCAAAAAAAAAACCCTTAAGTTTCTAGAAGTGTCATCTCTGCCCTTAACCAGTCTGAACAGACAAGACACCCACTTTTCAATGCCCCACAATTTCATTTTTTTCTGGCTTTATTCAATTCAAATCTTTATTGTCAGAGTACAACATGTGTACAATGAGATTGGCTGAGCCTCCCTTCGTGCACCTCCCCCCCAACACAATACAACTCACAGTGAAAGACAAAAAGAAAATCCCTAGCCCAGTGAATCCTACTAACAAACACTCAGTCCTATGTGAACTTATTGCTTGTTGTACTGGCCCCGCAAGCCAATCATGCTATGTTGTTGTAGAGTTATTTTTCATTCAGGAGTCTGGCAGCCCACGGATAAAACTGTTCTTCAGCCTGTTTGTGTGGCTGCCTATGCTTCTATATCTCCTTCCAGATGGTAGGAGAATAAAGAAGGGCTGACCAGAGTGTGAGTCATCCCTTTTATGACTTTAGTAAATAATTTGTTTGATTTGAACATTGCTGTTTGGTTGAAAAACCAAACAAGATCAGTTTATTCTCTCCATGGCACCTGAGAGCAAGACAAGGAGCAACGGGTGAAAGTTTGTCAGAGGGAAGTTCAGCCTGGAAATAAGGAGGAATTTCCTGACAGAATAATTAATCAGCTTGCTTATTGTGACCCAGAATTGTGGGTCTTCCATTGCAGGAAGTTTTGAAGAAAAGATTGGATAACTATTTGTCCAGGATGGTCTAAGGATTCCTGCTTTGGGCAGGTGGTTGGACTAAAAGACCTCCAAGGTCCTTCCAGCTTTATGATTCTATGAAATTAAGGCACTTGGTGATTATATGACTTTAAGAAAGGTAAATACTTTATTGCAGGTAAAGACTAATTCAGGACTTTATCCAGGGGGAGACACAGATTCTTTCTTTCCTGGTAAAATTTTCATATATACTTGCCCCCCTGGTATTGGGGAGGGGGTTGGTTTTTTTTCCAATGGAATCCTGTTTCCCAAGAGCAGTGTCAACAATAAAAACCCAGCCCACTAAAACCACCTTCACACTTTCAATGAACTCTTCCTCACCTGGCCTGGAATCCCTGCAATTGTCATTGACTTTAACAAAGCTTTCACTTAATTGATAAAAAGCATGCTTGACAGCAAAGATAATTGAAATTCTCTTAGTGGGTTTTTTATCTTTTTTATTTTTTGGAAATACAGTGGTATCTTGGTACTCAACTGCTTTGAAACTATCAAATTTGGTACCCAACACATTTTTAAGTAAAAATTTTATCCCGGTACTCATTATTTGTTTGGTACTCAATGCACAGGCTAGGACTTTTCATTGTCGGCTGCCTTGTGACTCACTTCATTATTCCTTATGGGAAAAATATGTTTGGCACTCATCATTTTTGGTACTCATTGCACTCCTGAAACCAATTAACAATGATTACCAAGATACCACTCTATTGTTATATCACTAAGAATTGATGCTATATTATCGTAAGCCTCCCATACATGCTTTAAAAAGGAGAAATCATTTTAGTGGCTCTCAATGTCTATGTGGAAGTGAACATTTTCTTTGTTAAATCTGCCACTGTTCTTTCTTAGAAAAATAACAGCAACCTCTATTGTTGTTGTTATTTCCCATCATTTTTATATATAAACAAGGTGGTGAACAAACCCAATATTCTTACGTCTGTTTTCCTCACAACTCCGTGAACTCAAAAAGTGCCTTTATAATAATTAGTCAATATCTCCTAGTATTTTCTAACTGGATTTCAAATGACACAAATTATAGTTTTTCTTCTCTAAATCATCCCATTAATAGTACTTACGTTTCTATGTGTTGTCAAATATGCAGTTACACATTTTTTGAAATTGGCATGATTTGCAAAAAAAACCATACAGATTCACTGTATTGTCTTAATATTTTACACTAATATTAATATTCAGTCTTATTAACTCAACATTGTACACAGAGTACTCTTTTTCACATTTTGTCAATTAGTGTTTATTATTTAACAAAATTCTATTTTTATTTTTTTTAGTTTCAAATTAGTCAGTAAACACTTTAATGAGGCATTTGGGGTTTGGTATTAAGCAACTTTGGTATGCAGTCATGTTGTTAAAGTCGTAATTGTATTATCTGCAATAAATACAACAATAATTCTTTCTCAATAATTAAACTAATTTAGTAAATTCAAGATGGAGGCGCTTTCCTACTGATTATGCTTCCACCTCAGAAGATGAATTTGGATCAAACCGTAATTCTCCTAAACATGCCCGTCTACGTACTTCTCCAGCCCTGAAAACTACTCGTGTGCAGAACATTGGAACACCAGTACAAAGTAGCAATGCCATGAAGCATAGGATAAAAGAACAGGAGGACTACATTCGTGATTGGACTGCTCATCGAGAAGAAATAGCAAGGTTGGCTTTCCAAGAAATAATAACCCTGTGAAAAGCAGAAGACATTAATTATAGCTTCTCCTTCACTCGTAATTTTGGCACCATCAGGACAATCAGCAGTGCCTGCAGCAAACCACAATGATACCAAAAAATGGCAACATGCAGTGATGTTACACTGCAAATGCTTACTTGTGCCCTGACATCTAATGCGAGTACATAAGTTGTGGCATTTACATGACATCATTGTGTATAGGTTGTTGTAGTCCCTATCCTCCACAGCCCCCTATGAGGAGTAATTATGTAACCAGTGTGTTGATGCAACTTTATGGCATGAATTGCTATAAGGTCTACACTGGGCCTTGAGTGGTTTTCTGAGGATTTTCTCCACAAAAGAGGATTAGGACCAGAGAATAAGTTGATATGACTTCCTTTAAAAGTAACTGAAATAATTTATGCTTATTTAGACAGTCTGTTTACACTACAAGCATTGCATAGATACATCAGCAAAATGATGGTAACTATAAAGGACAGTGGGTGGGCTTCATATCTCCCAAATAAACAACCCCTAAATTGCAGTGCCTCTTTTGCAGCCTTAGTAAAACAAACTTTTGGGGGTGGGTTTGTTTCCTGTCTGATTAAAGATTTTTTTTTAAAAAAAATTAACCAATCAAAGGATGCTTTTAAGACAACTATTTCTTCCTTTGGAAAATCTGAAACTTAAAAATTGAGATTCTTTTTCAGTTTTGGGGAAAATTATAAAACAAAATGGATACCTTAGCAGGCGCCTTAACCTCACCCCCTACTTCAAAAAGAGACCACCAACCCTGGTGGCTCTATGGTGTTCCTTGTCATGCCTTCTTCACCTCTTAAAAGAAAGTGTGAGGTGCTCAGACCAAAAATGATCCTCAACTCTGGATTAAATGTTTAGCATGTTGTGTATGAATAGCTTTGCATAGTATTTGAAAATTCAATTGAGAGTGACTTCCCTAATCTGAATACAATACCTTTGCCTAACAACACAAATAGTTGATTGATCAGTCAACACAACACAAGAATTATTTCAGATTTGTTTTCAATTATATTGCATGGCAAGCAATTGGAATGTTTTCTATTCTCAACCAAACTTGTTATTCATTAAAATACATATTACTTAGTTCTAAGAACGTATATTATTTAATATACTCAGATTGGATCTTTGTGAAACCCAGTTTTTAAAACACAGAATAGCTTATGCAGAATACATATGCATACTAAATTAAATCATGTCATTTTCCCCCCAAGACCATGTTTTATAACTATTTAATAAACAAAAGACAGATTGACCATGTAAGACGAGGGACTTTTAGACATTGATAAATTTAAGGAGAGGGAAACAAAGAGGAAGGGGGATCTAATAATAAATGAGCAAAGTTAACAAAGATATTGGGAATGCACTCAGAGCAGAAAAAGCATGGGCACAGAGCCCTCAATTGTTCCGAGATAGGATTGTGATGAAATACTATATGCAAAAATATTTTCCTGGAGTTGTATTCAGTTAATTCCTCCTGCTAACAGAATGGTTTTCATCAATGGAATGGGATGATAGTGATTTTCTCTGCAGCTCCATTCCCTTTAAAATACTTCAAAAGTTGGAGGACCCTAGAGTTCAAATCTGAGGAGCAAAGGCCTTTGAAGAAAAAAGTAGAGCATAGAATCACATTATGCAAATACATTATTTTCCCATGAGATATTGGATTTCAGTCTTTCTAGTGAAAGAATCTAATTAAAAACCTTGGTTAATAAGGTTAGAAAATACAGGGTAGTGGTGGTTGAAATATATATATATAAGTATGTCTGCGTACTTGCAAATGTAAAGCAGTATAAAGGATTCTAGCTCAAAAATGGTTGAGGTGGATTTATACAATGGTGGTTGAAGAAAGGTAAAGTTTTCATAGAGCACTGTTATATTGCAATTAATTTTGTGAACTCATTGAAAAGGAAAACTAAGAAAATGCTTCATGTTTCCAATTGTCTCAACTAGAAGCTCTGATATTGATCAGCTCCCCTACTTTGTGCTGCTAATGCTATTTTAATCATCAACAGGATCAGTCAAGATTTGGCTCTCATTGCCCGGGAAATCAATGATGTAGCAGGAGAGATCGATTCAGTGACTTCATCAGGCACTGCTCCTAGTACCACAGTAAGCACTGCTGCCACCACCCCTGGCTCTGCCATAGACACTAGAGAAGAGGTAGGAGATCTTCATGGAGAAATGCATAAGGTTCTTTCTTTTCTTTATTTCTTTTGTTTTACTCTTTTGACATGCTTTTGATTGCTTCCACTCTTGTGTGCATGAATCTCAGCATTCTCTCTCTTTAATTTTAAAGTTAGATGAGCAATGATTGAAAGTTATTTCCAGTTAAGGGGCAGATCTCTTCCTATGGTCAGTGCAGAAAACAGTTGTGCTTTGAACACACTTCCATGTTGTTATTGTTTTGTAATAACATCATTGTATTTTTTTTTCATCCTAGGCACAGATACAAAACAGCTGTGCCTATGTATTCCCTAGTGAAAAAGAATCCTTAAGCATATGTCAGTGCTAGATATTACAAACTGTTATTTGTGAAATAAATAAATGTATGCATGATTAGTGGTCTTAAAATGGCTTTGCATTTCATTAATCTTTGCTTCTCAGTAGTCTATAATCAGCCAGCTAAATCTCTCTCAACACATAATAAACAATAGATATAAATTGACATACCTTCAGAATCAGCAAGTAAATTAAATCCCTCTCAGTACATAATAATCAATCTAAACAGACATACCTTCATAGCCATAAAAGTATGCTATAATGATTACAGCAGAACCAGGAAACCCAGGCTAAATTTTATGCTTAGCCATAGAAAACTCACTTGGTGCCTTTGGCCTACTCAGTGTGTCTCATACCAACTTACCTCAGGCTTATAAAATGAAACACCAGGTACTTTTACACTGAAAAATTAATTCTTGAATATGAGAGGTTTTTTTTTTCATTTTAAGAGTTGAAAAAGATTTTCTAAAAAAATAAAATAACTTGAGCTATTGTTCTGTTATTTGCTTTGGCAGTACTATTAGAGGGCCCGACAATGACATTTACAATCTGAGGAAATCGTACTTCTTATTTTTAAATTTTGTATATGTCTTATACAAAATGCAAATGTCCATATTCTGGTTCCAAAATATACCCATCCATCACTTCCAAGGTTAATGTGTCTCTTCCCTGAGTTTAGTATTCAATTACAGCAAACAATATACAGAACTCTAGATTCAGAGAGTATCTAGAATCAGAGGTCTAAGTCCAAAATGAGTCTTTTTTAGAATCAGGTTGTATCTGGAGTGTTGCAGAAGATTTGCTTCCAAAAAGAGAAGAATTGCTCCTAGAAGGGCTGGGAACATTAGAATTTTCCAGCCCTGGAACATGGAGATTCTTGTCTTTTTGCTTAACTAACTCATAATGTTTTATCATTTAAACAGGCTGCTCTCTATATACAGTGAATCAATAGACACAGATCTGAAATCTGAAACAGCAAGGGACACTTCAACATTTCAGAAGATTGTGTCACAGGCTTTAAGGTGGCCATTAGGAACTTCAGAAAGAGATTTCAGCAAAAGCACTAGCTGGAGCATATGAGTAGTCAAATGCATTGAACTCCAGAAACATAATCTAATTGAAAGAATCCTATAGTAGAGAATATTGCCAACCCTGAATATTTCTCTCCATCAACTGTGTTGTCTCCTTTTATTTATTTCAACAGCTTGTACATGACTTGGTTAACATCATGTTCTGTGTACATTTTTGCAAACTGGGTATAACAAAGACACATAACATCATTTATTCAGTGTGGTTTTAATATGTTTGTGTTGGTTTCTCTCTCTTTCCCCTAGACATGTGTACTAAGCATCTGCTAATATAAATATGCATTTTTCTCTAAGATAGATAATGTTGATTTACATCTTTACTAAATACATGTAAAGCCCCCTCTTATGTTAGGAGTAAACTGTAATCTATAGTGTAGAATACATAAATAGTGTTATACACAGCATTGTTCAATATTTAAATAAGTATGTATTTCTGTACCCTAACACTTAAATAATGGGCAATCAATCTTTTGATAACATTAATGAAATATTTTATTTTTAGTACATTATAAATTAAATATTCAAATCATTTGGGTGTTTATGTTTCTCTGTAGCAAAAGATCATAATAAATGGGCCTCTGAATACATCTAATCAGTCAGCTTTATAAGACTAGGCTTTGCATTACATATATATATATATATATATTTGAATATATTTTTCAGCTCGTTGACCGTGTGTTTGATGAAAGTCTAAACTTCAGGAAGATTCCTCCAGTAGTAAATGCTAAAACACCAGATGGAAATATTCGGCCGAATGATCCCAAACCACAGACAACAGAAGTACCTGAACCTCCCACAATTACACGTCGCCGAACCTGGAGCAGAGATGAAGTAAGGATTAATATTTTATGTAAAGAACTGAACAAAAATGGCACAGAATTGCTAATTTTCAGCTTTCAGTGCTAAACCACATAGAGTGAACTGTCATTTTTAGGTAGGACATCAGATAATAAAATTCCATTGTGTATCTTAATGCTTTTCTTGTGCCACAGGCAGCTTTACTTTGATTGAGGGCAAGAGATATGGGTTAACGAAGACAAAACACTGAAGTAGAAGTCTTCTGGTTGACAGAAAAGGACACAGGGGAGGAAGAAGCACAAAATAAGATGGCCTAAATAGAGAAAAGCCATAGTTTTATTATCGTGTTTGAGGCAGATATTCTGGAGTGAAATTCATTCATTCTTCATGTATTTATTTCTCAAATTTATAAAAATAACAGCCTTTACATCATTGGAACTAAATGTACAAATTCTTTATTATATTTTAAAAACTAGACTCATATTTTACGCTTAACCATGCTATTGAAATGCACTCACATTACTTTTTAAAATTCTTCACCAAATTGTATCCAATTTAACATATTTATATTACTGAAATAATTCCATTTTATCTAGCATGTGTTTGCTTCTACACTTTACATTGCACTGATTGTTGCTCACATTAGAGCAGGGGTGTCAAACGTACGGCATCAAAGCGGCATCACGTGACGTATTGGGACTTTTTCCCCTTCGCTAAACCAGGCAGGGTCAGAGCCAGCACGTGATGCATATGGCCCGCGGGCCGTGAGTTTCACACCCCTGCATTAGAGAATATGGGTGGTTCTCAAGTTACAACCACAATTGAGCCTAAAATTTCTGTTGCCAAGCAAAACAGTTGTTAAACGAGTTTTGCCCCATTTTATAACCTTTTTTACCACAGTTGTTAAGTAAATCACTGCAGTTGTTAAGTTAGTAACATGGTGGTTAAGTGAAGCTAGCTTCCCCGTTGACTTTGTTTGTCAGAAGGTCTCAAGAAGTGATCACATGATCTTAGGGCACAGCAACATCATAATATATGAACCAGTTGCTAAGCGTTCGAATTTTGAACACGTGACCACAGGGGTGTTGCTAATGTCATAAGTGTGGAAAACAGTCATAAATCACTTTTCCAGTGCCATTGTAACTTAATGGTCACTAAACAAATAGTTGTAACTCAAGGACTACTTGTACAGTTCTTCCATATTTAGAGCCACTGGGTTCATCGCTGCTTAATTAAGGATGTTTATTTCTATAGAGTAGATTCTTTCTTAAATTCTAATTACATTTTCTTGAATTGTAAGTTTTCCATCCCCAAACTTTACAAGCTAATATAATACAATATTAGCAATAATATATAAAATAATAATTTTAGTGTAGTTAGCTTGAAGTTATTTTACATTAGGCGTATGCAAGAAAAAATATATTTTGCATTCTGCAAACATTCCAGAGAATTCCAGAACATTCCATTCCTCCTCCAAATAACTCTGTTGTGGGATTGATCCAGAAACTAATATTTGAATACCTCAGAAGCAGTTTGGAGCATGTTCAATGCGGCATTCTGAGTTAAATAGGCCTGTATAAGTCCTGGACTGTTTAAAGGATTATCTTTCTACTTCTACATTAATTTATAGAGTGGAAGAAGGTTTAAAAAATACATTTTGGACATTAATTTAATGCTATCTAAGTAAAAGATCATCATGGTCTTACATTCCATCTAAGTGAAATTATATGACAGAAATGACTTTGAGCACGATGTGGAAAAGTGAATTAGGATACTTGGTTTTGCTTTTTGTAAGAATAAATTTTTTTATTACATCCATTTAAAATTTCATTTTTTAAAATTTTCAGGTTATGGGAGATACCTTGCTGTTGTCCTCAGTCTTCCAGTTTTCTCGGAAGATTCGGCAATCTATAGATAAAACAGCTGGTAAAATAAGGTACCCTATTTTCTTTAGCCAAAATACTCTTGCAAAAACTGTTGTTAAAATTCTTATATTTACTATGGTGGTGCAAATCCTTTGAAAAAACTGTAGAATATATTGTATTACTTATTGCATGGGGTATACTGTTAAAACACTTCTAGAATAACAATTGTGTAGTGACCAATACTTGAGTTTTAAGAACAATTTAACTTTTATTATTACATAATATTTTTGATGTTATAACAAATACATTTGTTATGTACATGGCTGTAATATTAATATAATATAAATATGTTTACAAGAGTTAAAATATAACTCTTAAAAAAGAGTTATAAAATATAAAAATATATTTTTATTTTCTGGCTTAAAATTGAGGAAGAATACTGTTGATTAAGAAATAAAAGGAAGAAAAAAAAAGAATGTAGCCTTCATGCTTTACAGAATGTATGTATGTATGTACAGTATGTATGTATGTATGTATGTTATTTCCACTATGATGTTGATAACTTCTTTTAATGTAAATCATACAGAATTGACATTATTAAATACTATTTATACTTTAAGTTTGTTAGCAATATGAAGAATATGTCTATTGTCAGTTTTTAATCTCTGGTTTTACCCTCAGGAGATGATATCTTTCCCCTTTCTAATGACTTAGCCATTTTTTCCCAACATGTAGTGTGCTTTTCTTTTTTCATTTTTTTTAGCTACTCCTCCCACATTTTTGAAATAACAGTTATTTTTCTACGTACATGTCATGACTATTTCTTCATAATAATATTCTATTGCAACTTGTCTATTTATCTTTCTACCCAGGAATTTAGCTGGATAATTCCCCCTCCCCCTAAAAATAGAAAAAATTGTTACTCTTTCACAGTGCATTATCTCAGTCAATTATATGACCCTAAAAGATAAAACAGTTATGAATTGTTAATATTACTGATGTGGGAATGCGACCAAGAAAATATAATTTGGTTTAAATTCATTCTGAATCAGAATAGATTCATTTAGATAAGAATTAAGAATCCATTGATGATACGTCTGCAGATAATATTCTGCTTTTTAAACACATTAGTCTTACCCAATTTCTGTATTTTATCCATGAATCAGATAATTACATGATGTAGAAGTTAGAATATTGTTGTATTTTGAATGTTATTTAAAAGCTTTCATTCTATAAATATTTTTCTGTTTTATAATATACTATCTATTCTAAGATTTTTAATATTACCTATTTTTACTCTAAGTATGCAGTCATGAAAAATTGAGAATGGCAATTATTGTTGGCCATTGCATATAAATAGCAATTCAAAGCAAATTGCTAATTAGGAGCACACAGGGCTTGATTATTCCTAGCAAGTAAATTATTTATTTTATTTTATTTTATTTCCAATTTATATACTGCCCTTCTCCCTGAGGACTCAGGGCGGTGTACAGCCAGACATAAAAAACATAAAATATAAATATTAAGACATTTAAAATATATATATAATTTGGCTACAAAATTTAAAACTCACAGACCAATTAAAATATTAAAAATATTTAAAATTTCTTCTTAAGCCAGCCCGGCTTGTTGGAAAAAATGTGTTTTTAGGGCACGGCGGAAGGCACTGAGGTCATGAATTCTCCTAATCTCTGGGGGCAACTGGTTCCAGAGGGTGGGTGCCCCCACAGAGAAGGCTCTCCCCCTGGGAGTCACCAGCCTACATTGTTTGGCTGATGGCACCCTGAGGAGGCCCTCTCTGTGGGAGCGCACGGGTCGATGGGAGGTCATCGGTGACAGCAGGCGGTCTCGGAGATAACTAGGCCCTATGCCATGGAGCGCTTTAAAGGTGATCACCAACACCTTGAAGCGCACCCGGAAGACCACCGGAAGCCAGTGCAGCTCGCGCAGGAGCGGTGTTATGTGGGAGCGCCACGCTGCTCCCGTCACTACCCGCGTGGCCGCATTTTGGACCAGTTGGAGCCTCCGGGTGCTCTTCAAGGGGAGCCCCATGTAGAGAGCATTACAGTAGTCTAGGCGGGAAGTGACAAGGGTGTGAGTGACTGTGCACAGGGAATCCCGATCAAGAAAGGGCCGCAACTGGCGAATCAGGCGAACCTGACAAAAGGTCCCCCTGGCTACAGCTGTCAGATGTTCCTCCAAGGACAGCTGCCTATCCAGGAGGAATGAATTAGAATGAATTTGTATGGTTCTTGGGTATAATTTAAAATTATTGTTGTTTTTCCTGGACTTTTAATTATTTTTGTATGTTTATGATATATTTACCATTGTGTTTTGTCAGTTGTCCAGAGTCATAACATATTGGGGCAGTTCATAAATTTCATAAATAAATAAGCATGAAAAACTAGAATTCCTGCAATTCTGCAGATTTTTCCTGAATATGCAGAAATTAAGAGAATTAGGAATATTTTCCAGAAACAATGGAATAGCTACTTTCCTCATATATTCACTCTCCCCATACAACTACATGGGTAAAATTAAACTTGTCTACCACACAACTTTCTGGGAAAGTCACAACAATCAAGGAATTAGAGCATTAGCTTGTCAGTCAAATGCAGCCTACAGAGGTAAGCCGTTAGTTATGACTAAATCTAAGTAGTCATATACTTTGATTTGTTCTTCACAGAATCATCAATGTAAACCTGTTCATCTCTGAAATAATTTTTTTTTCACTGTTGTCGATATGGAAAATGAAAGCCTGGAGTTGCATTTTGACTCTAATAACTACACGTAGGGTTGTGGCAACTAACCTATTCAGTGATTCAGCTATTAGACATTGACTCTGTTTAGACACAATATTGTCTGATAGAGATTTGCTGGTTTAGGAATAATCCATGTGCCAGAAGAGAACTTGTTTCAAATTATACAAAACCTTCATCATATTTTCAAGTTCCCTCCAAAACCAGATATCAAAACTTCTGTTTGGATACATACGTCACAGACTTACCTGCCACAATAGCAATATGTGATACCGAATGGTAAAATAGGTGTAATCCCTTTGACTTACATGAAGTTTATATTCTTGCCGTTGTAACCATTTAAAAACATTTAAAGTAGAACTTAATTTCATTCATTAACTTGTAGAAGGAGGTATGTTTTCATCAAATTAGCTTTCATCTGAGGAAATGTGTAAGTTGAAATATTTTGAGGTTTGCAAGAAAACATTGGTTTATTGCATTAATATACATGCACATAGTAGCACAAATACCTGGGCTTCTGAAAATAAGCAGACATTCAGAGACTGCTGTTAGTCAGTGGAATGGTAATTTTTCTGTAACGGCTCCAAGAGAAGGAAATTTTACTTTGCCTTTCAAACATATTACAAGGACAGGTATATTATACCATAAGGATAAAAAGGTGCAGCCCATCTTCCCCAGTAGCTTTTAGAAAATCGGTGAAAATCGAGCTATTTCCATAAACCTTTCAATAACATCCTGTGTGCCTCTTGTTCTTTATCTTAATTTTCTTCTCCTATTTTTATTTTATTTTTGCGATAAAGGCAAAAATTGGAAAATGAAAAGATCTGCAAATATTTAAAACATATTGGAATGAATGCCAATAAAGCTTTTTTGAGGAGACTGTTGCAAAACTAGGACACCAGCACTGCAAAATTATCCCAGTTTTAATAAACTGACGATAAAACCTGTGCATACATGAAATTGGGGGGGGGGGGGAGGGGCGGACACAAGTCGAAAACCATTGTAGTAACCACTATGCTGATCTTTGAAGAAACATTTCAATTTTACAGTTTCAGCTAAAATAGCTTTTTTGAACAAACCCAATGACATGGCCTGTGGCTTCTAATTGTTGGAATGGAGTATGCGGCCCCTTTTCTTCAGTCGGCATCAAGGGCTGTGCATACCTGTGTCCTATTACTGAAGTGGAGGAGGCCTATTGAGGCAGCTCAGCTAAATCTCAGCATGCCATCAAAAGGTTTATCTTCGGGTAGTGATATACCTCAAGGTAAATTGCAGCCAAACCATATCTTTTAGATGGGTAGGTATTGGGAAGGCTAGGAAAAAGAGGTGCAGATGTAGATTGGAGGGAAAATTTGCACATGCTAGGGAAATTGCCTCCATGGCTATAGGTTCCACCTGTATATCTAGGAGAAACCATGGATACAAGAGGAATCCTAAATTGCAAATCTGCTCATTCTGGGGGTAGTGCTGCTTGATCAAGAGATATAGGTGGAGATAACAAGAGCCTTATTACATAAACAGCACTCCCTATTAATTGGGTTCAGCTTCAGTCTGTTTCATAATTGTTTTCATCATTCTACAGAGTCTAGGTACCAAGTCTTTCACAATATTATCAGCTTAGGTTGAGATGGCCACTTCATTTAGCATATGGATATTATGCACTATTATAATGCGTGATTTCTCCCAGCAGCTTCATATAGTTGTTAAATAATAAGGGGAGACAAAAGAACTCCATGTCCCTCCATATATAGGAGGCTACTTGATCAACTCTCTTTCCTTTTAACACCAATTGAAACCAACCACTGTGGAAGGAGTAGAATCCCTGAAGGACAGTGGTCGCAAAGCTCAATTCCCATAGATACTCAAAAAGGATACCATGATTGACAGTGATACTGAACGCTGCTGTGAGGCTCTGAAGGACGAGAAGGGGTACAGTAACCCCCCCCCCCAATGTTCTGACAAAATATCACAATCAGTGGTGCTTCTGTTCTATGTGCACCCTGAGTTCTCGTTCAATGGCATTGTCCTATCAGCTGGAGTTTTATCTCACTACAGTTCAACACTTTGGTTTGGCACAAAGTATTGCTCGCAGACAGTTTGGTCTCACTGATCACTATCTGTTTTGATTTTCCCAGGATTGTGACTAATGCTCAGCCTCAATATTAGAGGTGTTTGTCAAAGGTGCTCTTTTTATAGCAAGGGCATCGAACCTATTTAGAGTAAGGTCCACAGTCTGGAAATACACTTCGGATGTCACTGGATTCACAATTAAGTTATGACCTAAGAGCACATTTGTTTACTTCTTCCTTCCTGAACCAATGAAATTTGGAAACTCATAGCCATGGAAATTACATTCCATTTTGGCTACTGCATTGTGGTCTATGTAGAGTTACCATTGAATAATATCCAGAAGTTGCAGTTGGTACAAAATGCAGCATGTAACTAAAATAAGGGATCGCATAATCTCTGCATTGAAAGCTCTATATTCATTCCCAGTTGCACTTCAGGCATAATGTAAGATGTTGCCATTAATCTTTAAAGACCTAAAGAGCTTTGAATCTGCTTTCCCATTATGAACCTGCCCAGGCATTAAAAGCTGCAGGAGATGCTTTTTTAAAATTGTCTCCACTACCAGAAGCTCATTTTGCTGCCACTTGGAAGAGAGCTTTCTCCTGCTTCCAAGCTATGGGTTGCATTCCCTAAAGGGTTGCTGCCTACTCTCTTGGCATTCAGAAACTTGGTAAAGTACATTACTTTTTTTCAAGCTTTTAATTGTTAATTTTATTAGTAGTTGTAATTTATTACTTTAGTTGGTTTGGTATTTTGAACACTGAATAAGGAAATAAGTTGAATAAATAATAAGACACATCACTTTTTTGTGCTTCTTGGCTACAGAATATTATTTAAGGACAAAGACCGGAATTGGGAAGACATTGAAAAAAAACTACGAGCTGAAAGCGATATCCCAATTGTGAAAACATCAAGCATGGTATGATTAAAATAATAGATTTAAAGAAATAAATCTGGGGGTACACTGTGATAATTTTAATCTATTTTAATTGGGTTGCCGATTTTAATTTTTTTTTCTCTCTATTGTGATTTGTATTGAAGTTGTCATTTTGTAAGCCACCTTGAGTCCCCAGGGAGAAAGGCGGCATATAAATCGCAATAATAAATAAATAATAATAAATAAATAGAAGTGAGACATTTTGTCATTAAAAAATAAATCCCCTTTAAATAATATGATTGTTCAGTTATTATAAAAGCTGGTGCAAACTTACTCAAAATATTGACATTATTATGTACTAGAATTTTACCTAACACTGAAGAGACCGAGAGAGCACCCAAGCCTATATCTTTGAAAATCACCACTGCTTATCACACAATGTTTGTGTGTTCCATTCAGTTAAATCAGGGGTCTGCAACCTTAAATATTCAAAGAGCCATTTGGACCCGTTTCCCACAGAAAAGAAAACACCGGGAGCCACAAAACCTGGATGGGCGTGGCCAACTCAATGTCACTCACTTCCACCAGTCACATGACACCCTCCCCCCCAAGCCACGCTTATCCAGCCGGTCATTAGGGCAGAGAACCCATTGTTAAAAAACACCGGGAACCACAAAATCCTTTTGACATCTTTCTGTCTCCCCTCCCTTCCTCCCTCCCTCTCTCCCCCCTCCCTCTCTCTCTGTATCTTTCTGTGTGTGTCTCTCTCTCTCTATTTCCCTGTCTCTGCCCTGGCCACTTCTCCATCCCCCACCATCGCCCTTACCTTCTCAGGCCAGGTGAGGAGTGACTGGGAGGGGAGGGTGAGGGATGGGATCACCTGACAGGGAGCCACAGCAGAGGGCCCAAAGAGCCGCATGCGGCTCCAGAGCCGCAGGTTGCTGACCCCTGAGTTAAATCAACCGTAATTAGGAAAGGGTCATCTTTAAACCAGAAACAACCACTTGGAATAGACTGGGCTGCATTATAAGGAGAGCAGTAGGTGAGCTCTTGGGATTGCTATTTTGTATTCCATCCTTGAACCTTAGTAAAAGTGACATATTTGCTCCTGCAGGAAATCTCATCAATATTGCAAGAATTGAAAAGAGTGGAGAAACAACTGCAAGGTATTGAATATTTCATCCAACAATTTCTAGAATTGCAGCTGGCAGAAAAAATAAACATGTAACATTTATAGAGGATATAGACTAGAATTTGGGTTTCAAGGCTGTTTACCAAATTATCGGTTGGAAATTAATAGGGAATAAGGTTCTGTAGGATATTATCTGTTTCCTAGTCTTTTTTGCTTTATAAATTTGTACCCTGGAAATCATGACTTGGTCTATGGATTTAAGGCAAAAGGTTTACCTGATCAGAAGAGGAACCAGAGCATAAGGAAAATTAGATTTCAGCTATATCCTATTTTCCAGGACAAAAAATACTAACAATAGACTCAGAGAAGGCTGCCATAGCTTGGTGGACAATCTGAATCTAAAATCTAAACCACTTTAATCTTTTAACAGTTCTGAGGAGGTCAGTCAAGCTAGGTTTTCCATAGGTTTTTGATAAGTAGAATTTGCAAACAAAATAGTTAATAGTTATTTTTAGCAATTTTATTTATTATTCCTGTATTATTTTCTTCATGTCCCCGAACGATACACATACTCTACACTGTAACCAGGTGCTCAAATCCCTGCCCTTTTAAAATGTGCGACTGGACAGGGGAAACCTTCATCTTTTTTTAAAGCTTGTATTGCATGTACATAAACAGGAATAGGCTTTCTCTAATCCATCTGCCCCCGTCAGCTTGTAAACTCATTGGACATCACTGTGGAAACCTGTGCTATTTTCTGAACAGAGGTTTCAGTATTATAGTGTTTTACAGTTTTGTATTGTTAAACTTAACTCTTAGCCCTTCATTTCAAGGTGTTGGTTATTATTGTATCTCTACCATTTTAATATCATTTTTTTTACTTCTATGACGAAGATATTGATTTGAATAGGGGACTTGAGATAAGGATATGAACCTTTTTGAGCCAGTAGGACAATCTGAGAATGATTCATTTCTCTGCCTAGAGAGAAAGGGTTTGCCATTTCACAAAATTAATGCTGAGGTGGACATAGGAAGTCAGGGGAAAAAAAGTCAAACTGGTTAGAATACACTCCGACTATCCAATATGCCTCCTACCCCCTCTTTTATTTCTGGGCAATGAATACTTCCAACTGCTGGCCTATAGCCATCCATCATTTCTATGTCCTAAAAATGATCATTGAGTCTAATAAAAAGAAAAAACAATGTGCTAGTTCAGGGGTGAAATCCAATTTTTTTCCCTACCGGTTCTGTGAGCATGGCTTGGTGGGTGTGGCAGGAGAAGGATATTTCAAAATCTCCATTCCCACCCCACTCAGGGGAAGGATACTGCAAAATCTCCATTCCCTTCCCTCCTGGGGGAAGGTTATTGCAAAATCCCCATTCCCTCCCCACTCTGGGGCCAGCCAGAGGTATTTGCCGGTTCTCTGAACTACTCAAAATTTCTGCTGCCGGTTTTCCAGAACCTGTTAGAACCTGCTGGATTTCACTCCTGTGCTAGTTGTATCTGCAGACCAATAAGTCTTTGGGTTTTCTGGAAGATTTTTGCTTATTGACTGTAGTGATGTTCCAACACTGATATGAAAAGACCATATTCATGTACAATATTCCTTGGTTATTAATACATTTTGTTTCTTGTCTTGAACTATTGAGATTAATGGTCCTGGATATATTATGCTGCCCCCAAAGTTTTTAACATTTTCAAGAAGAAATGAGATGGAAAGGAAATTAAAAGACTGAGTAATATATTAATTTTAACTCCGTTAACCAGCTGTCAGACTGATTTCTTTCTTCTTGTTTTTTCTCTTTGTTAGTGATTAATTCAATGATTGACCCTGATGGAACATTGGATGCTTTAAGCAATTTAGGACTTGCTGGTCCTGTCCAAGCAGCTCATCCTAAGCAGAAATCCACTCCTGGTTCTCAAAGTGCCCATCCTCAGATACAGCCCAACTGTCTGCCGGAAGCAAGGGCTGTACGGCCAGCCACTGCCTCTACTTCACGTGAACTTGGAACTGTTGAATCCGAGCATGATTTCAGCATACATTTCAATAGGTTCAATCCAGACGGAGAAGAAGAAGATCCAACTTTGTGTAAATGACATGAATGTGATCAGTACTTTTAGTATTGAATGTGCAAAATTCATTAAGAGTCTTAGCACCCTCTAAACAGTAAAACAAGGTTGGTAAAACTATTGTTGCTTTGTTATTACCAACTACTTTGTGATATTTTGGATGTCACAAACCATTTGACTCATTGAGGTAAACATTGGTACCAATGAAGATTCATAGTTTATGATCATTTTACGAGTTTCACAAACACTTGCTTTGAATATTTTCCTCCATAGTTTATTTTGTTTAAGCAGACTTCAACCAGCCAACCGTCCTTCATTTTAAAATTCTAAGTCTCCTACGACAAAGTGATCTTAATTAAGCTTCTTGACTTAAATTTGTATAAAATGATCACTTAAGCTTGATTCTGAATAAAGGGAGCTAATTAGGACATTACATTTTAATGATATCACAATATAAGGAAAAGCAGACTTCAGAATTTTTAATTGTTGTATCCTGGAGATTGCTTAAAGGTTTACAGGGCTCAAATATTATGTTTGCACTAAGAATTTGCTGAGAGTGGAGAATGAACATATCAGTAGGAACTAATTATGCTATACTGTACTTTGGAAAATGATCAAAATTGTCCTTTTTTAAAAAAAATGCCACTTTGAGAGTGGGGTAAGTCAACTTTCTAGGATGATCCATTTGACACTTGAGGATCTATACAATATGTCTTTTTGATGTTAATGAAAGTCAATGTTATATAATTTCTGTTCAGATGTTTGGAATTACAAAACCGATTTAAATATATTGCTGTGTGTGTCTACTGCTTGAAATTCTTTTTTAATGCTTTGTTACCAAGACCAGACACAAAATTCATTGATCATGACTTGTGAAACTTTCTTCCAAAGTTTGGAGATAGGATAGTGATAATCTAATCATTAGATTGACTCCAGGCATACAAATTATAAATGTTTTCCTGTAGAATCTCTAGTAAATCTGTCTAATATGTTTATAAGAATTTCTGGAAAAAAACTGCTAACATAGACCTTTTGCTTATACTGCTTAACAGCAAATCTATTAAAATATCACATATAAGCCTATTTATCTTTAAAAACTGTCCCAATTTTAACATTTGGAAATAATTTTAAAAAATTAACCATCTTGTATTTCCAGAACACTGTAATTTCAAGAACGTCTATTACATGCAATTAATAACTGGAAATTTCTTGTGTTTTTGCATCAGTCTATATACTAAAATTAAAAATACAACTTCAAAGCTTCTATGAACTAGTCTTTAATATTTCAGCAATAATCATAAGTGTCGGTTGTTTAAAAATACTCCTTTCCTGTACAGGATTTTGGAACTGTACAGGATTTTGGAAGTCATTGCAAAGCTTGGCCAAGTAAATATACAAAAAACCTTTTTGTAGTGATACAAAGAACCGATTAATCCTGTTGTATATTGGATTACTTTTCTTGTTTGTTTGTTTGTTTGTTTGAAAATTTAAAATCTGCCTCTTGTCAAACTCTGTCTCCCACTCAGAGGTCAGGAAACAATTGTTTACAGATACCATAGCAGTTTAAACTGATGTATGATGAAAATACATATATTGAGAATAGTGATATTTTGGCCATCATCATTCCTTCCTATCTTTTCAGTGCTTGGGAGAACCACAAACATACAAGTATGAGAAACTAGGAAATAGCTATAGAAAAATTAAACCTTTTGACTCTTTAACACAATTCTTTTTGTGTATTCTTTTCCAGACATTTACACATTTTGTGTTCTGTAATATTTGCATTTACAATTTTCTTATTTGTATGGATGCATACTCCTTATTTATTTTTGTTATACTTATTATGTATGATGTTACAAGCATTTACAGCTCCATTTTTAAATAAAGTGTTTCTGGAACTTTATACAATAATCAGATAGAAATGTGTGATTATCTGTGTGAATAGGTTGTAATTTGGATCAAGTTCAGTAATTCTGAAGAAACGTTTTTTAAAAAATGTATTATGTGCTTGAGAATAATTTTACTGAACTTTGTATTATCTTGGTGTAAAGAATAACATATTACTTTTATGTATAATAGGTCTTCACAAAGAGAATCTAAAATCAGTGCATGTATAATCATTCTAGCCCGCATGCAAACACACACATGATTTCCTATTGGGAAATTGGGTGAAGCATTCAGAGTATAGAGAGCTGAGATGTATTATATTACCATGGACAGAAGTACCTCACATCACAGATACAACAGGGCTTCTTGTGAAGATTTTAACAGCTGGACAAATTCATAATGAGAGAAGCAATTAGATGTTTTATGTCTAAAGGTCAATGCCAACATCACAACTACCCAACAACTACAGGATGAACTCGATCACTAAGTCCAGTTTTCTGTTTACCAATGACTACTAGTCTTACTCTTAATTTCAGCTTGTTCTCCCTTACTCAGCAGATGAACAAATTTAGGGTTCAAGTGGAAATTGATTAAATGGAATAATATCACTGGGCATCATTAACATGCTCTGAATTATCTACCCTGTGGTTTATGTGTCCATTGATCATCACAAAGAACAAGATAGAACAAGGTAGGATATGAAATGTAAGCTAAACCTGACCAATTTACAGTTCCCACAATCTTCATCACTGATCCAGTGGGTGAGTGTTTTGTTAACAGACCAACTTAAAAAGGCTAACTCTAAATTGGTAAGGATGAGCCAAATAGACTCATTTCATTTAGTGCCATAGATTATACATTCTGAATTAACATTTCTTCCATATTGTGGAGTTTAGTTTCATTTGGCTTTAATAATGTCTAAAGCAATTTTGGGGAATTTATTGTGATTTTTTAAAAACAATGTGTGGTCAGTGTTATTAGATGCTAGGGATTGCAATTCAAGAGTAGCTGAAGGGTCACACCAGTTTCCCAAATTTCTTAACGATCATTGAGATCAACGGAATTCTGATTTTCAAAGAAAGGACCATTTTGATATTAAGTATGATATCATGGAAATTTATATTTCGACTTTAAAATGATGACAATTTAATAGCAAAATGAAAATTATGAGCTCAGATTTTTGTATCATGACTTGTTCCAATCTTGGACCAAAACTCACAGTTGCAACAGTACCACAGCAAGTAATGTGTTGCCATTACCATCAACACCCTACTTCCTGCATGGATTTTATGGGCCAACAGTTTTTTGGGGAGCAGAAAGTACTTTTGCATGACGGAACACTTGCTTTTCACTAATCCCATCCATCCATCCTTTGCAACCTAAAATATTGGAGGTTCCTTGCAGTAGCGCAAGGCATCGATTTATTTAATTTACATACTATTGTAGACTGCAATGATTCCCAAGGCAATAAAAACAACCTTAAAACCAATACAAAAATGTCAGTATACAGCACAATGGTATACATTTAACTACAATAGTTGTTCTTGAATTACTTTTCGGACAGCCACTAAGATGGTTGATAACTTGAGCCAAATCCATATCAATCTTATTCCATATCAGGAGAGCCAGAAAAGGGAAACACTTTGCAGAGCCCCCTTTGCTTCTCAATTCTAGAGGAATCACCAGTGCATTATGTTGGGAAGCGCATAGTGGATAGATCGATTGTACACAAACTTCAGTATGCCTAAAGGTACCTTGAAGTGAAGCTATATAGGGATTTATAGAGCAAAACTAGCACTATAAATTGCATATCAAAATGGTAATCAAAATGGTCCTGTAACACAAGAAGTACAGCTGTGACAATACACTTGAGTATTGCATTTTGCAACAATTACAGTTCCTAAGTGGTCTTCCATGTGTATAGAATTGCAGATAGAGCCATAGCTGACTGTTGTGGCCTGTCAGCGGCCTGTGAAGATTGTAGCTGATTCCGACAATGAGGAGGCTGGTGTGGTGCTGCACCAGCAGCCTGTGCAGCTGGCACTCAAGTGGGACAGTGAGGAGGCTAGAGAAGATGTGGTGCCAGAGGCAGGGATTCAGCCAGGGCCTTCAGAACCTCCAGAAGCTCCTTTAAGTGAAAAGAACGAAGAGGAGGAGCCTCTTCTCAATGCACAGGCGTGCAGAGCTGCCAAAAGGCAGGAGTGGCTCCTCAGGAGGAGGTCTTCTCGAGAGTAAGGCTTGGAGCTAATTGGCCACTCCCTTAGCCTATTTAAGAAGGAACGCCACTTGCAACAAGCTGTAGAGAACAACTTTAGTTCAATCTCCTTCGTGTCTGGATTCTCTGCAAAATCGTTTCTGGGCTTTCTGCCAGCTCTAGTAAGACTGTGATTACCTTATTTTAGAATTCTGGTAGGCTGTTAAAACAGTTTTATTTATCAGCCTTTGGTTGATAAGACTAAGTTATCTGAGTAAAATAAGCTTTGTATAGAGTTTGTGTGTGCTGCGTTCTTTGGGGTCCATAGCTGGGGCAGAACACTGACGTACCAGCCAAAACTCGGCAAATCCCACCCCTAGCTATAGCCTCCATCTGTCTCGCAAGCAATCCAGATGGACCCCAAATCATGGAATTATTTCTTCAAAGAATTAGCACTTAATCCAAAATTAGTATCAGACCTGTCAACCCTTCTAAACAAGCAACAACGTCCTCTTGCTAGCATTTGTTCTATTCAGCCCCTAAAAACCTCCAGACCCAGGATAAAAATGCAAGCATCTCTGCCTCAGTCCAGAGTGGAGAAGTTAAATTCTGTGCCATTGGTGTACTGATAATATTACACCCAGTTTTCCCAAGGGTTTTAGGTGGATCTTCAAAAATGCTATGGAAATTATTGAATCCCGAGGCACTTTACAAAGAAGCCGTCACTGAGCTAAAGGCTTCCCCTCCCTAAGATCACAGCAAAGGTAATCTACTACAGCTATTTCTGTTCCTTGCCCAGGTCTGAATGAGATTGAAAATAGTTCAGATAATCTATTTCTGCACTGTAAAATAGAATTAAAAGAATCTTGATGCAATCATATATATGATTATCAAAGGGTTCCCCCCCAAATTCTTTTTTTTTTTTTTTGTATTATTTGATCAATGAACAAGAGGAGATAAGAGGTGCACAAAATACAGTCACAGGGCTCTGCACAAAATTCAGAAACAACAAAATAACGGGAATTCCATTTTTCCAAGATTGATAATTAGGTGGCTTTTGGGCAGTTGTTTGGTTTCAGGCTGAACCCTGAGAAGGTAAAAGAAGATAATCTCATGTAAGGCATGGAAAAATATTTATTAATAAATAAAATCATTTAAAATGTGGTTAATCTGCTTTTTAAAAGATAAAAGTTCCAAGTTATGAGGGAGCTTTAGATTTCTCACATTTATGCCTAAGATTGTGTTCTTCATGTGCTGAATAATACTTAGAGACACTAGATGGCATATTGGTTTACCTTTTCACAAATTAATGCCAGATGGATTTGTGTGGACTTGCTCCTTTTCCTGAAAAAACATCCTTCTCAAAACAGTTAACAAAAATTACAAAAATAATAATGACAAAGCTAAAACAGCAGCATTTTTAAAAAAGAAAGCAGACTGCAGTTTCAACCATAAAGTAATAGCAACCATTACAATTCATTAACTATCTTTTTCATTAATTCAAACAACACAGTACACATTGGAGAACAATAAAAACAAAGCATTATTTATTTGTAAAAATAATAATCCTGCAATCAACCATCAAACAACATTTGCCTATCCCAGATTCTTGGGAAGAACTTGATAGGTGGATAAAAATGCCAAATCCAGTCTAAATATCTGGTTGACTGTGCAATGAACAACAACAACAACAGCTATAACTATCTTCTGTTCCTAGGTGAAAAGCAAAATATAAATCAAATAATCAATTTGATATAGTTGTAAAGGCTAGGAAGTAGGCAAGGTCAAGCCATTTTTACATTTGTTGCCAAGAAAATTGCACGCAGTTTCCAGGGGTCAAGAGTGACTTGAAGGCAGACATAGTTTGAAACAGACATATTTAATGAGGAAAGGAAGACCTGATCAGCAACTTCATATAAGCAGTGGTGGGATTCAGCCAGTTCGCACCACTTCGGGAGAACCGGTTGTTAACTTTCTGAGCAGTTTGGCAAATTGGTTGTTGGAAGAAATCATTAGGGCAGAGAACCGGTTGTTAAATTACTTGAATCCCACTACTGCATATAAGGGAGGCAACTCTTTACATTCCTTGGAACAGCAAATGTGACTAACAAGCAAGTTGGTTAGCACAACACCAGCCATGAAGGCAAAATCATGAAACTCTGTCTCACTTACTTTGGCCATGTCACGCAGGGAATTCACTGGAGAAAGCAATTATGTTTGCAAGAGTCAGCAGTAAAATGAAACCAGGTCAACCAACCAGTCAAAGAACATAGTGACTGGATACCATCAAAATGGACACCAGCCAGAACATAGAAAAACAAAAAGAAGTAGTGCAAGATTGGAAGATGTGGAGAGACCTGGCCCATAGAATCACCAAAAGTTGGACATGATTGAACAGATAACTTCATCGTCATCACTCCGTACCTTGGTGCATCCATCCTTGGAAACTTTAAGACTTGCATAAGACATGCTGGCTGGGGAATTCAGGGAGATGAAATCCACAAGTCTTAAAGTTGCCAAGATTGGACACCACAGCTTTACATAATTCGGTCCTCAAACTGGTCCCATACTTTAAAGAAAATGATTTTTACTTTGAGCTGAGTTCAGAATTATAGTGACTACCAGTTAAAAAGAATAAAAAGATGTTATTTTATGTTCTTCAAACAACAAGGCAGACATGGTGCACCATATACAACTTCCATCTTTAAAGGAATCTTTACATAAAATACTTTGTGGTCTTCCTACAAAGAGGTAATCACAGTGTGCAAATCTGGGGAACGGATGGACATCTACCAGTCTTGCCTGATCCATAGAATAAAAATCTTGTGGGAATCCCCGAGAGTGATGCTTTCGCTGAAACCTGGAACAATAAATGTTTTGTTTCTGCCAAACCATTGTTGACCTAGATTGGTTTGGCAGAGCTTCCAGAATGCAACGTGGAGTTTGAAACAAAAGTCTTTTTTTTTTCCTTTCATGCACACCTGAATTAAGCAGCCATTATAGCAAATAGATCAGGGGTATCAAATTCGCATCGTCACATGACATATTGTGAATTTCCCCCCCTTCGCTAAACTGGGCATGGGTATGGTCAGTGTGTGACACATCCAGCCCATGGTCTGCAAGTTTGACAAGTCTGAAATAGATGCTTTTGAGTGAACTGTCCTGGATAAGGGAAAGGGTTGAGCTCCATGATCTTCAGGAAATATGACACACTCTCTTTTGTTCCTTCTCTTTGTTAGTAGCACATCTGCTTCTTTGATGGGTGTCCTCCACTTACACTCCTCTTCGTGTATTTGTAGGTCAAACAACCTTTACAAGGCTTTCAGTAACTTTTCTAAAGAAAGTCAAATGACCTGTTAGATGCTTCTTTAAGGATTGAGAAAGAGAAGTAAGGAGCCTTGGTGGAGCAGCAGACTAAAGCGCTGTTAAATAGCACTTAGCTGCCAGCTGCCTGCAATTACTGCAAGTTCAAATCTCACCAGGCTCAAGGTTGACTCAGCCTTCCATCCTTCCAAGGTAGGTAAAATAAGGACTCGGATTGTGGGGACAATAAGGTGACTTTGTATAAAAAAGAACACCGCTTAGGTGGGGCCGAAAGCCCTACTAAGCAGGTATATACAAAAGTATGAAGGCTATTGCTTAACGCATTGTAAGCTGCCCTGAGTCTCCGGAGAAGGGCAGCATATAAATCAAACCAATAAATAAATAAATAGCTAAATAAATAGCTAAATAAATAAATAAATAAATAAATAAATAAATAAATAAATAAATAAGTTCAAATGTCTGTTAGTCATGTAAAGGCTTCAGCGGTCTTATTCTTTGTATTTTACCACTATCATTTTGATTACTGTTTCATTCATGCTGGGTTGCTTATTGTTGCCACAGATCCATATTAACACAGTAATTAAAAATATTTTTTAAAAATTTCCATTCAATCATGTCTGATACTCAGACGCTGCCTGGACTAGTCCCTGCAGTTTTCCGGGCAAGGCTTTTCCGAAGTGGTTTGCCATTGCCACCTTCCTAGGGCTGAAAGAAAGTGACAGGATCAAGGTCACCTAGTGGCTTAAGATGGGACTAAAATTCACAGACTTCCAATTTCCAGCTTGGTGTCTTAATCACTACACCAAACTGGCTCTCCATGAAAAGGATATGGATATCTATATGCCCAATGGAGAGATTAAGCCAATACAAAATATAAAAAACCAACCAAAGCTCATACACTCAGGGTACTTAATTTGCCAAGATCCAACACAACTATTTTGCCAAATATAATATTGCATAGTCAGAGGTAGAATCGTTAGAGCCTACTTTGACTCAGTTGTCAATGGTTAAAAACTATATTCTGCATCCTACTGAAGGTAGGTCTTTAAAAATAAGAGGAATAAAAACAATGGTAATCAAAACATAAGTCAAATTGAAAGTAATATTAAACATGCCACTGTAATATCAATACAAAAAAGAAGGTATTCACTGGTAGCCTGAATGATAGCAGAAACCAATAAAGCCAAAGTATCTTTTGATACCCTCCATCCTTTGACAGGGATAGTATCTATTTGCATGCAGTGTTCTTCACTTTATAAAGAAGAATGTTTAATTGTCCTCAATGGAATTGCATCCCTGCTGGGCAAGAGGCCAACTTCTTGATTTCTTAGCTCTGCTAAAGGATGCAGCTCTTTGTTATTACAAAGGAAAATGTGAACTCTCTTCTTTCCATTGAAATTAGCTTTCAATATATAGCTTATATTAGCTATATAAAGGGACAGGTATGGATCTACCCTACTGAATCTATGATAAATTTACAAATCATGGTCTATAGTCATACATCGTGTAAAATAAGCACCCAAAACTCTACTTATTGTTACAATTACAATTATTTACTGAGCCTCTCTTAAACAAAATTACAATTACTCAATTTCCATCTGGTGGCATTTTTCAGAGCAGCTGTCTCACTAAGGGAGTTGCTCAGCCAAACCTAAAAGGCAGGTGCTGCACCTAACATCAATGTTTTGTTGGGCTGTTTCCTATGAAGCAGCAATTAATTATAGATAATTACTGGTTTTTGACTGCCTAAATTTATGAAATATTTATGCACCCAAAATGCATCCTGCTGTCAATGGCAATTCAATTTTTCATGCATTTTGCTGATCAAATAATTTGAAAGTGTGCACCTATTCATTAGGAACAATTGCTGTAATATTTCTCAAGGCCTCCTAATGCAGCCCTTATACATAGAATATTCAGAGGAAATTTATAAGCAGGGTTAGGCAAACAGGCAAGTTGCTTGGAATGGGACAAAGCAACCTTTATGTAGAGTGGAAACCAGTTCCTAAGTGTCTTAATTACCAATCCAATGATTTAGCAACTTCACCACAATGGTTTTTCTATGCCAGAGGCCTTCAAACATGGCAGCTTTAAGACTTGTGGACTTCAACTCCCAGAATTCTCCAGCCAGCATAGCAACTTTTCCTCAACCTTGGCAACTTTAAAATATGTGGATTACAACTCCCACAACTTCCCAACCGGCAGGCTTAGTGAAGAATTCTGAAAGTATAAGTCCCCACAATTTAGAGCTGCTGAGCTTACGAAATCCTCACTTCATGTAATGTTTCCAGAATGTTAAAACAGAAGTTCTCAGAAAAAAAGATCTTGACCAAAAAATAAAATAGGGAATTGCTGTTCAAAACAATAAAATAAAAAATCAGATCTAAGATGTGAAATACCTGGCCAACTCAGAACAAAAGAGGTCTCATTATTTGTTAAGTTCTATGAACTATTATCCTCCCTAAAGCAAAGAGAAAAGACAGCCCTGTATTTAACATCTAATGCAAGCTAGTCAATAGCTAAGAGGTTAGTACTGAATGTTTACATGAAAGTCTATATTTCTATATAACAATGGGAATGGACACTTGCTACTGTATGGCTCTATTTTCATTCTTAAAATGGTGGTTGCAAAAGAGATTTTTGCATATGTTAACTCTGGATATCTGGCTGGTTTGTTGGATCTGGTTTGCACATAACGTTTCATATCATTTAATGGTCCTTGTTTTATTTTGTGGGTTTTGTTAGCAGAATGTTTTAGTCATAGCATAGCATAGCATAGCATAGCATAGCATAAAATAATTAATATAATATGCAATAGTATTTATGTAAGAGTGTAGTACAGATGGTCCTTGACTTACAACAATTCATTTAGTGACCTTTTGATATTATAACAGCGCTGGAAAAAGTGACTTATCACCTTTGCAGCATCCCCATGGTCATGTGATTTACATTCTGACAACTGGCTCATATTTATGATGATTGTAGTTTTCCAGGGTCATGTGATCAGAGCTGTTGCAACCTTCTCACAAGCAGTCAATGGGGAAGCCAGATTCACTTAACTACCTCGTTGCTAACTTAACAACTGCAGTGATTCACTTAACCAATGTGGCAAGAAAAATGGTAAAATGAGGCAAAATTCACTTAACAAATTTCTTACTTAACAACAGAAATTTGGGGCTCAATTGTGGTAATTAATCAAGGACTACCTGCACTGTTTGCGCTCCTAAATAATTTTGATAGTCCAGATCATGATAGTAAAGAACTTTTTTAGTAACAAACTTTTCATATAAATACAATGTTTTTAGTTATCTCTGGATAAAGAATAACAGTAATTACTGGAAAATTTGAAAAATTATCACGTTTCAAGAAGTGAAGTTCCTTCCACAAAGAATTATTCCCTGAATTTCCTTTCTTTCTTTCACTAATAATAATATCCTTGCCAAGAAGTTTAAGAAGATATTAAAACTTATGACTGTTGAATTTCACTGTAAGTGAATTATGACCTCAATACTACTTTTAAAAAGGGAATATAGACAATTAATGCACTCTCTATAAAATCCAATGAACAGAAAAGAAGGAGGGGGAGGTTTTATGCCTTTTTATGTTTTAGAAGAAAATATTATGCACTGCCTTTTATACATTGTACCCATGAAGAAATAAAGACCATATTAGATAGATTAACAAAATTAATGTCTATTTAAAATATTTTCATTTATTACTATATATACTATAACAGTGATGGTGAAATAGCATGCGCATGCAATAGCGCACATGCGTGTGCTGACACCTATAATGCAATGCCCCCTGCAGGCCCCATCCCACACGCATGTGCGTGTGACCCCCCCGAGCTCTCCCGCCCCCCACTCATGCGCGTGTGACACCCATTTTGGTGCTAGCAGGCCTCCCTGAAGCCTCCTGGAATAAAAAACAGAGAGGCCACCACACACACCCGTCCCCTCCACACATTGTGTGCATCTCCTGGCAGAGACCCAAAAATCAGCTGGCCGGCGGGAGGCGCATGGGCATGTGCGGTGGAGATAACCTGGGCATCGGCTCGCATGCCCGCAGAGATGGCTCCACGTGCCACCTATGGCATCGCCATCACAGTACTATAAGATGCACAGTCTATAATACAAGTATATGGAATTTCCTAGATGGCCCATTAAATAAGAGTTATTTCTGGACATATTTTATAATGTTACTTTGTGGTAAGATGGGCAGCCAACAAATTTAATAAATAAATAAATAAATATAATAAATAAATATAAATGAATTTCTTTTTTTCAGTTTAATTATGTCCATTCTCAGTCTTGTTTCATGACCCACTAAACAAGGCTTACTGAAAAGGATCAAAGCTAAAGGGCTGGACATGGTAATCTATTACTTTATTACATCAGAGTACACCTTCAAAACTAATCAGTATTAATATAATTTCTGTAAAATGTAATAAAAATGGGAGATGATCCAAAATTCAAAAAGAACATTGGTTGTTCAATTTTTAAGGTAAGAACTATATGTTCTGAATTAGAATGTCAGCTATGGATAATTGATCTTTCCTGCTATATTTGAAGGCCAAAATTCAATTCTATATCATTTTAGTGCAGGTTATGCAGCCCACCAAACTCAATGTGCTTAACTTAAGGATGAAAATTTATTGAATTCTTCTGGAACTTGCTTCCAAAAAGCTTTCCATAGGATACCTGAATGTCATCTTATTGGGGATGCCCAGAATTACCTTTAGTTTGAATTAAATGAAGTTCATGGGGGTGGGAATCTGATTGGAAGATTGCCAAAGCAGTAAAATAAATAAAATAAAAGAAGAGGAGGGGAGGGGAGGGAAATTAAAAAAACCATGATTTTCAGGTCAATCCTGAACTACATTTCTAATCTCACAAGGTAGCACTGGCTCTTGCTTACGCTACAATATTCAAGAGGCTGCAAATTCCGATCATTTTTGCACAAAATGCATATAAATAGATCATATTTGCTTTGTTCATTTTGAAAAGAGAAGAGAATTAAGGGCTGCTGAAAGCGGAGGCTCATTTATTACCTAGACACGTCCATATGCCCTCTATTTATACAGTTAAAATTTATCAGAATGCATAGTTTCATTCTGTACCTTGTCTTGCTTTTTCTCCAATTTCTCAGCATCTGTCCTATAATTTTTCTCCATTTATGTGGCCCTGGAGACTCTTTTTGCATTTTACCAAATTACTGCTGATGAGCTGAATTTAGTGTTCAGAAGTGCTGGAATTCCCATACAGGGAGTTTGGCTTGTTGCCTCTCTGATGCAGTACTAAGTGTTGCTATTGTGTTAGAAGCACAAGTCTTACATTTTATCCTTTCCCCCTTTGGTTGCCATTGTTCTCATGAAGCGGACGCTGCTCTGATATTATTTTGTATGGTGTTTATTTTGTAGTCTACATGGTAAGAACATAAAGCTGAAAGTAGACTGGTATTCAAAGATGTCTGCAAACCTAGCAGACAACTTTATCTCCCAAAAGGTAGAGAAGGGAACTAGAACAGAGTTCCTCAACTTTTTCAGCTTTGCAGACTAGTGGGCGGGTAGTGGGGGGTAGTGAGAGGGAAGGGAGGAGACAGAATGGTTCCAGGCAAGCAGCAGCAAAAAGGGACCAGCAAAATGGATTAAGGTACTTCAGTAAGGCATTTGTCAAAATAGGCAACAACTTACTTCTTGGTAAGCTAGAAGAATGTGGGATAGACAGCATACCATCAGATGGATTCATAACTGGCTGACGAACTGCACTTAGTGTGTAGTCTTTAATGGAACTACATCTACCTGGACTGATGTAATGAGATATCCCAAAGTTCTGTCTTAGAGCCAGTTTATAACATCTTTACAAACAATTTAGATGAAGGGATCTAAGGGGAATTCATCAGTTTTGCAGATGACACCGAACTAGGAGGAATAGCCTGCACTTTAAAAGATAGGCTCAAGATTCAGAAGGATCTAGACCAGGAGTGATCCGGTAGCGATGGCGGCGGGTGGTTCGGAGAACCGGTAGCAAAAATCCCTGCATCCCCCTCCACCATGCCCAGCTGAGCCGCAGGATCATCAGAGGCTTTTTTAAAAAAAAAACTTTTAAAAGCATTTTTTCTACAACCTCTTCCGACGAAAAAATGCTTTTAAAAGTAAAAAAAAAAAGCCTCTGATGATCGCGCGGCTCAGCTGGGATAGTCAGAGGCTTTTCAAAGCATTTTTTTCTGCAACCTCTTGGCCAAAGAGGTGGTAAAAAATGCTTTGAAAAGTCTCTGACGATCCCAGCTGAGTTTCCTGATCGGCAGGGAGATTTTTTTTAAAATGCCTCTTTGACGATCTCAGCTGAGTTTCCTGATCACAGAGGCTTTTCAAAGCATTAGAAAAAATGCTTTGAAAAGTTTTTTTTAAAAAAAGTTGGCCACGCCCACCTAGTCACATTACACACACACACACCAAGCCACGCCCACAGTTACGGTAGTAAAAAATTTTACATTTCACCCCTTATCTAGACAAACCTGAACACTGGACTTTATCCAACAAAATGCAATTCAGTGGTGAGAAAAGTAAGGTTTTACACTTAGGCAAGAAAAATCAAATGCATAGGTATACAATAGATGGTACCAGGCTCAACAGCAGTAACAGTGAGATATCTAGGAATCCAACTGGAGAACCACATAGGTATGAGTTGCAGTTGTCAAACAGCTAATGAAGTCCTAAACTGCATCAACAAAGAAATAGTATCAAGTTCATGTGAAGTATTAGTACTGCTATATACAATAGTAGTTTAGTAAGACCACACTTGGAATACTGCATTCATTTTGGTCACTGGAATCCAAAAAATATATCAATTTTTTGAAATATGCTCTGTTCGTTCTTTCTTTCTTTCTTTCTTTCTTTCTTTCTTTCTTTCTTTCTCTCTCTCTCTCTCTCTCTCTCTCTCTCTCTCTCTCTCTCCTCTCTCTCCCTCTCCTCTCCTCTCCTCTCTCTCTCCCTCTCCTCTCTCTCTCTTTCTCTCTCTCTTTCTCACACACACATACAGACACAGAGAGAGAGTGTCTGATAAGTGATTCTTATCAGTTTGCTTACTGCTAGAATTTGGTGCTGAAATTTGGTCTGTAAAAAGTCTTTAAAACACTTCTCATGTACTTTGGAGAGACAGCTGATGTGCTGGGTAGACAAGAGTGAACATTTAATTATCTGCCAAAACTGCAAAAGCCAGTGCTGCCAGTCAGTTTTTTTAAGAATTCCTGCAGATGAGAGTCAAGTCGAGGGAAGACACAAGCTGGCCAGCCCCTGCATATCGATTTTGGTTGCTATCCATTACTCTTTAAATCAATTGAAATAGTGCTGACCTAGAGTATTTTGTTTCCACAGATGAGGACAGCAGCAGTCCTAAGGAAGTTAAGTCAGACCATTATAAAGGCTATACAGGCAGTCCTCAGTTAATTAACGTTCGTTCAGTGAGTATCAAAGTTACAATGGTGCTGAATGAAGAGACTTATGACCAGTCAAAGCTTGCAGCCATTGCAGTGTTCCACAGTCATGTGACCATGATTCAGGAAATTGACAACCGGCTTAGAATTATGACATCACACTGTTCAATGGTCACATGGTCACCATTTGCTGCCTTCAATGGGAAAACTGGCAGGATGGCACAAATGGTGATCATGTGACACTGCACTGCATGAGATTCACCTAACAATGCAACTAGAATTGTCAGAACTCCTATTGTAATTCAGAATGGTCATATAGTGTCATGCTTTACAACTACATTGCTTAGTGACTATAATGGAATGTGTGGATGACCTTGGGGAATATCCAGGAAACAATAAGACAAGAAAGGGAGGAACCCCAATGGTTTAATGGGCAGAGAAAGAAACTTAGGAAGAACCCATCCTAATGGAAGTTGGTACATTCAGATTTGCAAGATGATGTTAATGCAGTCATAAAAATAAAGGAGAATTGGTTCATCTAGTTGTATGTCCCATCTCTTTTACTTGAGAGGGCTGATAGCTATGGAGGCCCTGATTCCAATTACTACCATTAACCAGGGATTACCAAGATTTTTCATTCCAATGCAGACATTTGACTAGAAAAGTGGATAGTTGAATTATATAGTTGCTCTGGTTTCTTCAATTACAAGTAGCATTCCTAGTTTCATAGTTCCAGCCATTGTTCCTTTTTTCCAAAAAGGTGGACCACTGCTGGAATGGTGTGCTGCAGTCTCCAGGGAATGGAGAGTGTGAAAAACTCAAGATGGAAGCCATGCCATATGACTGTAGTCTAGCCTCTTTGAATGTAACACATGGGAAGGAAGAAAGGGAGGGATGGAGGGAGGAAAGGAAGGAAGGAAGGAAGGAAGGAAGGAAGGAAGGAAGGAAGGAAGGAAGGAAGGAAGGAAGGAAGGAAGGTCTGATCCAAGCAGAGAAAATACACTTCAATAAAATTAAACTAGTACACAGGTGTCAAACATGCAGTGTCACATTGCCATCATGTGCCATTTCGTGACACTTTTTCCCTTCGTGGAACTGGGGTGGGCGTGGTCTGCGTGTGATGCATCCAGCCCATGGGCTACCGGTTTGACACCCCTGATCTAGTACATAGGGTACAAGAATCTTAATGAAAGCTTAGTGACTTGGAGATTTGAAATTGAAATACTGAATTTTCAGAAGACATTTGAAAAAAACCGAACATTAGTTTACAAACTAAGATTTAGGTCAAAATAATAGCTCACAAAAATTACCAGGAACAGCTTTAAAACTGAAGAGATAGAGATATAGAATTTTCTTCTTTTAAAATGAAAAATTGTGAGTCAGGAGTCTTTAAATAAAGGAAAGAAAAACTGCTACGAAATTGGAATTTTTTTTGTAAAAATATAAATTGAGCACAAGTAATAATAAATTTCAGGATGTTCTAATTGCTTTTTGATACATTGGCCCACCTGCAAGCCCCACCTGCAAATCTTCTGACTGATCTCTTCCTTTCTTCTTCTTCACTTTTACACAGAAGATGATTTAGTGTTGATTAAGAACATGATAGAACAGTCTGATGATTAGTTCCACTGATATTGGATGGTGATATATTAGATATTTTATCACATTTACTGTCCTTACTTCTAAGACCCAACTTGAAATATTTGTAACTTCTGCCTGTATTCAATGTCCTTGAGAAAGAACACACTTTGAAATAGATTAATGTCACAGAATCCTAATGAAGTTGACAAATAAATCCTTTACAAAGTTTTAGCCTTGAATTTCAATAAGGTGGCGGAAAAACATAATATCTGGACTGTTTTTAATCAATGTGAATATAGTACTGAAATATTTGTTCTTTGGGATATTAATGCATTCTTTCTCATGGTTATTGTATTTAATCAAACAAGGTAAATAAGAAGGGTAAACTGCAGAAGAACAAAATTGTATCAAAGGACAACCTTGCATGGAAAGAGTTCCTCTTTTTGGAAGAAGGAAAACATTTAATGAAGTCCATTCAAAGTCAGTGTTCCCATCCATTTGCTTTATCAGATCTAAATTGTGATGGGTGGGGTGGAATTGATCTCTGACATTTGTAGCAAAATCTACTTGCGCACCTAATCATGAATCAGTAGAAAAAACAGATGAAAACAGAAAATAGGTCAGGTATCTACAATGCTGTGACATTGAGCTGCCAGCAGTGTTCAGCAATGTTACATTGCCTTAAGAAACCCAGACTTGGAAGAAAATTAAGCAAAACCAATTGATCACAATTGAGAAATGCTGCTACGTTGCAGGGACAATGACACAAGTCTTAACCATTCTGACAGGAATGACCTAGTACTGATGTAATAAAAGGTATTAGGAAATTTGTGACCAGTGAGCTTTAAACATAAAAACCAGAAGTTTAAGCTGGCCTCTGGTTCAATTTGAAGACCTGGCAAAGGACATGAGAGTAATACGAAAGATCCAAGAATTCTGTAAGTTATACTTTATTTCCTGAGCTGTTCAACATAGTTGCCATTTACATGCCATCTATATTTACCTGGCCTCAGTAGCATTTTTCCGTTGCTAATTAACAGCTAATAAAGTCGTCAGAGATGCAGATTGTACCACCGTGCCACCTGCATAGTAAAGCAGATGCTAATTTTGAGGATCAAAGTTCACACGGGATAAGGCTTATGAACAGAGAATGAATATACAAGCAAAGCAAAAGTGGTCTAAAATATATCTCGACCATACCTTTTTTGAGTTGGTTTTGCCTATAACAGTTGGTCTTGCTCAGAAATGAGCTTTGGAGACGAGCATCGCTGATCGATAGAAGGGAATTCAAGCCTCCTCCAGAGCCTGTTCCTGGGAATTAGATTAAAGGCTGATTTCAAATTTTAAAAAGTGCTGCATACAGAATTCTGCTAGTGTGAAGTTGTAATTACCTACCAGTTGTTAGAAGACTCAGCACTGACTGAAAGTTTCTCTGCCAACATGCTTACTCCTCTCCAAGTTTTTTTTTTAATCACTGTCATTGATTTGGTCAATTAGCTTCTGGGGCTGATGTCTTGCCTATTGTTTACTAATTATACCAGCAACCTGGTATTGGTCGGCTCCAGTGTTGTTTCCCTTTAAGATATAAGCGTAAAGGCAAGGTTCCAGTTCTTAGGGAAATCATTCTAATAAATGTAAAGAGAGCTGAAAGGCTACAGCCCATCAGTCAGAATTACTTTTAATCAATTTTGCGATTGGGCTGGCTTTGCCAGGAGTCTTCCCATCTATGCAACCAATTTAACTATCTTGGAAGTGGGTAGAGTATGGAATCTAAATTAGACCTGAATATCATTAAGCACTCAGAATTTGCTTACACAGAAAGTGGAGCTATGTATCCCACATAATTGCCAAGCTATAACAATTTAAATTAAACTTGGCATTGTGGGTGCAATGTGTAAGAAGATGACTAAGTCATGCAACCCAGAGAATGTTTATGATTAGCCCAGATGCATGTTTTCTATTTTTAAGGGTTGAGTCTACAAAAATTAGGAGTCTGTTTAGGGGCTGGACCATGGCAAAGTCATCTTAGACTGCTTCTGGATCAGAACATTAACTTTTGGAAAACTGCCAAACCACCACCAGTATAGCAGGGCCTGGAAGAGTCATTGCTATAATGGTAGGTTTGCAACACCTAATAAAATATCTTTAATGGTACATACTGTGGCAATGTTCCCTCCCAAGAAAAACATACTTAATTTAGGGCATGGGCTTGCATGAAGAAGCGGTTCTTAGAGAAGACCACCACCAGCAAAGCTGTACTCAGAAAAAGCTGATTTTGAATCCAGGTTCAAAATGATCTTATACTATATGATAGAGAGGAAACTTGGTGAATCTTTGTGCTTCTAACATTGTGAGCAGCAGTTTGATTTCACTTTATTCATTCTCCTTTCTCTTTTATCATGTGTATCAGGTTTGTTATATCATTGGCTTATGGGAAAAAGAAATGTCTTTGGTTTTATTGATTTGGGCAGTAAACTGCTATTTTTTTTAATGAACATCAGGGAAAAAAATGCTTTAAATAAATAAATATTTCAAATATTTATTCCAATGTATCAATATTTCCTAGCTCTTTCTTCTTTCTTATAATTGCAATGTTACCCATGGATAATCAGTCATGTGCATAGTGATTTCCTTTATACAAATCTTAGTCAGGATATCATTTAAAGAACTGGCCCAGAGTGTGAAACTTATGTAGTTCATTGTTCTATAGTGAGATCCTTTACATCAACTGGACACATTTGTCATATCCTGCCCATCCTTCCAATAAACTTGTAATTTACATCTGTGAGGGTAATCCAACTTAAATCTTTTAACAATCCCATTAGGCTAGTTAAGACAGAGATTGGCTTGAAGCCCAGAGTTGACTGCATGGTTGAATAGGATTTTAACATCTCCTATCAAGCCACTCTTTCAAATACTAGCTCATATCCAATTTTACATTTGCACCTGATCATCTAAAGTTTGTTTGGCATCTTTCTTTATCAAAGGTAAATGCTGATGACAGCTATCTATCCACAAAATCACAGAAAAGAGACCATGTGGACTATGGAATTGATGGAAACCAATATGAGTCACCTATAAAAATTGGACTGCAAAGCCAAAGTTTTTATTCCTGGCAAAAAATGCTCAAAGCTAGGGGTCAAAGCCACAGTGGGTGGAATGATGGGATACATCAAAATGACCAAAGGGTGCAAAATTATGTACCTCAGGTTCTGCACAGTAACTATAAGTAATGGTATACATTTCTATAAGACATGGAATTTTTAATTGAAGAACATGTGAGTTTTGAAGAACACATGCCAGAAAGTATGTCTACCATGTGAAACAGGAGAGCACCATCGACCAGAAAGACAAAGAAGAGGCCGAAGATATTCCCAACCAGTCAAGCAAGGAGGAAATAGAAGACATGCCCAACCAACCACTTATACTGAACAGGTAGATGAAGGAGAACCAGAACCCTGAATGTCAAATTGGGCAATGAAAGGCATATAATGCAATCTTATATGATGAAAACCCACAAAGTATATGAATCAAAGAATATTAATGGGTACCCACAGAAGACTACCAGGTGGAAAAGAAATAAAATCATGCCAAAAAGTGGAACCCAGACATTCCTCTGACTTTTATAAAGCTGGAAGATGTAGTCATCATGAAGTTATGATGAGACATTTGCCCCAGAGAAAGTCATAATGACACTACTTTGTATTTCATCAAATAAGGAAATGAAAATAAAATATATGGATGTAAAGTCATTTTCTGACGGCAACTTCAGTGACGAACTGTAGATGTAGCAACCAGCAGGGTTGACAGATCCAGACAGGGCAGAACTGATTTACAAATTCTAAAACAGCATTTTAGAAAGCAAGCAATCAGGTCTTAACTAAGTTTGCCCAGAAGCAAGAAATGAGGCAGACCCATGTCTCCACTAAAGATATAAAAACATTATCTTTCATGTGCTAATATTTTATAAACCAAAGGGTAATCACCTGGAAAGTTATGGATGATTTGAAGATTAAAAACCTAGGACAAATCACCCATTACCTTGAAATTCAAAGACAGGAAAACAAAGACAGAAAGTTTGAACTCAGTCAATGGAGTGAGATTGTTAAGGAATAATCCTTGAGTAGCAAGGGTGTGCACATGAAAGCGGTTATTTATTGGTTCGATTTATTTATTGGTTCGATTTATATGCCGCCCTTCTCTGAAGACTCAGGGCAGTTACAATGTGTTAAGCAATAACCTTCATACTTTTGTATATACCTGCTTAGTAGGGCTTTCAGCCCCCCTTAAGCAGTGTTCTTTTTTATACAAAGTCAGCTTATTGCCCCCACAATTGGGGTCCTCAATCCGGTTGAGAGTAGTTATGAATAAGCACAGTCACCACATAGATACAGAGTCGTGTTATAGTTTACACAATCCAATAAACAAAGTCTTCATACCAGTCGTATTAATCATAAATAAACAGTTCTTCTAGAGTTGCAAACAGTAAGACAGTAAGTCAGATAGAGATATCAGAGAGCAAGAACAACAAAGAGAACAAGCCATGTTTCTAGCTCCCTCTTAAGGACATTGGCAATAGAGCTAACCAATCAGTACACAGTATAATGCAATACAGCAGTCTTAAAGCTATACAATACAATACAATATAATGCAAATATACATTGATGGTTTATATATTGCCAACCCAACAAGTTAGGTAATAGTCATATTCCTAACAGAGGTAAGTGAAATGCTGAACTACTTTGGAATGAAAGAAATTGAGGAAACAATGACACACTTGTAGACACCAAAGAGGGCAGAGCACCCTGGCAGAATATACTGTGAAGCACATAAAAAACAGGTGGAGCTTCAATCACATCATCATAGTTGCCATCTTGAGTTTTTGCCCATACTCCAAGGACCCGCTTGGTTAATACTATCATTGATGAAAAAAGCTGAAGTGATGGCAACGTTCTTAAGTGTTATTTATTTCTCACGATTCTCATTTCTTCAGTCATGACGATTGAATTCAGTTTACTCTTTCTCACTAAACATACATCATCTAATTCTGTAACTTTATCTGTTTAGGAATAAACTTGGATAATTAAGTAAAGCTATTGCTTGGAGCAACTTTCGGGGGAAAATTTGCTACCCATCTGCAAAAAGCAAATTTTGTCAAAAACGGTTGTTGAACTGAATTCTGCTTTATATGTCACAATTTATGGTGAGCTTAGAATACATACATAAACTTTGTTGAGCTTGCTCAGCGTTATATATCTTGCCAGTATCCCGATGGCTTGCAAAGCAACTTTTTAAAAAATCTCCTCCTCAGTCAGGGATTGAACTGGTTTGCATTTGCTAGGGGCAACAACAAGGTCAGTGGATTATTAATTGCTTTAGCCATAGAGCCAGCTGTTTCCTTATCTTTCTTCACCTTCAGTGGAAACTTTCTGAACTTTTTGGGTAGTCAAATGCACAAATATCCCCTCAACGTTCACTTTCAAATATGTCTCAAACTCTTGGAGAAATATAAATGGCTCATTGCTCAGACTCTTTTCTAAAAATTATGATAGAATTCCTTAGGGCAGGGGTCTTCAACCTTGGTGACTTTAAGGCTTGTGGACTTCAACTCCCAGAATTCTTCAGCCAGCAAAGCAAAGCTGGCTGAGGAATTCTAGGAGTTGTAGTCTACAAGTCTTAAAGTCGCCAAGGTTGGAGACCCCTGCCTTAGGGTAATGGGCAAAAGTCAGTGTGTCTAGTTCTTCTGCTACCAGAGAAATGTGACTGTGATCACATGATTTTCCGACATCACACAGGTTAATAGAAGTCATTAATATAAATCAAAGATGGGAATCCATATAGCCTCCAAAATACAAGCAGCACCTGAAATTTTTTGGTGGTTTCTAAAACTCCCTAAAACTCTTCTACCAAATTATTAGTAATCAGCGACTAGCAAGTTTATATTATAATATGTAAGCATAGATATGTAGAGTCACTTTGGTGTTATAGTTAAGATACTGAGGACTAATTCTCATTTGTTCCAGAGGATAAGACTAGAACTAATGGGCTAAAAAGTCAAGTATGTTAGTCAAATTAGACATGAGGAAGAACGTCTTGATACTAAGAGCTATCAATCAGTAGAATAGGCTACTGCATGGAGTGGTTTCTTCCTATTCACTGGAGGTTTTCAAAAAGAAGCCTTATATCAGGGATGTCAAACTCATGGCATCATGGAGGCATCATGTGACATATTGCGACTTTTTCCCCTTTGCTAAACCAGGCATGGGCATGGCCAGTGCGTGATGCATCCACCCGTGGGCTGCAAGTTTGACAGCCCTGCCTTATATTGTTATCTGTTAGAGATAGTGCAGTGAATTCAGCAGATTGCAGGGGATTGGACTGATGATCTCTCAGGTCCCTTTCACTCTATGATTCTTTGATTCTAGGACCATAATAATCTAGATATAGCCAGTGTGGAAGACTAGCTTGAGATATACAATAAATCTCTATGAGCAATTGGCCTCATTGCAGAATTAAGACTGACTATAAATTAGAGAGGCTTATGAAGATCACACCTCCCACTAAGGACTAGCAGTTGAGCAGTTTGTGGCGCACCTTCATTTTATATATTTTGATCAGATTTGCAAATCTACTGCTATCTGATCTGGGTTTCAAAACTCCAGACAACAATTAGATGGGAGCAAAGAGAATTTACTGCATCTTTTTGCTGCTATCTAGTAGTGAATCAGATTTTTGCACTCTAGATATAATAGGAAAACAGAAGCTATTACAGGTAAGGTAAAGGTAAAGGTTCCCTTCGTACACATGTGCTAGTCATTCCTGGCTCTAGGGAACAGTGCTCATCTCCATTTCAAAGCCAAAGAGCCAGTGCTGTCTGAAGATATCTCTGTGGTCATGTGGCCGGCATGACTAAATGCCAAAGGCACACGGAACACTGTTACCTTCCCACGAAAGGTGGTCCCTATTTTTCTACTTGCATTTTTACATGCTTTCGAACTGCTAGGTTGGCAGAAGCTGGGACAAGTAACGGGAGTTCACCCCATTACGCGGCACTAGGGATTCGAACTGCTGAACTGCCGATCTTTCGATTGACAAGCTCAGTGTCTTAGCCACTGAGCCACCATGTCCCTATCTTATTACAGGTAGTCCTTGGCTTGTGCTTAGTGATTGTTTGAAGTTTCTATGGATCTACCTGGGGGTTACTCATGATCCAGTTTCTAAATTCTGATAATTTCCCCCCCCCCCCGGCCACTTAAGTGCACTTCAAGCCATTAGCAAGTGGGCCACATAGCCATTTGCAGCATCCCATGGTCACACGGCCACATTTTACTATGGTTTTGCCAAACATGGCATTTTATGTCCGTTTGGGGCAAAACTATACCCATAGTGAATCATTGGTTTATTTAACGATCATGGTATTTGTTTAACCACTGCCAGTCAAAAGGGTTGCAAAATCCACAGCTTTATGAGTGTCACAAGTTACAACACTGATGGGCAGGCTCCATTACGCTCACAACTCAAGAGCTTCCTATGCAAATACTGAGTGAGGTTTTAGCTGAGATGTTCATCTGACATTAAGTAGCAATCTAAAAAGTTATAGGGATCTTCTTCCTGATTTTATCTTACTACAGGAAGTAAACAAAATCATTTCTTGTATTGCTGTTGTTCCAAGGTAGAAATGGAAAAAAAATGTGAATGGTCCCAAAGAATGAACTCCAGACATTAACTCTTGACCCAAAGAGAAGGCTTGGAGACTGACATAAGCATGGCTGTGATAAAGTGAAGTAGGACAGCCAGTCAAGCACTCTTTCTCCCAGTCTGTTTCAGAAACAATTGATTTGACATGTTTCCAAAAACACATAAGCAGCTTTGGCACCAGAACCTCTTAACAAAACAATTGTTCTCTGAAGTTCTCTGAAGAATCATGAGGTGACTTAAAGTTTGATTAAGTGCCTTTCTTTAGCTCTAGATGTATTTATGATCTGTAATAATGGAAGATTAAAATGCAAGTCGAATTCCAGGTTGCAGATTGAATGGAAAAATCTTAATAGCTTATTTATTCAGTTTATTTCTCTCCGTCCAAAGAACAAGTATGTATTTTCTTCAAAATGCTCCCATATTTCTTTCAGGTTGTCCCAGAACAAACTATTTTACAACTGAACATAGTGGCCATCATTCAAATCCAAAACGATTTCTCTGAAAGTCACTTTTGAAGAGCATTTTTTCTGTACTCTTTCCTTGACCAAAATCTATCATTAGGCAGAAGTGACAGCTCCCCAGCTGTTCCTTTTGAGCCCTTGACTGTCCCCAGTTTTAAAGGTCAGAGCCATGAATGCTCCATAGCATGCCTGCTTTTCTTATATTCTCTAACCACTGTCAAGCATCATGAAGGATCCCATCTGACAACCCTTTATGGAATGGAGGCAGGTTCCATTGGGTTCTTCATAATAGGCAGCAAAATGTACTGGATGCATGCCATTGTGCTTCTAGGACTTTAACTCTGCATATTTGAGTGTAAAATATATCATAGCATAACTTCTTAACATAATAGACTTCTTCTATGTTACCTTTCATTGGACTGGCAAATTGTCCTGCCCATATCTCTCTCTGTTTCTCTGTCTCTGTCTCTGTCTCTGTCTCTGTCTCTGTCTCTGTCTCTGTCTCTGTCTCTGTCTCTGTCTCTGTCTCTGTCTC
>WNWU01000005.1:25905301-25923239 GCA_012654045.1 Ptyas mucosa | reverse complement strand
GTCTCTGTCTCTGTCTCTGTCTCTGTCTCTGTCTCTGTCTCTGTCTCACACACACAGTCAGAAGAAATAAATCTCTTTCATATTTTTAATGGAATAGAATAGAATTCTTTATTGGCCAAGTGTGATTGGACACACAAGGAATTTGTCTTTGGTGTATATGCTCTCAGTGTACATAAGAAGAATAAAATACATTCATCGAGAATAAAAAGATACAACACTTAGTGATAGTCAAGGTTACTAATAAGCTATCAAATCATACTAGGAAACAAATAAAAACAATATAAATTGAAAGATACAAGCAACATGGTTATAGTAATAAGTGGGAAGAGATAGATACTAGTACGGAAGAGAATAATAATAATAGTAATACAGTCTTAGTAAATTATTTGACAGTGTTGTGGGAATTAGTTGTTAAGCAGAGTGATGGCATTCAGGAAAAAACTGTCCTTGTGTCTAGTTGTTCTGGTGTGCAGTGCCCTATAGCATCTTTTTGAGGGTAGAAGTTGCAATTTTCCATGGAAAATTTTGATGGAAAGATTTCCTCTCTGGTAGTGCTGTTTCAATTCATAGAATGAAACTCAATTGAGAAAATTGAGTTGCTTGGTGTCTTGCCTATTAGTTTGCCAGTTACAGTTAAAAAATGAATAATATACTTATGAAATACCCTTTGTAAAGGAGGGAAGTAAAATGCACACCATTGTTAAAGAAGCAGTATGTAGCAAGGGATTGATGTGATGACCGGTTTTAAAAAGTCTACCTTTTCCAATTACCCCTCTTTCGTAACACTCTTCTATGTCATTGGTCCTTATTCTCTACATGATTACTCCCCAAATATCTTTCAAAATATGCACTGTATTTTTACTCTTTCCAAGACCTTGCACTAATGTTTGTATCATTTTCCTACATTGCCAAAAGAGAACTTTTGATTGGAAAGATGGAGCCCTTTCTCACGGCCACCTTTGTGCTGAAATCTAACCATTTGTTTTCCTTGTAAGGCAAATGAATGCAGGTTAGCATATATGTGAGCTTCAGGCTCCTTTAGATGTCCAATAGCTTCCTGTTTATCATCTACATGAGCCAATTCCTCCAAGAAGAAGCCTGGCGTATAGTTATTTTGCTATCTTGACTGCAAGACCCTGAACTTTTTGCTCAGTACTCAAATTACTTTTTGACAGACAGTTGGCAAATTCCCATCAAGGCAACACTAATTCCAGACTCAACCTTTTGCTTTTCCTCATAGATTTCTGCTGAGATTTGACATTTAAATAAAAGGTCTTCTAAATATTTACTTTATAAAGTACTGTATGGTTCTAAAGTCAGCAGTTCAAAAAAAAGGGGGGGGATTGATCTTGTAAAGGTTTCTGTTTTCTGAAGTGTGCTTTCCTAACCTTGGGAGCAAACAGCACAAGTTTAGCATCTGCAGAAAATGCAAGATGATTTGAGGAAAGCTTAGAATTTGCATTTACAACCTGGAATCAATCCAGTTGATTTCAAATGTCATTATATTTTTACAGTGACTGTCTATTACATAATGCTCAGGGGTGCCATGGCACAGCAATAGTACTTACATTCAGTCCATATTTTAATGAAGAATGAAAAAAAATCCATTTTTGCATTCATCTGTACACAGACTTTCACTTATTTTGTCTTAGCCTTAAAATATTTCAGTACTATCTACTCTTTCCCTAATGTGCCATTTCTTTTAGAGCCTCTCTCTATAAACTATCTGCCACCTTCTTGACATTCTGAGAGAATAGAAATAGTTTGCAATACAGCACATTCCATGGGACTAAATATTTGTCTCCTCCCCAGATATTGCTGAACTGCAACTCCATTCAAATCTAGGTAGGAGACCCAATAATGTGGGATAATTGGAGTGCTATTGCAACATATTTTGAAGATACTTTGTCCAGTTTTGCATTCATCATTTGTTTCCCTCTTCTGCCTATTAATCTAGATATCTTATTCACAATGGAGCAAATAACCCTACTTTGCTCTGTCAGTCCTATTTATTTTGTGTTGGGAATGTCATAGAACTATAAAATATAAGAACTGAAGGAACTGTGGGGATCACAGAGTCTAACTTCCTGCCCAGTGCAAGATTTTACTACTTTATCATTTCTGACAGATAACCAGCCAGGCCTCTGGTTTAAATATCTGCATCAAAGAAGATTCTAGCATCTTCAGAGGAATTTTACTCCATTATAAAACTGAACCGCTCTTGCCATTAGGAAGTCTCCCCCCCCAAATGTCCAATTAAAATACTGAATCATTTTAATTTAAACTATTATTCTTTGTTCAGTCTTCTGGAACAAATTTAAACATCTTCTATATGGCTCCCTTTTCAAATAATTCAGAGAATTATCGTGTCTTCTCACACTCTTTTCTAGGCTAAGCATACCCAACAGTGCTAATATAACACATTTACTTCTGGCCTCTTATCAACTTCATTACTTTCCTCTGGACATGATATGCTTTGTCAATATTTTTCCTAAAATATGGAGCCCCAACACAGACATCATATTCCAGATGTGGTCTGATCAACACAACTATTTCGCTTGATCTTGACCTTATATTTCATACTAGGATCTCCTGGATGACTTTATCGAATACTTTGCTGACATTAAGATACATTATGCCTATTATATTCCACAGGCCATTACAATAGATAGAGCAGAGTGTTGTTTTCCTTCATCTGCAAAATCACACACTGCTGGGTTGATTTATTTGGTTATCTGAGGGGAAATGTTCATAGACAACTTTCAAAATTATGTATTTGCCACATATACTCATAGAAATAGTTTAATGTTGGAAGGGTTAAGGTGGTTTTCATGTCTTTGTAGGATGGCTCCTCTGGTTAGTTCTCTACTCCAAATTGGTTTAAGAAGAAAAAATAGAATTTTATTATTGGCCATTGCTGCTGCTAATCATCAATGCCCACCAAGTTATATTTTATGTTTTGGTGAAGAGATGTGAGCAACATGATTGAAATACCCATATTTAATCAGCATCAGGTGAAGAAGGGGGAAAAAAATCAGTCTGTATACATTAACTAAATGATCAGAAAAGTCTATATAATACTGTAAAGAAACATTCTGTGTTATATAGTGACAGTGTCTTCATAGCTTGTGAAGAATTTCTAGCATATAGGATTTTATAAAATCAGAAGCAAGCAACTCTTCCTCCCCATAGAAAGATTTTACTGGAAAAACTTTAGTAATTTAAACTATCTTTAAGCTTATATTTTAAATCTACATGCTGACATATAAATGATAATGGAATTTATTTCTGATTATTTTAAGATGGCTACTGTCATCCTTCAGTGACAGTTAATAATGTTGACTATATTATAAAAATGTCGAAGCAGGCAGAAAATGAGTTCTCTTGTTTCATTTAAAAACAAGTAGAATTTTAAAAGCAAAATCAGTTGACAGCTTTATACAGCTGCCCTAGATTATTGTGACTTTTCCATTCTTGAATTGTTCCTCAAGTATCTGCATAATGTCAGCAATGGCACAGCCTTTGGAGATTAATAACGCAATGACATGTTTATGTCTCCTCATAAACATATTGGCTTGGAAGAATTGTCTGGGATGATTAAAAAAAATCTAGGAAGGATCTAGCAAACTAAGACAAAGTGGAACTAAAATTTATCCTCATAACATTCTTGCCCAAACAAAGAAAAATCTTTTTACCTATTTGATTATTTTGTCAATAAGAATCCTGCCCCTGCCTTTCATATAGAACAAGGATCTCCAAATTTGGCAACTTTAAGACTTGTGGACTTCAACTCCCATAATTCCTCAGCCAACCAGGAATTCTGGGAGTTGAAATCCACAAATCTTAAAGTTGCCAAGTTTGGAGACCCCTGATATCGAATATAACATAGGAAAGTTGAAGGTCAGTGTCTGTCTTGCAATTTTTCAGCAGAAGCAACTATCCATGTTCTTCTTCAAGATGTTGAAGAAAATCACAGGACTGTTTGCCATGTATTCTCACCCTCTCCCTATTCTCTGTGATGGATTTCATGGTTAATTCCACTTGGTTGCACTTACCCAGAACAAATCGGCAATATCTCAGAGTTCAATAACTGGGATGAGTGAGGAAAGCAGACTGGCAATTATGAAATGAATTGAATACATATATCATTATTTTATTAACTCTTATATTTTCATTGAATGACACTATTCATTAGATTACAGATAAAATATAAACCGGATACAAATAATGCTGTATGTCTAAGTTAATTAAAAATAACTCTAGTTCCATCATTAACAATTACTCCACAACATTTAGGCTGTTGTCTGTTGCTTTCTGAGAGCTCCCTTGTCCTACTTAGCTTTTTGACTCAGAGGCTTTCTTTTCAACTATTATTCTTCACAACCACTTCTTTTCTCTTCTTTTTGCAACATTAGACATACATTTTTTTTGGATATTTTGCCCTGCAGTCCTTGGAGTGCAGTCCTTCATTTAACACTTTGTACAAAAAAAAAAAAGAATTGTTGCCTCTAGACAAGATATGCGGCACATAAATCAAATAAATATTAGGTGAAATGCGCACAAGGATGCATGCATATTTTCACATTAATCTTAAAAGAATATTAACTGATGATATTATACTAAATAATAACAGAAATAAAACAGAAAAAAGTAAAGTATGGAAAGTAAGAATGAAATTATACTAAAATTGACAGTTATCTCCCCTAGTGTTCTGTTCCAAGGTTCAGACTGTAGGGAAAGAGTTTTGCTCAATTACAGGAGACAATAGCATAATTTACATGCAGTCCAGAATAGAATTCAACCATCTCCTCATCAATAACAAAGGATCAGCAGATCAAGGCAAAAGTCAGAGTTGCTGAATACATCTGCAAATGCATTGCAATGCCAATTGACCCCCTGCCACAATGGCCCCTGCAGTTCTGGTAGGGCATATGAGACAGACAGGTTGATTCTGATGACAACAACGATGATGTTCCATCATATCATGACCTACTCTTAGAGAAGACGTAGATTTTCTCTATGAAAATCTGTCCTTATCCTGGCTTTTCGGGTGTTTGAATGGTACACTCATCGCCACTGTAACTGAGTCCATCTATCTTGCTGCTGTCATCTTCTCTTTTGTTTTCTTTTCTTTTCTTGCATTAAAGCCTTTTCAGAGAGCTAGGTCTTTGCATAATATATTTGAAGTAGAATAATTTGAAGAAGAGGCATCCTGGTGCCCTCAATATGTTTTGAACAATTTACCACTGACCTTGTTGATTGGCCTGATGGGAGGTACAATCTTGAACATTTTGAGAAACCAGAGAGATATTCAAAGCTGGCTATTCTTATGTTGATGATGACAAAGATGATGAAGAAGCTGAATTGTATATATTTTTGTCTAGTAATCAATAGAATGTTTTTTGTAAGCCAGTTATATTCATCTTTGATTAAAGCAACATAAAAACACATTCTAGTGGTCATTTGTTTTCGGTCTTGTTCTCCTTTCAGAAAATAATGTGAAAGCATATGGGGTTTTTCCTCCTCCTCTTTGCTAGATTTAAAAAGCACTTTGTAAACGCTGGGTAAAAGGGGATGATAAAGGGGAACTAAAGAAATACACCAGGATACTTTAGATCCTGCCCACAAATTAACTCTTATTTGTACAATGTGTCCTAAGCCTTAATTTTTGACTGTACAATCAAGATCAGACATCACAGATTTTAAAAGGGTTTATCATGGCTATTGCTGTATTGCCTTCAAAACTGTAAATTTATATTCATTTACTAAGAGCCCCATTCAGTAAAATAGGATTTACTTTAAGTATAGCTTGGACTATGGTTTTCTTCAAACTCCTGTTTGGTCCTATGACATGATTCTATAACAGAATACTGACCATATTTTCTAAATTTCTTTCTCTTTAATTCCTGTATGTTTGCATCCATGTACACATACCATAGATCAGGGGTTTCAAACTTGATTTCATTGAAGGCCACATCAGGGTTGTGTTTGACCTCAGGGGGCCGGGGTGGTCATGGCCAGGGTGGGTGTGGCCAGCTTGATGTCACTTGTGTCAGGGGCGCCTGTGGAGGCCCAAATGCTCTGCTAGTGAGCTCTGCCAGCTCCCAATCTCTGTTTTTGGTTGGGACAGCCTCCTGCAACCTTCTGCCAGGGAAAATGGAGCTCGAGAGGATCACATGTGGCCTCTCCAAGAAGCTTCTCATCCAAGAAGCTTCTTCAGTTCAATTCAGTTTTGGAAAAGCATCTTTGATCATTTATATTCTCCATTTGTCAAATTCCATGTATTAGGTATATAATTCAAAAGCTTCTTGGATGAAAAGCGAAATGTCTACAACGAAAAAACAAAAAGTCTAGTTGTCTCTTGAGAAAGCACCTTTAGGACAACCATGATCTGGATAACTGAGAATTTCCATAGACATTGAACTCAGTTATAATTTCAGAATGACTGTATCACATAGGAATCTTGAGAAGTATAAAATTAACTTTTAATGACTATCTGTGCTCATTTGTGCTTTCAGTGCTAAAACACTGTATAGTCTCAGAACTTGGCAACAGTTGCCTTACGGATTGTATTTCCTTGCAAATGTAGTTCAGAAAACAATCTTCCTTCAGTGTCCAGTTATTTTGTATTAGCACTTCAGCTAATGAAAATTGATTCACAGAAGACCTTGCACAGTTTAATGGTATTGCTGTCGCGACAATGATTTTGCTTCAGCAAGATTTGAATTTTTCTACTGTCTATAATGGGAGATAGGAACAGTTTTGCTGACTGAATCTCTTCTCTGTGTGTGTGTTTTAATTTTTTTTTAAAAAATAACTGTGTTTCACATGCTTATTATTTTGTACTTTTTTGGCTCTATGCTACCCAGAGTTACTTCTTGTGAGATGGGTGGCCATATAAATTTGAGAAATAGATAAAATTTAAATAATAAGTAGGTATTTCCTAATATACAACACATTGTATTTAAGCACCCAGCCTCAGGATCATGTACTGGGGAGTGGATTTTACGTCAACTAAACCAGAATGTTATTTTTTGTGGATTAGACCCATTCACAATATTAAATAATTGTCCATTACATGATTCCTCTTGACTTTTCTTATATTCACTGCCTAAAATTCTTTCTCTCTTAATATTAACTTCCTAGTTTTTCTCTTTCTCTTTCTCACCTGCCTATGTCTCGATGAGTTCATCTTGAAGGCTGGATTTTATGCTTTGCACAAAGCAGGAAAACATTGGTTTTCTCATTTCTTTATCCTACCAAGTTTTGACTCAGGTGGAACCCTGAAAATTGCTGGGCTGCTTTAATGCATAGCAGAAGTAATGCTGTGCTTAACTCAGGATACAAAGCTCTTCTTCCTAGTCATTTCTACAGCACATATAGTCAATTTTGTATGTCGGGTCGATTTTCTGTTTTCTTCATTAGAACAAGCTTTGATAAGATTTCTTTTCTCATTTGCAGCTTAGTTAAGTTCCCATATTGCCAACACTGCTGGGAATGGGGAATGCGATGGAGGCTATGTGGTCAGTAATTTAAATAAGTGTGCCTCTTAGTATAGCCTTTATTGTCATTGTACATCATGTATACAACGACATTGGTTAAGCTTGAGCAAGGCTGTGATAGAAGGGCATTGGCTGTTGCAGTAAAGAATAAATGCCTTATTTATGTTCCTGTATTGCTGCTGCAGATTTTTTGGGGTGTGTGTGGGGGTGGGATGGGGACACAAAACAAAACACAACAGTAACCCTAATATTAATTGTTCCCTAAATAATTAAATTGAATAGCATATTGGAAGCTAACACTTGAGTGTGAACTTCATGATTCAGTCAGAGGTCTCGCACATTTCCACCATCCTCAGCACTGTTTAAGATGAAGTCATTAAAAAAAATCTATAAAGCAGGCTAAATTTAATTCACCAGCTGAACATGGATGATCCACATCTGCTGTTCCCTGATTGCTGTTTGTTACCCAGCTAATAGCATACTGAAAATGAAACAGATAAAGGGATGTTTATATTTCTTTGATGCCCCCTTTCTGTCATTTGGTCATGCTGCCTGTAAGATTAGATAAAGGGAAATGTTAGGGGTTAAAGGGCACACATTCAAGCAGTAATAGAAGTGATGATTGGAAGGGGGTTAGTAGTCAGAGCTCAACAAATCCATACTTGTGAACAGAGGGACAATTTTCTGGACTTTCCCTGGAGCAGAATTTATTAGAAGGGGGAGTTTCAGCAGAGATGGGTGCAGTTCGCTGAAAGACCTGAAAGACAGATTGTCATGAAGAAAATTTATGTGACACCAACTAGTGGCACATAACCAGCCATGAAGAAGATGAAACTACTCTGATGTTACACAATGTGATGTCTCCTTTGGACAACTCCTCCTATGCTTCCTCAGAGGCCAGCTGACCCTGAACTGCCAGCAGAACAAGCTTTGGCTGGGGATAGCTTGCAGACCAGTGAAGAAGAGGGGCAGGAGCTGTCTGCTGTGGTGGATCTCAGAGCACGCAGGGCAAAGAAACTGAGATCTTCCAGATTGCTCAGGAAAAGGCCCCACCCCTGTTGATGGGCTGCGCTGGGAGCTATTTAGCATGGCAGGCAGAAGAAGGCATTGCTGGAAGCAACATGTGTAGGATGTGACTGTGTGCTCATGCGTGTTTCCTGAGACTCTGACTTTCTATAACCCGTGAGCTAAAATTTTAAGTTTTGCCTGGGGAATTTATGTTCATTTATTGGAGTCACTGTTTGAGCACTTTCTGTTTGTGTTATGGACTAATTGGCCATTGCCTGGGGAATTAATCTGGGCTTGCTCATAGCTGGCTTCAGTTGGGACAGCTCTAAAGCTGGGGGAAGAGAACTCCTGGGAAAACAAATAAAACCAGTGGTGGGATTCAAGTAATTTAACAACTGGTTCTCTGCCCTAATGTTTTCTTCCAACAACCAGTTTGCCAAACTGCTCAGAAAATTAACAACCAGTTCTCCCGAAGAGGTGCGAACTGGTTGAATCCCACCACTGAATAAAACCCTCCATAAATCACACTGAGTGTGAATGTGAGAGAGTGGGGCAGCACACACAAATATAGTATTCATCAACTCAATATCAGCCTATTCAGGATAATCTATATTTATTATGTCATTCTAAATATTCCCATAGTGAATATAAGCCAGATTAGAACATGAAAAACAAGCCAATATAATTCCTGGAGACAACCAGGGCAAGTCCCTCCACCCCCCCTTTTTTTTAAGATTTCATAAGTGATTTGTCATTGCCTTTTTCCTAGGGCTGGGTGACAGTGATTGGCCCAAGGCCATCCAACCATCTATGCCCAAGACAGGACTAGAATTCAGAGTCACCTGGTTTTAGCCTGGTACTTTCACTATGACACCAAACTGGCTTTCAACTTTTATTTTATTTTATCATAAAGAACATGAAGCAGTTGTAGTCTCTCCTTATGGATCCATCTTGAATTGAGATCCAAAAATGGAACTTAGCTCAAGGCACCAGGAAGTCTGCAGATGTAAAATTGACCTCTGACTCATTACCTTACCCTTTAATTGTTACATTGATTAAGAAATATTTGCAAAAGCGCTTGGGAAAAGATTTGTAGAAGTTTATCCATAGAGACTTGTACTCTCTGGAGGATTCCCATATGAATCATAAAAGATACAAAATGCAGTATTGTAATTTTTGTGTATACTTAGAAATAATATAAATATATAATATTATAATATTCTATCTGATACTTTAAGTGATTTGTATTCAGCTCAGGGTAATTTTAAATGATAATTATATTATAAAGTTGCAACCTTTTCCAAATAAGGATGCACTTACTCTGTCTTCCAAGCCAGCCAATCAAATTTTAAGCAGGTAGATACAAGGAATCAACTTACTTAGTTCTGTGGGCATTTCCATAGAAGGATTGTGGAATCCTTCTTGTGGATTGAAAATTGCTCTGGACATCTATGTTCCCAAAACATCATCTGTGCTGAAGAGCTCAACTGATCTATTTCAGACTCAGATGTAGTGGACCTGAAACTACAATGAAGCTCTTTTTTCACAATTGCTTGCTTGCTTTTCTCATTGGAGGAATCTTTTGCCTCAGTCTTCTGAGTCAGTGATCTGACTTTCAGGCCCTGAAAATGGAATATTGGCTTGAGGGCTTTGCAGCTCCCTTAATAGCCCAGTCAAAAAAGAAATTAGGTTCACAACACTTCAGAAGTGTTGTGTTAGATTTCACTTTTCTTCTATGTATGTTCTATGTATAATAGAAAGTACCTATCTCCCTGTTTTAACTCCCCCCAAGACCACATTTTGAAACTTGATTTTTGTTGCATGGTTTCATTCTTATGTTACTTGATTTTATGGTAAATTGTAATTTAAAAAAAATCAGGTCACTGCTAGCCTGAGAATGTGAATTTTAAATTTAATAGAATGAGTGTATGGCTTAGCATACAATGTGGAACTGACTTTGCTTGTTGATAATTAGTATGCACAGTGTCATCTTTTCTGTCACAACAGAATGTTAAATCTTTCCTAGACTGCCTTGAAAATATGACCTTGACATTACATGTATAACTATTCTGTTTCTTGATGCTAATGGGATCTCAGAATAAAATTCAGGCCACAAGATGAAGCAAACATAACACGGAACTAATCTAGTGCCACTTTTCAAGATGTTTAGGTAGGAAAATTGTGTATGTGTGCAGCTGCTATTGGAAGACAATTCTTACTTTCTGCTCTTTCACATATCTTCTTGTCTGTGCATAGCTCACTCTGTCAGTCTGCTCCTGCTTTCAAAAGGAAAACAGCGAAGGAAGTATGCTCTGATTGACCAGGAAATTAGGCCAAATTGCCTGTTGGATCAGCCCCATCATAAGGCAAGTAAAGACAACATTTCATATTCTAGAAGCTAATAGTAAGATAGCGAGGGCTTGTTCCAGCCATATAAATTAAGTATTGTATTTTCAGAGGTAGTAGTACTACTGATATACCATTAGTATTGAACAAAGATTGAAATGACAACCCAGTTAGCTTTTATACTTCAAACGAATGGAGAATACCATATTCACCTCAGTGAGGAGATCATAACGGACCATACTTGACTCTTGGATCAGGTTTAGCCTTGCCCTTAGTTTCAGTGATATTTTGACGTCAGGCAGCAATAAATGTTGGCACTTGAGGGCAGAGTTAAATATAGATTTTTCATCTTCTAAAGTAGCTTGCTATCCTCAGTCAAAACAAAATATACTATTCTGTCATGAATGTGGCAATAAGAAACCATTCATAGTTGGGCAAATTCCACCAGATTCCTTGGAGAAAGAATTATATCGTCTCCTTTGTCTATTGAGGCATCACATTATTGTAATTTAGACTTGGTGTTGATAATTTGATCACTCGCTATCTACAGTAATGCAGAATAAATAGATGAAAAAAATAGTGTGGTGATGCATGGTTTTATATTGGTATGTGGGAGTGATCTTGAAAGACAAGAAAAGAAACAATCAGACAAGAGAGGGAAGAGTCCTTAGTTCCTTAATGGGCAGAAAAAGAAACTTAGATAGGATCTATCCTAATTGATCAGGCTGTGTTGTGGCCCGGACAGTGAGGAGGTTGGGGAGGAACATGGGCCAGTCCTGGAGTCTGGGGAAGGCTCTGATGAGGGCTCTGCATTGGAGGCAGAGAGGGGGTCAGGACCGGATGCCAGTTATTAGCTGCCTTCAGTGCAGACTCTGAAGGCTTCAAAATGTTCCCTTTTTAGTGCTGCGCAGGCACGCCTCAGGTAGCAGACCCACAGAACTGGTAGCAGACTTCAGAAGATTTCACCGCTGAGCATATTCAATATACTAATATCTAACAGATCCTATATTTAGCTGTGATCTTCTTGGTATTCATTAGAAGGACATTAGATATTTAAATTGTTCTATGCTAGAGAAATATTTTTCTCAACATCTTTTTAGAGAGTAATTGAACAGCATCTGATTGTGATTCTAAACAGTAGCAACCAAATCAAAGATTTAAGATACTTAAAGTACAATCATCTCAACTTTAGGTTAAGCACAGTTAAGTTGAAACTAAATAAAGGCTAACAGCAAGCATCTGTTTGGTAACAGATGATACAGTAGAAAAAATATTTTGCTTCACAAGGTTACAAGAAATGAAAGTAGATGGTAACAAATAAGGTGGGGGCTCAGCTCAAAGAGATTACTGCAATGTCATTGAAAAAACAATGGGAGAAGACAATGAGCAATGAGCACTTGTTCATGCTTTCACAGGAATTGAAACCAACTTGATTGTATCTAACTATTTAATATTTCTTTATAAGTCATTTATAATGATTATTTAATTGTAACATTATTTGCAATAAATTCTGAACATATATTTTATTTACTGTCCCAATAAAATATAGTGTCTATTGACCCAACTGGGGTTCGGCGATGGTTTTATCCAACTCAGTGAGCCATCATGACTTTCATTTAATAAAGGCATAGGAATCAGTTTTGATGGAATAGACAAGAGCCTCTTTATTCCTCCATTTTCTTTCAGGAAAACAACAGCTGCCAAACATATCCTGAAGATTAAACATGATCAGGTTGTGCAATTTGATTTGTACAAACATCACAATTCACTTTCCAAAATTTTAGTACCTTCTATATTTAGCTGTATATTTTACTCTCTGAGGCTAAAATGTTGAATTTTGGTTTGGAGACTTTTTCTTTAAAAAAAAGTGCTATTTTGGGACAAAATGTAACAAATATTAATTATAATAATGCCATTTTCTGTAGCTCTCTAGATGTGTTGGATCTACAGCCTCCAAGATTATAAACTACCAGAAAGCAACACTGAGCTCTTTTATATTAATTCATCTCTTTAATAGTTTCAAATGCTCTGCGTTGCATCTGCATATAATAATTGCCTTATTGTCTATGTATACCCATGGGATCTGCTGAGCTCCCTAAACTGTCAAAACATTGTTTGAGCTAGTCAAAGGTAATCAGACTGTAGGCTTGCCCCATCTGCAATCCATGAAGCCTATTGTCAATCGGTCAGTCATGAATGCCGGGTCCATGACTTTGCAGAGTTGGTTCGGCATCCAGATCTGTAGATTTATTACTTTCCTGGCAGGTGAGCTTATCAACTGTTTCCCACAGCTCCTGTTGTTTGCCCTTTTGTAGTGACATTACTCATTCCTTCCCTCTGAAGTAAATTCAGGATAGCAGGAGGGAAAGATTAATACAGCTGTGTTTATATTTTCTGAATATTGAAAATGATGGACTGGCAAGCAGATTATGGTGTATGGGAGAAGGTTTAAAATAATATATCTTTGATACATCATTGTCTTCATCATAATCACATAACATTCATAATAGAGATATGTAACAAATTAAGAAGGAAATCATTTTGAACCAATGTCCTTCAGGATCTATGAAATATTGAGGAAATTTTCTTCTAATGGTATCCACACCACTTGGGAAATATTCCTATGGTAGGTAGTCTCATAAAGGATGGGGAACTATAAATTTGACTGTACTGGTTGCAAGAAAATTGAGAGTTGCTTCTTTTTTTCTCCTATTTTTCTTCTTTTTCATTTGCTTTTTTTATTCTTTTTCTGATTTATGTTATATTTTAACACTGTAAAATAATAATAAAAATATAATATATATATTATATATTATTATTATATATATTATATATTATATATATATTATATATTATTATTATTATTATTATTATTATTATTATTATTATTATTATTAAAAAAGAAGACCTATTCTTGTTGTATGAAGTAATATGTCAGAAGTATATATCATGCAAGCCAGATGTGAAATCCAGCAGGTTTTAACAGGTTCTGGAGAACCAGTAGCGGAAATTTTGAGTAGTTCAGAGAACTGGCAAATATCACCTCTGGCTGGCCCCAGAGTGGGGTAGGAATGGAGATTTTGCAATATCTTTCCCCTGCCACACCCACCAAGCCATGCCCATAGAACTGGTAGGGAAAATTTTTGAATTTCACCCCTGATACAAGCATATGTGACAGCATCATGAAGAGCTGCAATGTTGTACTTAAAGGGACTCTAGAGATCATCTGAAGGAATGGGGATGGAAGTGTTCCTCATTACAGTTTCCTTGCTAACACTAAACCACAAATGTAGGCAACTGTATCTCAAATTGTTTGAATTGTACAATCCATTCCTGAGGAGACTGAATTCACATTGTTGTGAATCTTGCAATCTGTAAGGGTGCAATAATTGCCCTGTGGAAATCTGGATTTTTACTTCTTGTCTAAAGTTTGTCTCTATCTGTTGTGTGTGTTCTGTAAACACACACAAGCATACACACACTCAAGCGACACAAACCTACACATCTTACCCAGAGGAAAGTATTTTGCTGCCTTTGATAGATCGGAGAAAAAAATATTGTGCAATAGAAAAATTACTTCATTCACAGTTTTCATCTGAGAAATTACTTTTTGCAGCCAAAAAAATCTCATCTCATACAGAGAAACATGTTTTCTGTTTTGGACATATTGGGATAAACAATATTTTGCAATAGAACAATGTACATCATTCACAGTTTTCATTTTGCAGCCAACACACTTATTTTCTAAAGTGATTGGAATGTCTTATTTGAAGTCCTTAAATGAATCTTTATATTAAAGGGTATTGCCAGATACAAAACTGGTAGCATCAGAGAGCCAAGAAGCACATATTGCAGTATCTGAATATCCCCATACTGTAGAGACATTTCAGTGGCACATAATTGAAGAGAAGCAACCATTTGGTATATTTTTAAAATTATTATCTTTTCCATATGGCATTACTATAAAAAGTACTGGCTTTAGAACCATGGTAGGAATTTATTCAAGGAGAAGATCCCATGTTACTTTCTGTTGCATACAGTATTTTAAAATCTTGGAAGGGCATATCTAATGTTTTTCATGTTTACACTATTTCACTCTTTGTCTATCTATCATGGTGAAGGGACAACTGGGCAATGCAAATAAATTCATGCTTAAAACGAATGATTGGACCAAACTCCTTTTTTTGTAGATTAAATTGTGGATAAGCTTGATTTCACGGAAGTAAGAAACCACTGATCATTTCTCAATCCCATTCCAGGGTGGGTTCCACTTACCTTTCCTACCAGTTTGCAATGGGATCATGCACACGAGGTCACTTTGCTTGCACATGAGCCTTGCTTCTGCGCATGCGCAGATCACTGATGACGGCATCCGGGGTGGTGGGTGGGGTTTCCTGCCTGTTTCACTATTGGTTCTTGCGAACTGGTCTGAACCAGGGGCAACCCACCACTGTCACATACCCTACAGAACACTCTCTCCCTGTCGGAAATTTCTCATTTGCTCAGTACAACCTAGAGCAGGGGTTCCTAAATATGCTAAGGTAGAAATAAAAATATTGTGTAAGAGGTACTATAAGTTATAATGTAAATTGATATAACACATCCAAAAGAGTAATAAGATAGGAGGTTGAGTTATAAGAGTACAGAAACTACATGCTAAAACTTAGTATTTAAGGCTTAATATAGTAAGTATAATATAACTATAATATAATATAACTATACTGTAATAGAAATATAGAGAACGTATGTAAGGAAAATAGACCCTGAAACATTACCTTTGTGAAACTTTTTAAATAAAATCCTCTATCACCCATAAACCAAAGCTATAACATAAACCTTCCTATGTTAAATTGTCTTGTCTTAAAGGACATTTTAAATTGACAAAAATTATGATTATTTCCAGAATCACATGACTCAGTACAGAAGGCTCAAGATACAGAAACATCTGGGCCCTATTTAACAAAATAAAATTCAGTGGTGAGAAAAGTAAAGTTCTACATCTAGGGACGAAAAACCAAATGCACAGGTATAGAAGAGGTGGTACCTGGCTCAATATAGTAACTGCAAGAGGGAACTCAAGAGTCCCAGTGGGCAATAACTTAAATAAGAGCCAGCAGTTGGCCAAAAAAGCCAACACTGCATTAACAGAGGGATAGAATCAAGATCACATGAAGTGTTAGTGACAATTTATAATGCCTTGGTAGGACCACTCCTGGAATACTGCATCCAGTTTTGATCGCACCAATATAACAAAGATGTTGAGACTCTGGAAAGAGTGCAGAAAAGAGCAATAAAGATGATTAGAGGGCTGGAGGCTAAAGCATACGAAGAATGGTTGCAGGAATTGGGTATGTCTAGTTTAATGAGAAGAAGTACTGGATTGATATGATAGCAGTGTTCCAACATTGAAGGACTGCCACAAGGAAGAGGGGGTCAATCTATTCTCCAAAGCATCAGAAGGCAAGACAAGAAGTAATGGATAGAAACTAATGAAGGAGAGATGCAATCCAGAACTAAGGAGAAATTTTCTGCCAGTTAGAACAATTAATCAGTGGAACCTGCCTTCAGAAGTTGTAGGTGCTCCAATGCTGGAGGTTTTTAAGATGAGATTGGACAACCATTTGTCTGAAATGGTATAGTTTCTTACTTGAGCAGGCGGTTGGACTAAAAGGCCTCCAAGGACCCTTCCAATTCTATTATTCTGTTATTCTGGACACAGAAGCCGTCTCTTCTAGTAGCACCATGATCCCAGAAGAAGGCAGAGTTGCTTCAATAGGTTGCAGGCTATGTTCACAAATGTTCTGCGTTGCCTTTTCTGCATCAAACCTGAAGCTTTGTACAGTCCAAATATATGTATGTGTGTTCTATAATGTTATATACAATTCTATGATAACAGATAACATTAAAAAGAAAGGTAAGGCATTTAAAGTTGAAGGGACCACTTTGCCAAGAAGTTGCAGAAGGAAGTATGCTTCTACTAGAAAGTTTACTGGTTTATAATCGAAGTCTAATGTATCCCTTTAGTGCTATTGAGTTTCTAAACAGGAGACATGACTTATCCATGAAAATGGTAAGGAGGAAAGCTAGGAAATATTCCTCAGACTTATATTCAAATTGGAGTTCATAAAAGGTAAAGGTTGTGGGCCGTAGCTATTGTTATAGAAGTAATAGAACTAAATATATATTTGGCCAATTAGGTTTGTTCCCCTGAGCAGTACATTAATAATGTGATGGTTGTATGGGTTTTTGTTTGCTTTAAATCTTCATTATCATTATACCTACAGTAGCTATAGCTTCAGCAGAATTTTGCCACAAGTTATTACTTTTTCTCCTTGCTAAAATAAGTATGTGGGTGATATTTAAAAATAAGTCTACAGGCAGAATGATATTGCTTTGTTATGCAGTGACATCATTAAGAGCGAAATGAATCAAATAGAAAATATCAAAGGAATTAAATTTAAAAGAATTACTGAATATTTTCATTAATGCTAAAATTGTTTAGATGAGGGGGATTTTGTGGATTGCACAGAAGTGTAAAAGGTATTTATTTTTTATTTTTTATTTTTTTATTTATATGCCGCCCTTCTCCCGAGACTCAGGGCGGCTTACAATGCATTAAGCAATAGCCTTCATACTTTTTTGTATATATTTATACAAAGTCAGCTTATTGCCCCCACAATCTGAGTCCTCATTTCACCTACCTTTGAAAGGATGGAAGGCTGAGTCAACCTTGAGCCTGGTGAGGTTTGAACTTGCAGTAATTGCAGGCAGCTGATGTTAATAACAGTGCTTTAATCTGCTGCGACACCAGGGCTCCTTTCTTATAGATGAAAATATTCTATAACAATTTGACATTTTGTTTTTTTAAATTAGGAAGGCAGGAAAACCTATAATATTCAGCATATAATAACAAAATTAAAGAATGCAAAAATTTATTTATTTATTTATTTATTTATTTATTTCTATAGCTGCTCATCTCAGCAAATGGGTGGCTCACCATTTAAAAACACATATTACAATATATGAGATGGATGAATGGCTGGATGGCTGGATGGCTGGATGGCTGGATGGCTGGATGGCTG
>WNWU01000005.1:25878725-25898183 GCA_012654045.1 Ptyas mucosa | reverse complement strand
TATTATTATTATTATTATTATTATTATTATTATTATTATTATTATTATCTTTATTCATTAAATATGAAACTCAAGTCAACTGAACATTCAAAAATGCACCACAAATACCATTGACTGGTGCTAATGGTTGATACGGGTTGCTGCCAGCGTCCTAGGTATCAACAAGTACCTTCTTAAGATGTACAATGTTCCAAGTAGCGCAGTTTTTTTGCAGTTCCGCTGCTGTTATTGCAGGAAGCTGCAATTTGCTGATGTAACTTATAAAATTCTTGGACATGGTACCAAGTGCCCTGATGACAATGGGTATCACTGTTACATGTTTCATCCATAGCCATGTAGTTTCGATGGCCAGGTCGCGATATTTCATGATTTTTTTCCAGTTCTTTTTCTTCGACTCTGCCATCTCCTAGTACCACGAAGTCAATAAATTGTACGTTTCGGTTTTCAACAACTGTGATATCTGGTGTGTTGTGTTCCAAGTGACAATCTGTCTGTATTCAAAAGTCCCACAAGATCTTCACCTTTTCATTTTCTATAACTTTTTCCACTTTATGTTCCCATGACTTTTTGGATACAGGTATTTTTTACATAATGACCAGTGGATTAATTTAGCAACTCGGTCATGTCTAGCTTTGTAATCAGTTTGTGCGATTTCGCTGCATTCACATATTAAATGTGAAACAGTTTCGACTTTCTTGTTGCAAAGTCGACAGTTTGGATTGTGGGTGGATTTTTGTATCTTTGCTTTCAAGGCATTAGTTTGTAGTGCTTGTTCTTGAGCAGCGAGTATTAAACCTTCCGTTTCTTTCTTGATGGTTCCCATCTTAAGCCATGCCCATGTAAAGTTGTCATCACATTTTCCTTCAATGTTTTTCAAGTGTTGTCCATGCAAAGCTTTGGTTTTCCATCTATTTAATCTGTAATCCATCTGTTTTTCCTTATATACTGCCTTTGTTTCTGTTGTTTTTATGATGTTCTCTGTTTTCACAGCAATTTTTCTGTACTTTGGTTCACATAATCATTCAAACTTCATTTTTCTTCTTCTACAGTTTGATGGATTTGCAATAGTCCTCTGCCCCCTATTTTTCTTGGCAGGTACAACGTGTCGATGTCACTTCATGGATGTAAAGCGTGGTACATATTTAAAAGTTTGCACATTTTCCGGTCCAAGTTTTCCAGTTCAGCCAAATTATTATTATTATTATTATTATTAATAATAATAATAATAATAATAATAATAATAATAATAATAATAATAATAATATATTGCTTACTTGTATATAATTCCTGTAAGCTGCTTTTTTTTTGATAAAGAGGCATGATAAGAATAAATTTAATAATACATGTAGTAATGGAGGAACTTAGAAATCATAGTATTGATATGTGAGAGCCAGTTTACTAATTGAAGGCAACAGGATATAAACCAAGAGACTGTAAGTTCTAGCCCTACCTTAGGCACAAAGCCAGGTGACTTTGGGCCAGTCACTCTCTCTCAGACCTAGGAAAAAGGCAATGAGAAGCCAGTTACAAAATCTTGCCAAGAAAACTGAAGCAATAGCATTAATATACATATTTTAATTTATTTCTTAAATGTTTTACAACCATAAACCTAAATAAAGAACATGATATTAAAATACAAAATATCCAAGGTAACAGTGGACTATAAGCATGCATGTATTATGTTCAAACCCAACTGTCTCTGATCTCCATTGTTATGGTACAGAATTTAGCCATTTTTGCCTTGTAGGAAGCACACAATTGCTTGATGGGACCAGTCCAAGTAATTTGTTATTAGAGGAAAGACTAACACCAGGGTGAGAGAGAGAGGGGGCATTTCAAAGTACATGTGTGACCATCTCAATTTCAGAATCTCAACTGAAGTATTCTCAATAGGGGGTATTGAAGCTCCTGGTCAAAACCTTTGAGAAGAAAGTGTCTAAGAGTGCCACTGAGAATGGCCTCTAATGTTAAGGAACAAGTATATATTAAGTACTTCAATATATATTTCTGAGAAACTTGCTTTGAGTTCCTTACTCTGTCACAAATGTATTCCTCAACTTAGAACAGGGGTGTCAAACTCTCAGCTTGTGGGCCAGATGTGTCGTGCGCTGGCCACCCCCATCCCCATTTAAGTGAAGGGGGGAAGTTGCAGTATGTCATTTGACGACAACACGTCATCGCGAGTTTGACACCCCTGACTTAGAACATGGAATGACTTTTCTGGTGCTTGTCTAAGGCTATGGCTATTAAAATTCCAGCTCAAACAAATCTATGGAGACAAGTCTCTAGTTTGGCTTGCATTTGCTAGAGTGAAGGAAATAGTATCTGATCTGGTCTACTTTGATCTTTCTCCTCAATATCTATTTACACTGAGCTTAGACAAAATCTGGACCATGGTCAAGCTGAGAATTTCTGACCTCAATGTACAGAGAGATAGATTTAATGAACTCATGTATCCACCTTTTGCTATCTTCCAATACTATTGGTTAGGGTTGGGTTTATTAGATTATACTCATGGTTTGCATTGCATTGTAAATTTGAAAAGAAAGATCAAATATAAGAGTTACTCTGATTTCAATTAAAAGGCGAGTATATGAGAATATGTACATAATTCCTGACACAGATCATAATCCAAACATATATCCTTAGGAAAAAATAAGAACTTTATATGAAGTTTTGACTCCTAGAGGAATTGGAGACTTCTCATATTACAAGTTTTTGTCATTACAAAGAGAACAATAAGTGAAGGTTTTCAGTCTTGGTTCCTTACTTATTCTTGTGATGCTTTTAAAAGTTGTATCAGGATACATTTAAAATGAGTTATATTAACATGTAGATAAGGTTGAGGCTTGTGATTATGGGACTTTGCTCCATAATATCCCACAGATGATACAACCTTTCTCTTGATCATCATTGGATGCAGTTATATAAAGAGACAGTTGTCGTGTAAGTGTTGGGGAGTGGGGACCTAAATTGATGAAGGATTAGTGAAACAGTAACTTCAACAGATAGTTAATTTTCAGGAAGTATATGAGTTAGGCAGAAAACCACCTTGCGTGAAACAGGTAGAAAAACAGGTAGATGCTGAGATTACCAATCTCATAAAACTAAGATCAGGCATAGTAAGTTATAAAGAGGGGACACAGAGGAAATGTCTAACTTTTTGGTATTGCCTTTTGTGACTAGTAGGTTGTAACAGTGCTGAGAGGCAGTGCATCTGAAGACACACTTTCAAAAATAAGAAGGACTCAGTGCTATTGTATCACGACAAATTGCTCTCAATTGAAGGCAAATAGATTTTTAAAAAATCTAAATTGGCATATATATCTGTATTTTGTAAACTTTACCTTATATATTTTTAAGCCAAGTATCAGCAATTAAGTCCAATGGAAGTTGATATTTTTAATGATTTTTGATATGGTATACTTATTTTGAGTGCTCCAACATACTGTAAATTCAAGTTACAGTTCACTAATATATAAAAAAAAATTAAGTTATGTATTATGTAACAACATAATTTCACTACATGAAAGTTTAATTTGGGTGACAAATTAATATCTGGAAGAGAATATTTTAAGTCTTCTTCTAGATTATATTAGTTACTTTTATTTGACATTTCCTGAATGAAGTACATTTGTATCACTAGGTTCTATTTTCAGATAAAATGACTGTTGTGTTATAGGATATTCACATGTTCAAATGAAAAATAGAAGGCATCTGATTTTATTCTTCTTTGTCCCTATTGCTTATCACTACAACCCTTAACATGCCTGCTCAGAATTCCTAGAAAAATCAATGAAATATAGTCCCAGAACATATGCAGAACAGCATTTTACTTACTTTAATAAGATTACAAATCCATTCAGCCACAGTAGAAGGAAGAATTCTGACATTTAACACACTAGTAGCAAATCGGGTTAAAATATATGTGTTCCAGCTTTCAACTTGCTTTTATTCCTATACTTTCCTCCATAGTTTAGTCATATTGAATTATAATAGAAAGTTGCTTTAATCCTCCTGCTGCTGCTGCTGTAGTACCGGTGATTCTATTACAGTAATGTGGAGCAGAAAGAGATATGATTGAAAAAGGAAGAGGCAGATGCATTAAAGAGGATAATGCATCATAAAATTTCTTACCCTTGGCTCTTCAATCTGCTAGCCTATTTCTAGAAAGTTATGTCAAGCTTCATCTGATCTTGGCTTTACTGTACTTTGTTGAATACCAAGTCAATCTCTAATAAAAGAGACACAATTCCTGGTCTCAAAGGATCATCCTTGTTGTGTATTATGGAGATTTTTTTCAGGATGGGACAGAAGGCTTGTTTGGATAATTTGTTGCCAGCCAGGTATTTCAGAAGAATGCTGCAGGCCTAATGGCACGAGTTATTCCTTTCTTTGGGGGACTTTACAGTTCTGGGCATGGCTAGTCTACTGAAGAGAAGGACCAGGGGAGATGATAGCAATGTTCCAATATTTGAAGGGCTGTCACAGAGAAGAGGGGGTCAATCTGAAGGCCAGACAAGGAATAATGGATGGAAACTGATCAAGGAGAGATTCAAAATAGAATTAAGGATAAATTTTCTGACAGTGAGAACAATCAATCAATGGAACAGCTTGCCCTCAGAAGTTGTGGGAGCTTTACCATTGGAAGCTTTCAAGAAGAAATTGGACTGCCATCGTTCAGAAATGGTATAGGGCATGGATGTCAAACTCGTTGCATCACATTGCCACCATGTGAGTTTTTGTGATGTTTCCCCCCTTCGCAGAGCTGGGGTGGGCGTGGCCTGCATGTGACACATCCAGCCTGAAGGCTGTCAGTTTGACACCCCTGGCGTAGGATCTCCTGCTTGGGCAGGGGGTGGACTAGATGATTTACAAGGTTGCTTCCAACTCCGTTATTCTGTTATTCTCAAGGCATGTATTGCATTCTGGATTAATAGAAGAAAGCAGGGATTCTGCTGATATACCGGCTGTGGTGTTGAGGATTAAAATCCCTGGTAATGGTGGTTTCTAAACTGCTATTTCAGACCACAAGTTTTTTTTTCCTCTGGGTGGACTTCAGATTAAATCAATCTTTATTGCTGTCATTGACCATCAGAAAACAAGTATAACAATGGGCTTTGACATTAAGAATTGTTTGAACTTTGTTCATGAGGCAACCTCTATTATAGAATAAATTGTAACTAGAATGAAAGCAAGTATCTTTTTTCATTACAGTTTAGGAAGGATATGGACATTTATTTTTCAGGGTCTTTTTATGCATTTTATAGATAATATCATCCTTTTATTGTTATGTTATTCAATTTCATTGTACACATGTTGTGCATTGACAATAAAGGTTTTCTTTGATTTGATGTGATGTAACCTAGACTAGTTAAAGAAGTGGGTAGCATATTGACATTTTCAAAATAATATAAAATATAATAAGAAGTGCCTCTTCCATTGCTTCTGGAGTCTGGAGAATCAACACAATAAATTATAACCACATCATACTAAATCTCAAAGGTCAGATATTAAGATTCTTTTATATCTGCCTTTTTCTGCATAAATTATATTATTCTATTCTGTACATTCTTTTACAACTAATCATTACCAATTTTTATTCTGAGTATTTCTTGTTTAGAAGGAGAGTTATTACATTTACATTACATTTAATTAATGTTGCCATTGTGAGATCAATCATGACTAGTGTGAAAATGTTTACAACTATTGTTATAGCTAATAGAAACTTGGAATAGCCCTATCCATGGCTCTGGCCACAGAATACAATGCTCTTTAATTGATACATTTTTCTGTGCTGTTCTGCAGATTCAGAAAGTTACTTCGTATTTAGGTACAAAGAACAGCTGTAGCTGTTGCTGTCTAAAAAGAAGGTGGTTGTTTCAAAATTCAGCAAAGCTCTTTTTAAAATTACTATTTTACTTCCTAAGTTTTGGTCTTTGACTATTAAGCTCTTGGGGGTTCATTCCTCTCTTGTTGATTGTTTTCTGAGCAGCATCTATTTCCCACATCCCCAGGCCAAAAAGGTCATCCACTCATTCCATAACAAGTAGAAAAATGGACCTGAAATCACTTTGGTGAAGAGTGCAGAATTAATGGAAGGCAATGTTGCCCATCCTATCATTCAGAAACTATTGATGGCTTATTCTGGGAAGAAGTAGTGAGGCAAGGTGGATTCACCAATATGAGTACCAAAGGCCTTTTACCTGACTCAGCAGGATGATTACGCTTTTCATAATCCTTCCGAGAATTTATGAAAACTAAAAAAAACTTAATTATGTCAAAAGTTTTCACGAGATGATAAATAATATAAGTATGGCTAACTTGTTCACCAGCTGCTCCTTATTTCTGATTTATGCGGTACTAAGAGGAAGAAAATATTTTTAGAATATGTGTTTCACACGGAAATTTATAATGGAATTGAATTTTATTAATTTATAACTTTAATTTTTTATTCATGATATGCTTCTGCGTGTGCACTCCCATTGCAAACCGGTAGTAAAGGTAAGCAGAACCCACCCCTGTGTTGTACCTTATGGTTCTTGATGAACGTATCTTTTCTTTTTATGTACACTGAGAGCATGTGCACCAAAGACAAATTCCTTGTGTGTCCAATCACACTTGGCCAATAAAGAATTCTATTCTATTTTATTCTATATTAAGACCCGTGACAAACAGCATTTTTATGTTACAGAACATATTTGCTATTTGTTTAATACCTAAACAAATATATCATAGAAATGTTCAAATTTATTAGCAGTCAATCTAACTAGTGTCACAATATGCTTCCTATAACCTTTTCTTACCAGTGTCTTTTTCCCCCCATCAGCACATTTCCTAAAAAAAATTAGACCTTTATTTTCTAAGAGGCATTTAGAAAACAAGAGGAGTCAGAAGTTTAATTTGCAGCATGCCAGCTTCCTTTTTTTTATTAACAAAAAACTTTTTAAAATTCAGGTGAGACAAAGAGCTTGAGAAGCGTAGAATTTGCAGGCATACTGATAGGCATTATAGAGACGTATATGGCTGGAACCACTGCCAAATAAATTCTAATGAGTTTATGCAAAGCTGTAGGCAAGGATTCTGCGAGTATCCTGGCTTATCATTGATGTATATACTAATTCAGCCATTCTAATTACTAATTGCTCCTACTCTGAGAATGCCAAATGTGCCCTCCTTTATCAAAAGGTTGCAAACTCACATTAGCACAAATGTCTTTTTCTCTATTGTACAGCAATGAGTCATGGTTTGAAACCAGATGCACATACTGGAAGTGCAGTAGAGCAATTCAGTGTCTACTGAAATTTCTTGTAAACCTCTCATTGATCATTTTTTAAGTATGCTCCAAATATTATATACAGTATGAAAGATGATTGCTTGTCCCGGTCTCCAAAGCTCCACTCGGACACTAGGTAGCACAGATACTCAGGATCTGGGCCTTCGGTTGATGCTGTGCAATGCCAGGTCCGTGGTAAATAAGGCCCCCCTCATCTGTGATCTTATAAAGGAGGGGGGAGCGGACCTGGCAGGTATTACGGAAACCTGGTTGGGTCCAGAGGGAGGGGTCCCTCTGGTTGAGATGTGCCCACCAGGTTTCAGAGCATTCCATCAGCCAAGGGCCCAGGGGAGGGGCGGGGGGGTAGCGGTTATTATTAACGAAGATCTAGGTCCAAGGGAGACCACTGTGCCACAGATTGCCGGATGTGAGTCCCTCCTTATGAAATGGGGTCATGGGGTTCAGTTGGGCTTGCTGCTCACGTACCTGGCTCCCTGCCACGTGGCAACAGCCCTGCCCGAGCTACTCGACGTGATAGCCACGGTGGCAGTGGATACACCCAGGCTTATGGTCATGGGTGATTTCAACTTGCCTTCCGTTGGTGAAACGTCTGAGGTGGCTCGGGAGTTCATGGCTTCCATGACGGCCATGGACCTGACCCAATTAGTTCATGGCCCCACTCATAGGGGGGGGGGCATACTCTGGACATGATTTTTGTCTCTGGCCAGTGGTTGAGTGATCTGGTTATAGGGGGTATAGACATAGAACCCTTGTCATGGTCTGATCACTCGCTCCTTCGCCTAGATCTCCGAACTGCTACACCCCGCCGCAGGGAGGCGGAACCAACTAGATGGGTCCGCCCCAGGCACCTGATGGATCCTGATAGGTTCCAGATGGAGCTTGGGCCGTTTCCTGAGGATCTGGCACACGACTCGGCCGAGGACCTGGTAGCTGCCTGGAATCGGGCGGCTGGTGGAGCCTTGGATCGAGTCGTGACTTTGCGGCCTCTGACCCGGTACGGATCTCGAGCAGCTCCCTGGTTTACCGAGGAGCTGAGAGAGATGAAGCGCCGGAAAAGACGCCTAGAGAGTGGTTGGAGGGCCAGTCTCGCTGAATCTGATCGAACACTGGTAAGGTCGCATATTAAGAGCTACCTAGTGGCGATAAAGGCGGCAAAGTTGAACTACTTTTCCGCATTTATTGTGTCATCAGGGAATCGTCCGGCCGCCCTGTTCAGGGTGACCCGCTCTCTGCTTCACGCGGGAGTGCGGGAGGACCCCTTGGAAGGCAGGGCGGAGGATTTCGGACAATACCTGTATGACAAAATTGCTCAGATTCGGGGGGATTTGGACTCCGACTGGGTAGATCTGGGCGGGGTGACAAGGAATAGTCTTGAGAATGTTATCTGGGAAGAGTTTGACTTTGTGACTCCTGATGATGTGGACAGGATTTTGGGGAGACTTAGTGCGGCAACATGTTTACTGGACCCGTGTCCCTCCTGGTTGGTACTGGCCTCCCGGGAGGTTACACAAGGCTGCTCCAGGGCATTATCAACGCTTCCTTGAGTGAGGGTCACTTCCCTGCCGCCTTGAAAGAGGCGGTGGTGAGGCCCCTCCTCAAGAAGCCTTCCCTGGACCCAGCAGTATTAGCTAACTATCGTCCTGTCTCCAACCTTCGCTTTATTGCGAAGGTTGTTGAGAGTGTGGTTGCGCAACAGTTTCCACAATTCCTGGAGGAAACATCTTATCTGGATCCGTTCCAGTCGGGTTTCAGGTCTGGGCACAGCACGGAGACGGCATTGGTCGCGTTGGTCGATGATCTCTGGAGGGCTCGGGACAGGGGATGTTCCTCTGTCCTAGCCCTATTAGATCTCTCAGCGGCTTTTGATACCATCGACCATGGTATCATGCTGCACCGGCTGGAAGAGTTGGGGGTGGGGGGCACTGTATTACAGTGGTTCTCCTCCTTTCTCTCCGACCGGTCGCAGTTTGTGTTGACAGGGGGGCAGAGGTCGACCTCGAGGCCTCTCGTTTGTGGAGTGCCGCAGGGGTCGGTCCTCTCGCCCCTTCTGTTCAACATTTATGTGAAGCCGCTGGGTGAGATCATCCGTGGCTTTGGGGTGAGATACCATCAGTACGCTGATGACACCCAGCTGTACATCTCCACCCCAGGCCACCCCAATGATGCCCTCGAAGTGATGTCCCAGTGCCTGGAAGCCGTGCGGATCTGGATGGGGAGAAACAAACTCAAGCTCAACCCGTCCAAGACGGAGTGGCTGTGGTTCCCGGCATCCCGATATAGTCAGTTGACTCCATCACTGACTATCGGGGGCGAGTCTTTAGCCCCCGCAGAAAGGGCTCGCAATCTGGGAGTCCTCCTGGATAGGCAGCTGTCCTTGGAGGAACATCTGACAGCTGTAGCCAGGGGGACCTTTTGTCAGGTTCGCCTGATTCGCCAGTTGCGGCCCTTTCTTGATCGGGATTCCCTGTGCACAGTCACTCACGCCCTTGTCACTTCCCGCCTAGACTACTGTAATGCTCTCTACATGGGGCTCCCCTTGAAGAGCACCCGGAGGCTCCAACTGGTCCAAAATGCGGCCGCGCGGGTAGTGACGGGAGCAGCGTGGCGCTCCCACATAACACCGCTCCTGCGCGAGCTGCACTGGCTTCCGGTGGTCTTCCGGGTGCGCTTCAAGGTGTTGGTGATCACCTTTAAAGCGCTCCATGGCATAGGGCCTAGTTATCTCCGAGACCACCTGCTGTCACCGATGACCTCCCATCGACCCGTGCGCTCCCACAGAGAGGGCCTCCTCAGGGTGCCATCAGCCAAACAATGTAGGCTGGTGACTCCCAGGGGGAGAGCCTTCTCTGTGGGGGCACCCACCCTCTGGAACCAGTTGCCCCCGGAGATTAGGAGAATTCATGACCTCAGTGCCTTCCGCCGTGCCCTAAAAACACATTTTTTCCAACAAGCCGGGCTGGCTTAAGAAGAAATTTTTAAATATTTTTAATATTTTAATTGGTCTGTGAGTTTTAAATTTTGTAGCCAAATTATATATATATTTTAAATGTCTTAATATTTATATTTTATGTTTTTTATGTCTGGCTGTACACCGCCCTGAGTCCTCAGGGAGAAGGGCGGTATATAAATTGGAAATAAAATAAAATAAATAAATAAATAAAATGATTATTCCAGTATTGAGAGGTCAGCATCTAGTTAATTGGTGTCATGGCCCAAAATTCAAACTGTGACTCTGAGGATGCTGCTCTAGCTGAACTGTAGATTGTTGACCTCAGGAGGCACCAAGCCAGGAATGATCTGAGTCTGATCAAATATGGGCACTGTTGGAATAGCTGGAGTAGTCAAATGATGACATGTGGCCTCCAAGCCTAGGAGAGTAGAGCAAAGAGCAAAGCAAAGATTCTCAGTAAGGCTCCTTGCCAAACAAGGAAGTAGCTCTTAAGTAAAGACAGCTGGTTACAGCTGATTTAAGAGGCAATCCTTATTCAGACTTCTCCATTGGAAACTGTCAGATTTTCTGCTCTGTTGTGTTGCTCCTGCCCCTGTGCTCATGATTCCTGAACCTTGACCTTTGGACTGACTAGCAAACATAACTTGGCTCTCTGAACTGGATTTGACTTCTGTGTGTTTCTACTGAAAATGAAACTACCCAGGAAAGCTTTCTTTTCCCAGAGACTCTGTTTTGAATTATTTATTTATTTATTTTATTTTGTCAAACATGTACAAGATAACAGGTATAAGTATAAACATGGACGTGAACACAGGAAATGAGTACAAATAAATGGGGACAGTAGGACAGGGATGGTAGGCATGCTGCAGTGGTGGGTTGTCCCCGGTTCGCACCGGTTCTATAAAACTGGTAGTAAAATCGGCAGGAGGCTCCGCCCACTGACCCCAATGTCATCAAAATACTTCTGTGCATGTGCTAGCGCAGCGAGCGAGCGCGGCCCCGTTGTGAACTGGTAGTAAAGGCAAGTAGAACCCACCCCTGGCATGCTGGTGCGCTTATGCACGCCCCCTTTATGAACTTCCTAGGAATGGGGTGAGGTCCATGGTAGATAGTTTAAGATTGAAGCTGTGGGGGCTTGAGGATGTAACAACAGAGTCAGGTAGAGCATTCCAGGCGTTGACCACTCTGTTGCTGAAGTCGTATTTTCTGCAATTGAGTTTGGAGCGGTTTATCTTGAGTTTGTATTTATTGTTTGCCCGAGTATTATTGAGGTTGAAGCTGAAGTAGTTGTTGACAGGTAGGATGTTGTAGCAGACAATTTTGTGTATTATGCTTAGGTTAGATCATAGGAGATGTAGTTCCAGGTTGTCCAGGCCCAAAATTTCGACCTGGTGGCATAAGAGATTTTATTGTGAGCATTCCTTTTTTTAATCTGCCATTATCTACTGAACCTTGAGTTAAATTGCTATTTTCACCTAGCAAGTGAACCTGTGAGAGTTTGAAACCTGAAATGAGACAATTGAGTTCCCTGCTGGAATCTGCATTAAATTCCACATATAATGTATTGGGTTTTTTTCATTAGTATAAATCTTGCTTTTATTTTCATTGGGATGAGGAAAAATGTCTTGTGACGAACTGTTTATTTCAATAAAGTTTTATTTAAAAAAAACAATAATACTGAAATTAGAGATGGTGTGGGAGGACTCTACATATAAAGCCTTACAGTTCCTTGTAAAAATTTTTTTTAAAAGATTCTTTAATGTTTCAGTACCATTTTAATTGCTAAGAATTAAGTAGATTGAGTTCAAGAAGGATAAAAGCATATCATTTAATTAGAAGATAAAAAAGAAAATCGAGTTATTTACTATTATGTAAAAATGAGGAGCAAGTTAATTAAGCAAAGTGAATACTGAAGAGATAATAGAGGTTCTTTCCTGGTTTCCTTTCTGTACTTATATCATCTTCCATTTTTCCTGATTTATATAAGGAGCAAATTCTATATAAAGTGAATCCACAATGTGGAATTTGGCCATCATCAACTTTGGATGTTTTGTATTAAAAATAAGATGAAATACTATAAATCATTCATTTTAACTCAAAGACACTTACTCTAACAATTTCACTTTGGACACAAAGATAAAATAAGGGACTACAGTGTGATTTCTCTATATCCTTTGTGTATTCTTTACAATAGAAAAATCAATAGCAAGAAACCAGGCATGGGTATTAAACAATGAACCAGAGAATAGTTGAGCTGAGCATGGAAAATAACATATAAAGTTAAATGGATATAGGATTGCATTTCCTATATGTGAAAAGAGCTAATTTTCCATTTTATTATTTCTACTGAAGAACTATACACACTTGAATTCAAATGGAAGCTTATTATATTTGGGGTGATATTGTCAGGCCTGAAAGAACAGGAGTACACATTAAAATCAAATTGAAGTGATTTATTGCTGATGCCAATGCACAGGAATCCAGTCAACTAATGGTTAATACTATTTTGGCACTAGATAAGGGCTAATAGATTTCAAGAGGGGATGGACTTAGTGCCGTGATGGCGAACCTATGGCACACATGTCGCAGGTGGCACACGTAGCCATATCAGTGGGCATGCCAGTTCAGCTCTGGCGCGCATGTGCATGCTGGCCAGCTGTTTTTCGGGCCTCCTGGGCCCACCAGAAGTAGAGAAACAGGCTGTTTCCTGCCTCCAGAGGGCCTGGGAGTGGGGGGAGGCTTGTTTTTCTTTCTCACCTGACTACACATCCTCTCTATGCATCTGGGGAGGGTGAAAACAGCCTTCCCCACCCCCTTGGAGGCCCTCCAGAGGCTTGAAACAGCCCATTTCCCAACTCCCGGTTGGACAGGAAGTGACTTTTTTGCTGTCCCCAGCCTCCAGAGACTCTTAGAGAGGCTCTGGAGGCTGGGGACAGCAAAAAAGTCACTTCCTGTCCTGGCTCCCCCCCCCCCTCCTGGCATGCGATGGCAAAAAGGTTAGCCATCACTGACTTAGTGCATTTGTGACAACATAAAGACTCTAGGCTGATTCCTCTTTTGATGCCTTCCCCAGGCTTTGCCACTCTTTCTCCTACAGATATTTAACTCACCATTGTAGTAACCCCTACCGTAGTTGGGTTTTTGATGTTAATGAAATTTTAGAATTGCACCCATTTTTATTTTTATTTTTTTAAATTTGATTTATATGCCGCCCTTCTCTGGAGACTCAGGGCTGCTTACAATGCATTAAGCAATAGCCTTCATACTTTTGTATATTTATACAAAGTCAGCTTACTGCCCCCACAATCTGGGTCCTCATTTAACCTACCTTAGAAAGGATGGAAGGCTGAGTCAACCTTGAGCCTGGTGAGATTCGAACTTACAGTAATTGCAGACAGCTGGTGTTGATCACTATGCTTTTAGTCTGCTGAGCTAAACCAGGCTCTATTTTTAAGAAACTGAGAAAAAGAAATAGTGACAGAAACAGAAGCAACCATATAGATATTTTCTACTGTGAAAATATGCCCCTATCAAGTGTTTTTCTTTCTTCATTTATACAGACAAGGGCACTAGAAGATCAGTTTTGCTCTTGTTAATGAGTCTTCTGCAATAAGAAATATGGTAGAAAAAAATGGCAAGAATACTTGAGATGTTTACAGAAGTTAGATAATCAGGCATTAGCTATTGCACAATAAATGTTCCATCTCAAAGTTCTCTTGGATTCTGTTAATATGTACAAACTATTTTTGTTTGTTTTGAATGGAAAGAGAAGTGAAAGTTGCAATGGAACAAACATATAGAAATCCATGTATTTGCCATCATGAATACTGGATGACATGAGTGCTAACAGGTATAACAGTAATCAGTAGAATGGCTGTTATGTAGCAATTCTTCAAGTAAAAAAGGTGGTAAAAAGACAATTCATATAACCCATATAAATATATATATGGGTTATACATATAACCCAAAAAGAAGATTCATATATAGAAACAAACACACCCACAGAGCAAGTATTTAGGGATACCACACTCTGAAAATCTGAAAGTGAGGAAATAGACCAATAATAGCAATAGCACCTAGACTGAGATACTGCCCATAATGCTTTACAGCACTCTCTGAGTGGTTTATAATGTCAGAATATTGTCCCCAACAATCTGAATTCTCATTTTACCAACCTGGGAAGGATGAGTCAACCTTGTGTCCGTCAACATCGAACTCTAGGCTGTGGGCAGAATTTGCCTGCAGTACTGCATTCTAACCACTGTGCCACCAGGACAGTTTGTTATCTTGTTATTCTTCACTAGATTCAGCAAGTATCCTTCCAAATAAACCCAAGTATATCTTATGCAAACAAACATTCCTTTCTTCTGAAAAAAACAAAACCCAGGCAAACATTGCTCTTGAATTGTCTAGCTTCTTAGATAACAATCCTAGCTTGGATCCAAAATACAAGTTGATGTAAAGACTGTTTTAGAACAAAAGATCCTCTTCTCTTTTTTTCCTCCCTGTCCCCCAACCTTTTCCATAAATCTTTGCTCCTTCACCATTGCTCCAGCACTCACATAACTCTTCCTGGTCAAAGAAACTTATTTGTCTATATATCCCATTGCTGCTTGCAATTCTCTATGCCATATTGTTTAGCCTGGGGTGTCAAACTAAAGGCCTGCAGGCTGGATTCGGCCCACAGGGTGCTTAGATCTGGCTCATGGGGCTGCCCTGGAAACAGTGAAGGACCGACCAGTGGTGCCTGACAGCGAAAACAGCCTCCTGCAACCTTCTGCCAGTGAAAACAGAGCTTGGGGGCCTGTTTTCACTGAGAGAAGCACCGTGAGCCAGTCCTTTACTGTTTCCAGGGCAGCCCCGCGTGCCAGATCTAAGTACCTGTGGCCCTTCCGAGCTCAGTTTTCACTGGCAGAGGTTTGCAGGAGGCTGTTGCAGACTAAAATGGAGCTCGGGAGCCCATTTTTGTTGGCAGAGCGCTCAGGCCACCACTGGTATTGACACAAGTGACGTTGAGCTGGCCACACCCAGCCTGTCCCCCCGAGGTCAAACACAACCTTGATGTAGCACTCAATGAAATTGACTTTGACTCCCCTGGTTTAGCCCATAGGTGTCCAACCTTATGGCTTGGCTGGACTGTATTGAGTGAAGAGGAACTGTCTTGGGCCACATATAAAATCTATATTATAATTAATGTACTGTACATAAATCACATAATAATGTTACAAGTTTATGATTTTTGTGGGGCTCCATTATTAGCTATCTAGGGCTGCATGCAACTGGTGGACCATGGGTTGGACATGTCTGGTTTAGCCTTTCCCAGAAACATATTGCCAGGCTTTTTGTGGGATTGCAGGGAGAAGAATGGGATGGGATGCTGTAGAAAGGCATCAGCATAAAAGAAAGCAAAGATAATGGCTGGATGCTCTTATCTGTGTTCTGCCAATTGCTTTGAATCGAACAAATCAATTAACACTGTTGAAACAATAAGAAATAGATTTTACTGTCTTACCATTGTTATGTCTTCCTTTCATAAGCTCTGGCTGAAATCGATGGAGTTAGGCATGATTTCAATTTCATTTATTCCAATGAAAATACAGTAAAAGTCAGTTCGTCAGAATCCAATCTTTTATTTAAAAAAGTTTTAAAATACTTAACAGGTACATGGAGTACAACTTAAACAAATTTCTTTAAAATAGCCTTGTCCAGCCTGGTGCTTTTCAGATATGTTTGTTTATTTTTTGTTCGTTTGTTTACCAGACTTCTGCTGAATTACCATAATTCCAAGCCTAGAAATATTGGTGTTTCTAGAGAGCATCAGATTGAGGAAAATAATTTTAGAAAAATTGTCATCTGACAGAATACAGCTGCTCAAGAACATTCACTGTAGGAAAATACAAACATGTTTGAACATATATGAGCGTTTTAACAGAATAACAGAGTTGGAAGGGATCTTGGAGGTTTTCTATTCCAATCCCCTGATCAAGCAGGAGACCATATACCAGTGATAGTGAACCTTTTAGATGCTGAGTGCCCAAACACTGTGTGCCTGCATCCCAAACTTAAAAGTGTGCACGCAAATGTATGCATGCATGCATGCGCAGCAGAGACCCAAAGACCAGCTGGCCAGCGGGAGACAGGGCATCCAAACACCAGCAGTGCGCAAGACCTTTATCTTTTGTGAGCTTGTTTCGTCATTTGCAGGGAAACAGAAGCTCATGAAAGAAACGCCGTGGAGATCTGAACAGGGGCGACCGCGTTCGTGCCAGCAGAGAGGGCTCTGCTATAGGTTCACCATCACGGCCATATACCATTTCCCAACATCTCTTATTATTGCAAAAAAAAAAAAAAAATGGCAGCAGAGCAAACATTAATGACTTTAATATTAATGACTCATGGAAACAAAATCTGTTAGGTTTATACTTTTTATCAAGCATAATAATCAGCCCTTCTGAGAAGTCTGGCATTTGGCTTCTGGTTTGAATGAATTACTAATGAGCACAAAAGCAAATGTTCTTGCATGTGGCAAGGCCTACTATATGTACCAAACACATTTTGATTGATTACTTTAATATTCATGGATTACAGTCATAGCAAAAGATGCAATGAAGCTTTCTTATAGAATGATGCAGTAATGGATACAATTATAGTTGAGTGGCTCTTTATATTCACATAAACTATCTTTGATGTATGTGATGCATCCTATCTTAATGGCTTAAAGTGCAATGTGAAATTTGTCACTATGGTCCACTGAGCAGAAGTGCTTCTGAATGTGACTTGTGCAGACAGCCCCTCTCTGTCTCAATAAAAAATTGTTGAGTTGAAATCAAGAAGAACTTAAAGTGGAATGGAACCAAGGAAGCAAGAGAAAAACAGAGGCCAGCCTCCTTCATCCCCACATTTAAGTTTGCAATTTTCAGAACCCCCAAAACTAAAGATCTAGCATTCCATAAAGGTTGTTTTTTATTTTCTGTATGCTATTCAAGATCTTTACTGCTTCTCTGTTTATTTTATTTACAAAATTCAGTAATATGTTTAATCGGATCTTAGGATCTCTGTGCAATAATGTCTGCTATATTATTAGATCTGCCCTAGACTTATTTTCTCCTTTATAACATCCAATGGAAGATTCTTTTAAGACAATATCTCAGCAGCAGTATATGTTTGGTTTTTCCAACCTTGATTGCTTTTGCCTGTGACTACAACAATAAAACCAACAAAAGAAATGCTTGCTATTTTTTCCTGCTTTTTTAAAAAAGAATGTTTTGCTTTTGAGATTATTTATCTCCAAAGCAGGAGGCCTGGTTTCTCTAGAGTTCTATCTTAAAGTGGGTCTAGAATAGTTCCTCCTAGTATCAATAGACTTATGACATTGCCTTTGGGCTAAAAAGACAAACATAAAAGCATCAAAAGGTGTTAGATTTTGGTACAAGAAAACTTGGTTCAGATTCTAACTTTGTAATGGAGTTCCCTAAGAGTTTAGAGAAACAAACCATTTCTCATAATGAAGGAATCGTTAAACAAAAAATAATTGTAATACAATTGGCTGGCTACTGTGAGAACAGGTACTTGGACAGCTTACATTACATTCTAATATGCAGTTTCTTTTCTAGGAGCTCTGGTGGCTCAGCAGACTAAAGCAGTGTTATTAACTGTTATTAACATCAGCTGCCTGCAATTACTGCAAGTTCAAATCCCACCAGGCTCAAGGCTGACTCAGCCTTCCATTCTTTCTAAGGTAGGTAAAATGAGGACCCAGTTTGTGGGGGCAATAAGCTGACTTTGTATAAAATATACAAAAGTATGAAGGCTATTGCCTAATGCATTATAAGCCGCCCTGAGTCTCCAGAGAAGGGCGGCATATAAATCATTTTTTTTTAAAAAACCTGCAACAAATTTAAAAACCAACACACCCCAACATGCTATCCTGAAAAGTATTTTCTTTGCTGCTTTTATATCCCATCTTTGCTGGGAGTTCAAGGCAGTTTATATAGGGAATTTGTTTGGGAATTTGCTGAAATGTTATCTTCATCACAACCCTGTGAATTGGCTAGGCTGAGACAATAACCAGTCCAGAATTATTAAGTGTGCTCTATGGCTGAGTGGGAATGTCAAATAAGGCCTCCCCAGCATATATCCTGCTTCTACTACATCAATGATGGAACATAACATCATCCCCAACCTATTTGAAGCAAATAATGGAGAGTTGTGCTCTAATGCAGTTGGAAAGCATCAAACTGGATAAAGCTCTTATCAACAACAACTCAAAGAAACATCTTGGCAAAAGCATCAACAATAACAGATAGGGGAAGAATTCTTATTTCTTTCTTAATATTTACAATGTATTATGCATTGTAGAGGGTAGCAAGTTCCTAGCACACAGTGCAATATATCATACATGAAGTGCAGGAAAGAAAAAAAAATATATGTATCATTAAGAATGTTAATCTTTCACTATTGTTATTGAACATAGCAATAGATAGCATTCTGTTGGTTCTGTTTAATGCCACAGGTTTCCCTATGTAGGTAGAAACCACAAATGAATAAGTCTAATACATATATTTCAATTAATCTAAAGCAGCAGAATTTTAAAGAAAATATTTGAGGAAGGCGGTTCTGATAATCTACGACTACATGCTTGCGTTTAAAATATATCTGATAGAAACTGGAAAGATGATTGCAAATAGGTTCCTACTTAGATGAGAAAGGAAAGCACGTAGCACCTTTAGCAATGAATTATGCATTGTAATTCTAATACTGAATAAAGGCTAGCATAAAGCAGGCCTGTAAAACTTGTTTAGGGGAAAGGGTCACACTGATAAATTAAAAGTAATTGTGGGCTGCAAAAAATACCTGGTGCGCCAATTAATTGTTGGTGGCTTGTGGAATAGTGGCAACAAAGATGCTGGTAGCATCAGTAAGGAATAGAAGTGTTGGAGGCATTCAGAAATGATGAATTGGTCCTGCTGGCAGCAATATTTGGTGATGGTGAATTCATTGAGTTTTCAAAGAATGCTGACCAAAGATGTTAAAGAAAATGAAGGTCTTCTTTCAGTTCTATCACGTTCTATAAGAGAATAGAGCCTCTCCTATCTTGAGTTGTATGACTGAAACTGAAGATCCTGTTGGAAAAGCAAGTTACAAATGGAAGGGAGGGAGGGACAGAGGAAGGAAGAATAGAATAGAATAGAATAGAATAGAATAGAATAGA
>WNWU01000005.1:25784983-25878625 GCA_012654045.1 Ptyas mucosa | reverse complement strand
TAATTCTTTATCGGCCAAGTGTGGTTGGACACACAAGGAATTTGTCTTGGTGCATATGCTCTCAGTGTACATAAAGAAAAGATACATTCGTCAAGAATCGTAAGGTACAACACTTAATGATGGTCATAGGGTACAAATAAGCAATCAAATCATATTAGGAAACAGTCAATATAAATCGTAAGGATACAAGCAACAAGTCATACACTCATAAGTGAGAGGAGATTGGTGATAGGAAGGATGAGAAGATGAATAGTAGTGCAGATTTAGTAAATAGTTTGATAGTGTTGAGGAAATTATTTGTTTAGCAGAGTGATGGCATTCGGGGAAAAACTGTTCTTGTGTCTAGTTGTTCTGGTGTGGAAGGAAGGTCTTATCTTGCAAAAGCTTGCACTAGTTGATGCAAACTTGTAAATGATTATGAAGATCTTGTAGGAAATGATTCTACATAGAAAACACCAACATCCTCCTTTGGTGGCTTTTAGACCCCACCCAGCTCTACTTCAGGAATCTTGCCTCAGTCTGCATTGGGATCAAGAAGACTTTATTAGCCAAGAAGGCCTAGAATCACTTTTGGGTCATTATCCTTCTTCTTTCTCCTCAACCTTTCTCTTCAGGTCTTCCAGCAATCTCCTCCCTCTGAACAGCACAATAGCTCCCTTTTTTTAGTCTTTGAGAAAAGTAGGTTATCTCTTCTTCTCCCAGCCTGTGTTATCAGCAGTATGTACCTTTGCAAACTCATGACAGGATATCAGTCAGCCTTTAGCTGCTACGAATTGTCACTCTCCCCCTTTAATCTTCTCCATTCCTTCTACTGGCTTCATTAATCTCTTGTCTTGCAGATTGCAATATCTGGGTCAATTCAATTATCTAGACAGAAAATCAGCAACTTGGTGCTGTTTCCCTGATTGATGGTGGACTACAAAGATATATGGGTGCATGGTAAGATACTTGCGGGTAAGCCTTCTGTTAATGCCTTTCATTTTTTGTAACCCAACCGATAGGTGATAGTCGATGATCCAGTGACTTCGTGACCCTACAAGTAAACTTTGAAGCTTCCCACTTCTCATTTCACAGGGCAAGCCTCTTTCTTTATGGTGCTGTAGAATCTTTCCCTAGGAAAGAACTTTTTTGAAAGATAAAAATGTAGATGTTACATATCTTCTTCAAACTCTTGCACAGCATCAAATCCTCAATAGATGGACCAACATCAAAATAAATGGAAAATTGAAATCTGACCCTCTTAACTTTTAACTCTTCAAAGGCTTTTTCATATTTAGGAGTCTCGACAAACTTTTTTGAGCTCTAGTAAGTCAATCTTTCTTGTCCTCATCTATTACCTCAGTCTTTTTGTCTGGGGTATAGATATCTCCTTATTTGTGAAAGTAATTTTTAAAAATTTTAATCAATACAGTACTTTGCTTTACTTCTGAATAATTATGTGGTTTATACAGGTTTTTTTGCTATATTTCTATGATACACTTCCTAACTGAAGTGACAGTCTTTTCCTTCATCTTCTTTATATGTATTTGGTATATACTCAAGATCTTTTCAAAACCACAGATGCAAATGGGGAAACTGTGTTTTAGTTACATTAGTGCTCACAGGTTATATATTCACACACACACACACATTTTTAATTTTAAAATTAATACTACCCTGGGTCTTCAAGATGAGACAGAATACTAAAACAACACAAGTTGAGATATTTAATTAACAGTTCTTATACATTAAAATGCATCAGAAAGTCCATTCTTCATGGTTTTGATGTTAGCCTTAAAAATCTAATACAATTTTTAGTAAATTCAATAGGGAACAAATTTTCAGATCAAGTCATCAGCATTCTGTATAACACATGGTGCAAATTCTTTCTTCAACTCATCTTCCTGCAGGATACAAAGACTTTTTTGATGTGCTTCTTTTGAAAAATTGAATATAAAAATGAGGACAGTTTCTATGATAATTTATGTGCCATATATTCTCAAATGAACCCATTTTGTTTTGTGAACTACTGTTCAGCCAACCTTTCTGCTACCGTTCCACATTTCTGCATAACCCTTCTGGTCATTGTTGGCATTCTGTTCTTCACCTTGGCAACAGTAGAGTCTCTCGGGACAGATAGGCTGCTGTCAGGGGCTCACCATAGAAACAGCCTGCCAAGAGGGAATACTAACAAAATTTCATCATGTTCCTAATGATGGGAACTCCCAGATGAATGAAGAAACCAGACAAAGGGAAGTGAAATGATAGCCTAGCTTGAAGCAAATGCTGTTGTAAATCTCATGAGAAGTAAGGTAGAAGTAGAAGCAACAGGTACTCTGTTTCTGGAGAAGGTATTGACTCCCTGCAGCTCAGCCATGAGAAGGTCCATTAGGCAGGGCTGAGATTGACCAGGGGGTATGTGGGTCTCCTGTCAATATTAGCTTTCATTAAAAAATATAATAGCAGTAATTATTAGAAATTATTCTAATAATCAGATTCTAGTATTTCAGCCCTCTTCCATCACTGCAAGCTGGTCTGTCTGCACTCTTCTAAAAATTTGCTTTTTCTTTTCCATCAGTTATGCTGATTACATGGAATCAAGTCTCATGTTCTGCTGTTAGCTTTACATGTACATAAATCCCACAAACCTAGATATATTTCAGGCCAATGGGAAATTTCCAGATTAAGAATTTGTCTTAATATGTCTATTCCAAAGCAAAGCTATTCATCACCAAAAATATAGCCATATTACTCTATTTCCCCACTGTTGAGCTAAAGAGCAACCATTCCTTCTGTCAGCACAATACAGGATTTGCTGTCATGATCACCAATTCCTATCCTGCCTCATTTGTGTCTGCTGCAAGTCCCTAATCAAGTGATGTTGTCCTGATAAATTCTCAGGACATTATTCTCAGGACAGCACAGTGATCAAACATGGGACTACCACATTTATAGGGAAAAGATTCCACATATTACCATTTCAGAATTATATTAATACAAAATTACATAAAAACATATTTCTTCTTCCCCACATAGTGTGCGTGTGTGTATTTCTTTGTTGGAATCATAGAGGTGGAAGGGACCATTTAGCCTATCAAGCAGTGCAAGAATCCAAATTAAAATACCTGAGAAAGGTGCCTTCATTAGAACACATCCAATGAACCTGAGGCTGCTCCCTCTCTGTGTAAGTAATTCCATTCTCAAATTGCTCTTAAGAATTTCTTTTCTAGCATTCAGCTGGAATGTGATTTCACATAACATGAACCTATTATTTTGTGTCCTGTACTCTGGAACAAGAGAGAATTGGTCCTGATTGTGTGTATAATGAATGTTCTTTCAGAAATATGAAGACATCTGTCTGTCAGTCTGTCCATCTGTCCGTCCATCATCACTTAGTCATCTTTGCTCATAGTTAAATGTAATTTGCTCATGATTTGGAAATTATACTTCTGTTGATGAAGCCTGAAATTACATTTCCCTTCTTTTCACATCACATTGATGGCCCATATTCAGCTTGCAATTAACCTACTACAGTATTCCTAATATACTATTTTTGCAAGGGCTAATACCAAGTGAGGTATTCTCCATACTACCAGTATATGAGAGGGTGAGAGGACAAGAATTTGATTTAAAAAATGTTTTACTTTCCTGTTTAATTGCATTCCAACAGTTAGTTCCATCTATTTCTTCAGCCTCTCAATATCATTTTGATTTTTATCTTCTAGATTATTATCTATCAAATCCAGTTTATGCATCATTAGCAAATTTGACAAGCTTTATTTCCACTTATATTTCCAAATCTTTAATGACATATGGAAGAGAAGAGAACCCAAGGCTAAGCTCTCTGATACGCCACTTGATGCCTTTTTCCAGTGGTGGGATTCAAGTAATTTAACAACCGGTTCTCTGCCCTAATTATTTATTCCAACAACCAGTTTGCCAAACTGCTCAGAAAGTTAACAACCGGTTCTCCCGAAGTGGTGCGAACTGGCTGAATCCCACCACTGCCTCTTTCCTATCTGATGAGTAGACTTTAATAAAGTTTTGCATGTGTCTGTGGAAAAGGTGGGGTACAAAGTGAAATATCTTTCAATTTCAATCAAAGAAGAAATGAAAAAATACTCTATCCATCACCCTCAAAGATTATAGGCTCCTGGGAAGGGTTAGAGAATCTGAAGATGACAAGAATGTCAGCTTAATTTAATGAAGAAATGGAAATGGAAGGTGGGACATAATGCCCTCTAGTCTCCTACATCTGGAGAAAGGGGGAGGAATGAATAGTAGGTGATATAAGGGTTGAAGTTGACAAGGTGGGAAGTAATGGAGTCCCAAACCAGACAGAACTGTTACCAGACATATGGTAACACTGCAAATATGGAAATGATGAAGATATGTCACCAATGATTCAGGCTGGGAAAAATCCACTGGTGGGAAACGTTCAGGACTCGTGTATCTGTGTGCTGGATTTGATTCCTGAATTCTGCAATAGATAGGTCTTTTTTGTACATTTAACTTTTATTCTCTGCAAAGAAATAACTTATCCTCATTGAGACTTTGAAATTTCTGTTGTCAGCTAGCTAAAGATCTGAATTTTTTTGACAAGCCTTGAAGACACAATTCAACTTCCAAATGACCATACTCTATGGTCATTTAATTGTCATGCTTACACTTAAACTAACCAGCATGTCATGGGGTACTTTGTCAAACACTGTTGAAATGAAAGTATTATATATTTATAGCATTCTCACAATCTACTAAAGGAGTTACTCAATAAAAAAATCTGTCAAGATTTCTTGACAAATCTATGGTGACTTCTGGGGAACAAATCTCTATAGTGCCTAAAAGGAAGATTAGCTCCTACCTCCCAAAATATATTTCTTGTTCCTTGAATTAGGGGTGGCAAAGCTTTAAAGATTTTTATGCACCCAAAACCTAGGGAAGTCCCAAAGTAGAGGTATCACATGAGCAAACTAAATTATACAATTATTATACGAGCTCCTTCATTTTCAGCCATTTACAACTCTGAAATCATTGTGAAGGGCAGCCCCAGGTATAGTTCATTGTAGTAGTCAAATTAATGCCATAAGAGCATGTGTGGCCACAATTGGTTTACAAGAGAAAATTATGCAGAGGTCTCAATCTATTTTTCTGAGATCACCTGTGAGTCCAGGAAACTTGCAGACCGAGAACCTGATCAACCTGGATATTGCAACTCCTTCCTTCCTCCAGAATCAATTGGCTTGATTCAGTTTAATAAAAAGAAGGCCCAGGGATGACATGATAGCAGTGCTCCAATATCTAAGGGGCTGCCACAAAGAAGAGGGGATCAATCTATTCTCCAAAGCACCTGAAGGCAGGTCAGGAAGCAATGGATGAAACTAATCAAGGAGCGAACCAACCTAGAAATAAGGACAAATTTCCTGACAATTAAAACAATTAATCAATGGAACTGTTTGCTTTCACAAGTTGTGGGTACTCCATCACTAGAGTTTTTAAGAAGAGATTGGACAGCCACTCGTCTGGAATGGTATAGGATCTCCTGATTGAGCAGGGAGTTGGACTAGAAGACCTCCAAGGTTCCTTCCAACTCTGTTCTTCTGGTTTCTAAACCCATTTTATGAAGCTTAAGTCGGCTTCACCCCATCCAAACTCAGCCCTCCAGCCACCAGGACAGAAGGACTTTGATCATATCTTTTCTTGGGGTGGATGGAGCTGATGCCCTCAGTAAGGAGGGAAGGGCCAAGCTCTGCAAGCATCAAGAGTAGAGGTTGTCAAGGCAAAGGGGCTATTATTGACATCTCAAGGCAAATCTATGATCACACAATGCTGTTGATGAGCTCCTAACTACAGCAAAAACAAGGCAACACTGCTGTTATCTCCAGCCCAGATTAAATCATCCTTAACTCTATTACAACGTTACAGTATCCCTCCCCCCCTCTTAACTGAAACCGTTCAAGGACAGACTCAAGGTAAGCACCATCCGTTAGCTTTTATGTTTTATGATCTTACAGAGAATTCCAGTGAAGGTAGTGACAAGAAACAGAGGCAGTAAAGTCAGGAGGGAGGGAGGGGGGCGGTTTGGCATATTTCCTGCCCGTTGAGTTTTCTTGCGGATTTGAGAGTGGGGGGGGGGGGGGGAGACGATTGCCAAGTGAGCCGTTTGGCAAGGCCCCAACTTAACAAAGTCCCGTTCGATTCAATCGCTATTCACTCTGCCTGCATCTGTCCAGGGCTACGTTCGCCAACGGCGGCGGGCGACAGTCCAGTTCCCCACTGCTCAACTTTTCGCCCAGGGTCCGAGCGGGTGTGTGTGTGTGTGGGGGGGGGGGGGGTGTACGCGCGGATATACAAGCACTGACAACTTTTGATGGAGACCAGTTGATGCTGAGCCGTCGACGGGGCTGGTGGCGAGCCCCAAAACCTCGTCGAAATGATTCCGGCTGTCCCCTTCTCGTGTCCTCCGGCTCGAGCACGAGCCATATGAAGGGGCATTTCTGCCCCAAGATGCTCGGCCGGTTCGAATGGCGACGGCGGCAGAAGTTTTTTTTTTTCTCCCCCTCAGCCGCGGAGAAAGAAGCGGAGGTGCGGGACGGACGCGAAGGACGCAGCCCCGTCACTGCACCAACCTGCAGGCTGGTGGAATCCGTGGGATGGGAGGGGGCGCGCGCCCCTCAGCTCCCCGTGGCCGCCGCTGCCGCTTGCGTTCCTCCCTCCCTCTTTCCCTCCTCCCTCCCTCCTGCCTCGGCCCCTCCCTCCTTTCTTCCCTGCCCGCCCGAGAACATGTGTGGCCGCTCTCGGATTTCCCCTCATTTGCTCCAGCTTCTGTCAGAAGCCAGTGCCGCAAAGAGCTGATTAGGGCTGCACTGGCAGCGAGCTGCAGCTCGGCGGGGGCCAGAGGCTCCTGCCCCAGCTGAGCCTCCTTTCGGCTCGTTTTCCCCACCGGTCACTTGGGTGCGCCGTTTCCTTCCAGCCTGCCTGTCGTTTGCCTCGGTCGGGTGTCCCCCCCCCCCCGCCCCTCTCGCGCTTCGTCGTCGGCGCTTTGTTCTTAAACCCAGCCCCGCGCTCGCCGCCTTTCCTCGCGGCTCTCCTCCGCCCGGTGTCTTCTTTGGGTCCGCCGTGGACTTTGCCTTGTCATGTCAAGATGGAAGGCAGGAGCGAGTGGCTCGCCTCCTCGACCCGCCCTGAGGGCTTCGAGCAGATGAGGCTGAAGAGCAGACCCCGGGAACCCTCGCCCAGCCTGACCCGAGTGGGCTCCAACTTCTACAGCGCCGTCAAGCAGCAGGACTACAGTGCCAGCGTCTGGCTGAGAAGGAAAGACAAATTGGAGCATGTAAGCCACTTTTGTTGCTCTCTCTCTCTCTCTCTCTCCCTCCCTCCCTCCCTCTCTCCCTCTCTCTCTCTCTCTCTCTCTCTCTCTCTCTCTCTCTCTTGAAAAGCTTGGCTAACCGCCGTTCCTTTTAAATCCTTCTTTCGATTAAGCCCGCCAGGCCGGTTAATCGACCCATTTTACAGGTGCGAAACCTTGAGCCGGAGCGGAAACTTCTTGACGACTTGCGGCGTTTTGGGCTGAGGGAGAATTCGCACCCAGGACTTATTAGACGTGCTCGTGAAGTCAGGATGAGACTAGCTTTTTACTTCGACCTGGCACAAGACCAACTTGATATCAACTCTACCCCTCAACATGGGTTGTCCCTACTTAATCCCACCTCCCAAGAATACCAAAAGTGGAATAAAAAACATAGTTATCTGGGGCCAGTATTTAAATGACAATCCCATGCATGCTGATTTGGGAGCATGTCCCATCTGGATTTACTTCCGAATAAACATATATAGGATTGCATGTGATGTAATATACTTTATCCAGTATGATGCCCAAATAGTTAGGTCATTGTTCAGTCTCCTCAGAACTGCAAATAGTTTTCGGTTTTCATATTATATGCTTCATCTCTCTCTTTTTTTAAACCACTATCTGCTGCAAACCAGTTTTCACATCTAGGTCCCATGAAGGCATCTAATTGCTGAGAGGTCATGGAAACTCTGGAACATTGTAGAACACTTCTCCAACTGAATGCATCCTGCAGTGTTATGATGATTTAGATGTAGCTGATTTTTGATTTGCATCCTATATTTTGTATTTAGAAGTGTAGACTTGCTGTATTCTAGGTATATTTTTTTCTAGATATATTTCTTACACGGCTATGTAAGGTTGTGCAAAGTAGATTTGATTGCGCTGTCAATTCCTGCAGGAATAATGTTAACTAAGGGGTTTTGGGGACCAGGAAACAATTGAAGCTATGGCTGGCTGCAATGAATATTTAATGTTGGGTTTAAGGTACTTGGAAATATTCCTGTAGTTCAGAGGTTTTAGAGCAATGGATTGTCATGTTCTTGTGTAGTTTATGGCATTAATGAGTTGTATGAATAATGGAACAGCATATTTTGATTTTGATATTAGGTTAAGTACGTACTTGTAAGAAGAAAAGGAGTTTAACTCTTAATGCGAAGTTTTGTTGCATGCATGTTAGCAAGCAAGGAAATAGTTAAGTATTATAATGCAGCAGGCTTGCTTAAGGGGATGCTGTGTACTACTCAAAATAAGGTGAAATAGAGAGTCCCTATGTTCCTTATATGCAATATATGAACAATAAAGTGCAGTTAATGAAAGTTAGTTCCTTGAAAGAAATCACTGTAGCAAAATATACTGACTTTTGTATAAAGCTACAGTACATGAACTAGTGCCAAGTGATGTAATCCAAAATACAGGCAAAGGTGCAGCAACTGGAATGGTGAAAGCCTTGCATTCCTACAATATTGTATAACGCTATTTATTTAAGAAAGGAATCTGGAAAAAACAAATATCAGTAAATTACAATAGGTATCCATGCCCAAATATGGACTGTGTTTTAGTAATTTATATCAAATGATCAACAGTGGGAAGTGAAACTCTTGAAATATCCTCAGCAGCCTTATAGCAATTTTATATATCTTGATTCAATAGGGGTTCTAAATAGCAGATTAAAGCAAAACTACTGACTTTGCTTCAGTACATTTAAGTTTGGACAATAGATCAGTTACTTTTTGTTATGTATCAGTGTTTTAACTAAATGTAGCATATTTACTAACCTTAACAATAAAAAAAGAACTAGATAATTGTAATCGGGTTTGATTAAAAACACATTTGTTATGTTTTACATAAAAATACCTAACGTACCTAATTTTGAGCCATGGCAAGATGATTGACTGAAAGAAATTTATTGACCTGAGAATATGGCAGTGAATTAAGGTGGCTAGATACACATAAACTGGGATATTAATGTGATTATGGGTTTTTTTAAAATTAAGAGTATAATTCTGTCTGCATAATGGTCATGGCCATTTGAGTTCAGTGATAACTCCATTTGTTTATTTGGTGGTGTATATTCTACATATCTATATTTCTGGAATGAATGGGAAAAATGTGTGAGCATAGAGGATTTAGATAGTCTCTCACAAAGAATGTACAAACCTTCCTATAAGTTGTTTCACGACATGCAATAAGTTTTTGGAGTTTATAACGGATGCTTTTGTAATTGACAATCTGCTATCAGCCATAGATAACTTGGTATATTCCAAGTATTTTGGACTACAAATTCCACAAATTCTTGCCATTTGCCGGAGTGGCTGTGTAATTAACTGAAATAAATGGAAAAAATTGGAGTGTATTAAGTCAGCTATTCCTACTTTATAGCAACTTTTTATTTTATTTATATTTAAAACATGTTAAACATTCCAATGTTTAAACATTTCAAAATAATGCAAAAAATTTAAAAAATAATTGAACCGATACATACGCACAATGAATATGCAACCTACCTAGTAATACATACATTGTAATCTAATGCATTTTTTAGAAGTTCATGTGAAATGTAGGTATTAATTGATGGCACTAGGAGTGGTGGGTATGAAATCCACTTAAAAGGTTTATCGTTGAGTTTAGATTGGGCAGTCTGATTTGGAATTAAAGCCATTTCTGTATATGAGTTAAATGCCTTTCTTCTGTTGGATGAATACAGGAATCAAGCTGAGCACACTTCACCAGCTATTGTACTCATAAAACAGTGGTAGCAGGAAAAACAATATTACATGAATAAAGTAGCATTGATAGGAGGGACATGACAGTCTGCATTGTTTGCAACATCAGCATTGATATTTATTCCTTGTCTTACTTAGTGTTTCTTAAAAAATATCATTGGAACAAAATACATCCTATTTGATCATGTGGCTGAAATATTACAGTCTTGGAAGGGATTCTGGCCACATTATTCTTCAGTTTTAGCAACTGCCTGCTAGCCATTCACTTAGATAATGCTAGCCATGGAACATGCTGAATTTGAAGGACTTAACTTTTTTTTAAAAATGGCAATCATTTTAATATAACCGCAGTTTGCATTGAGCATCAGTTTTTCCTTATGAATATTTACAAGCCAGAGACATGCACAGGATGGGAGTCATGCAGCATATAAATTTAATACATAAAATAAATAAATCCAATCCTTTCCTCAAAATGATGAAAGCAACATTATGCCATTTTGATACATGTTCCATCCCTTTCATATGTGCATGTGACATCACAACGTAGGCACAAAGAGTGCATTTTATACCGCAATGGCACAATGATGCTTTCATCATTTGCTGTCCTGGTAATTGCCTCCGTAAATATCTAAGACTATAGAAATAAAGACAGTCTAAGCTTGTGCCATTGTATAGATTTTTTTTTAAAAAAAACCAATTCTTGTGATGGAGAAGAAGCAAAGAACTACTATAATATAGTTTCTGTGCCATAAAACTAGCATCCCCTTGTTTTCAGTTCTTCGGTTATAGGAGTATTTTCAAACTGGACAACATCCAAATGGTATGGGTTATGGATTGAGGGGTCCTTGCTGCTCTCTGAGCTTACTTGTTTTCTTGCAGATGTTTCATTACCCAAAGTAGGTAACATCATCAGTGCTAGTCTAGACTAGCAAACAAGCAAGCTCGGAGAGCACCAAGGACCTCTCATGTCAACCCTGAGCTACAAATATTCTCCTTTATTGGTATGGGAATTCCCCAGAATTTCCAGCTAGCAAAGGGATTGTTAGGAATTCTGGGTGTTGGAAATCCATAAATCTGGAAGTTGCCCAAGATGGAAAACCTTGGCTTTGGATAAGATGAAGCGTAAAATGAATGTAACAAATTCTAAATTAACCTTCTGTGTCTTTCTTTCTCCATGCTCCATCACTCTGGGACTTCTCAATTTTTTGTGCCCCTCTCCATGTCACTGTGGTTAGGGTTGGTATTAATAATTAAGATATAGTCTAAATATCAATTGAAACTGGGATAGACCCTCGAGACTTTACAAATGAACATCATTTTATTGAAAGTAAACAAAACAGTAAAATTTAAAGCCATATTTTAATGAGAAGCTTTTTATCCTGGATTTTCAGCCCATACACAGACCAGTGTTCTTGCAGATACAGAGTTATCATATTTTCAGGTTAAAAGTTAATAGGTGTTTTATAATTAGTTGTGATATTAATCATTTTTGAGACAAAAGAAAAATAAAGGCAGCTCTGAATCCAATGTTTATTTTTTAATAGATGAGGACATCTTTTTTATGATTTATTCATCCTTCCTTTGTGTACAGTTATTTTACTCCCCAAAATCAGAAAAACAGTACTGTAAAAAAGAGATGATTCTTTTAGTTGGGCTGCTGTGCGCAACAGAGATAACACCGTCTCTTGCTTTAAATCAGCTCTCTTAGTATTTATCTATAGATTTTCCCCCCTAACCGTGGCAGGAAGATGCCCTATAGTTTTATAGGCAATGTCTTTACAATGTTGCTTTCATCTAAACTCCAACTCATACTGTACTCTTTTTCCTCCCTTGTATCAAAGGGATAAGTATCAAATCAGATGGTCAGAGTGTTGTACAGCAGCCATATGCCATCAAGGCATGATTATTTTGCCTTGTAAGCATATACCATGAGTTCAACCACAATAGCAGCAATTACAAGAAGAACAATAACATTTCAGCTTCCTATAAGACGTGGGAAATTTTGCTTTTCAAAGAAACATAATTTTACCTGGATTTAGCAAGCTTACTCTGTAGGAAAAAAATCTCTCACATAAATTTCCCAAGAATTTATCGAAGCTATTATCTATAGAAAGATTGCATCCTCACCACTTTATATTGTTTCTACTGACTCCAGTAACATAATTAACAATCTGAGTGTCAGCCCTGGAGGCCATCTTTACTTTTGGATCTTCAGGGCTGCCATACTTAGTGTTGTGGGAAAGTGGGATTTGGGTTACTCCCAGGGTTCCAAGTAACACCCCCAACCAAGTAAGACTTAGAGGCAAGCAATTCCTCAAAGATCCATTTTATTAGAGATGTCATATTGGCACATCTGGAAAAACCTGAATCTGAAAGCTCCTAAGTTTTCCCCACCCAAAAGGAACTCAAAGTCCCTTCCCCTGCACTCATATGTCCATCACATGGTCCAATCAATCCACCGTCCTAACTGAAGATGCCTCCCAGTCACGCAACTCCAGGTGCAGGCTGAACATCCTTGACTCTCAGAGAAAAGAATGTTGTTATGGCTAAATAACTCTACCAACTCCATGCAACAGCCCCCCCCCCCCACTTTCCCACAGCAGCCCTGAAGATCCAAAAGAAAAGATTGCCTCCAGGGCTGACACTCAGATTGTTAATTATGTTACTGGAGTCAGTAGAAGCAATATAAAGTGGTAAGGATGCAATCTTTCTATAGATAATTATGTAAATTAAAATAGCTTCTGATTGGATATAGCAAAGCAATTAAATATAATTGATTGGATATAGGAGAAGCTTATGTATCAGTGAGATTGGATATGGAGTGGATTCTATGAGAGAATAGAGTGGAATTACAAAAAGAATACTATACTGAGAGAATACAGAGGACATTCCACGAGTTGCTGTCTAATCAGTTGAGGTTATGGGGTTTATGCTAAATTGGCCTTGGTTCCCAGAGCCTATGTCTCTTAATATTATCTCCTTGTTATATCAACATTCCTTGGCATAGCTGATCCAGCAGAGTTGTTTCTCAAATCTCCAGGAAATTAATTAAGGGAAGGGGATATTTTGCTTTGTTTTACTTGTCTTTTCTTCCATGACTCCACAGGGTTTTCCAAGAAGATGCATTTGGCAACTCCCCATTATATTTTCCTGCAGCAACCTTTCATGTTCAAACTGAGAGACATGCTGTCTTATGCTAGAGCACAGTACTAGTTTTAGGATTTCATGGATATGGAGTTGGGAGTCCTGCAATAGCTTTGAGGAGCAATTAATATGGTTCCCTGAGTTCATAGATATTTGCAAATGTATTTGTATGCAGGTAGTCCTTGACTTACAACAGTTTGCTTAGTGACTGTTTGAAGCTACAACGGCCCTGAAAAAAGTGACTTATGACCATTTTTCATACTTATGACAGTTGCAGCATCCCCATGGTCATGTGTTTTACATTCAGATGCTTGACAACTGACTCACATTTATGACAGTTGCAGTTTCCTGGGATCATGTGATCCCTTTCTGCGACCTTCTGACAAGCGAAGTCAATGGGGAAACCAGATTCACTTAACAAGTGTGTTACTAATTTAACAATTATAGTGATTCACTTAACAAAACATGGCAAGAAAAGTCGTAAAATGGGGCAAAACTCACTTAACAAATTTTCCACTTAGCAACATAAATTTTGGGCTCAATTGTGGTCGTAAATTGAGGAATACCTGTATAGCTTTAAACATTGATATACTTATTACATGCTTCAATGTCCTACTTAATTTCACATTTTTAGCTATCACAAAGAATACTTTTAAGGTAATGAGCTGGAAAAAGTAGGTGAGAAATACTGTGTTATTCTTAGGTTATTGGGAAGATGTGCTGAGTTGATAAGCTTTACCTTAGCCAGAATATATTGCTGAATATATGTTGATCTTTCAATTTTGTAACAAGTACAGGTAGTCCTCGAGTTACGACCACAATGTAGCCCCAAATTTTTGTTCCTAAGTGAAACATTTATTAAGTGAGTTTGCCCCATTTTACCACTTTTCTTGCCAGAGTTGTTAGGTGAATCATTGCATTTGTAAGTTAGTAACATGGTTGTTAAGTGAATCTGGATTCCTCATTGAGTTTGCTTGTCAGAAGGTTGCAAAAGCTGATCACATTATCTTGGGACACTGACACTGCCATAAACATGAAACACTTGCCAAGTATCTGAATTTTGATCATGGGGAGCAACGGTGGTAAGTGTGAAAAACAATAAGTCACATTTTTCAGTACCGTTATAACTTTGAACCATCACTAAATGAACTGTTGTAAGTCGAAGACTACCTTGACATACAAGGTTATGGTATATTCCAAAACTGTCTACTTCTATGCATACGAAGGTATTATGGAATTATTTGTAGTGGTTGAATTCCCCTTCTGTCCTGATCAAATATTCAAGAAATACTTGATGTTTAACAATTAGGAATTAGGCAATAATCCATAAAATAAAGTTTTGTAACTTTTTCATACTAAATAGTTATCATCACAGTACTGAGGATATCAATTATGAGATTAAAATATACAATATTAATGGTCCAGGAACTACATCTTTTATTGTATGAACATACTACTACATTCATATAATGGGACTCTTCCCATTCCTTATCTCTTCACTTTCTATATTTCACATGCACTCTGTAAGAGCTTGGATGACTGTGGTTCCCAATTTATTTATCTAGTTTTTATTTTATTTATCCCATTTTTAATTACGTTGAGTTGTGCTATACAACAAAGACAACCAACAGAGAGAGACACACACAGAGAAAATAAAATAAAACCGTACATCATTTAAATGACTCAAACGTGCAAAGTGATGAGTGAACTATCTAAGGCTGAAAACTGCCTGTTTACTGCTTGTTACAATCAAACTGCCAGATAAGCTGCTTTAACCTTATGAATATTTTAATGGCTTTGAGGAAGAATTCAACATTGAAGAGACTCAGGAAGCAAAATGAGATAAAAGAAAAGGCAAAATGAGATAAGGTAGACCAAGGTGGAGAACTTTTTCCCCCCTAATGACATGGGGGACATGAGAGGGAGATTAATTTAGATCAAGTTGCATGGGATATGATCATGTGAGGGGTGAATAGAAATTGTAAGGAATATTGGAATTCTCTGGATGAGGGTGAGTGATGGCCACGATAGCAAAGTGGTGAGGAAGAGGAGAGAAACTATTAGCCAAGTTGGACTGACTTGAATCAATTAGTCAATCAATCAATCAATCAATCAATCAGTTCGTAATAAGTAAGCAAGAATTACTATATGTGTGCATGCAGTACACATTGTCTTGCTCATTTCATAAGCTTTTTCAGGTTGATCGTTAAAAAGGTTTCTAGAAATAATGAGTACAGAAACTAAAACATACCAGAACGTCTAATGCAACTACTTGCTACCTACAAAAATATAGCCTCATTTCTGAGTACTTAATTTATCTTGCCTTTTTATCTGCAAATAAAGTGAGCTTTTATCTTTAGGTAAATAGGACAAGCAGATCCCCCCCTCCGAAAGTGCAATAATAGGCTACTTCATTTTCAAGAGGTTTGCAGATGAGACAAGGGATTGGATGTCCTAGATATGATCCCATATAATAGGAAAACGCTAGTGGAAAAGATAAAATCTTTGAAAACTTTGGAAGGAACTGCTATATCATCTTGGAAAGTAAGATATTAGAGAAAGAGAATTTTTAGCATAAATATATATGCACACTGGATCCAGGAGAACCAATTTTAACAAGGTTAAAGAAGTACTAAGGATTGCATGGGCGGAAATCTTTCAGATAAAAGAAATCCAGGAGAGTTGGAAACTTGTAAAATATAAGCTACAGAAATACAGTTGCATGCCATTCCAATAAGAACAAAATGGGTGTTGCTTAGCAAACCTTTGTAGGTAATAAGGACTTTTCAGCTAAACTGAAGAGCCTTCTCTGCCATTGCACCTGCTGTCTAAAACATCTTACCTCCTGAAGTGAGATCAGCTCCAACCCTCCTGACCTTCCGTAAGAGCTTAAAGACTAGTTGGTTTTGGGCACTAAGGGAGGGGCTTCATTTGGGCACTAAGGGAGGGGCTTCATTTTAGGGGTGATTAATTGATTAACAACAGATCCTACCCTTTTCCCTGTCTCATCATATTCCCTGCCCCATCTTTTTAGCTAGGTTGATTTTTATAGTATTTATAGTATTGTATTTATATTACTATATACTTTTATCTTTTACCATTGTAAGTAGCCCAGAGTTACCGTGTGGCAAGATGAGTGGCTAGTACATTTCACAAATAAAAATAAAATAAATAAAATAAAGCTATCATACATAGAAAAGGAAGGTTGGGTTTATTTGTCTTATTTGAGCAGATCACAACTTAAACATAAAATAACAAATAAATAGTTGGAATAGAAAACATTAAACAAGATGGTGGACCTGGCCAGAAACAACAAAACATATATTATACACCCAGCAAGGGGCTGCAGTCACACTTGCCCAGAGCTAGCTTTTGAGATCCTCTGGAATGTCACAGAGTGAAAGTCACCTGTATTCCAAAGGGAAGCCTATTCCAGAGGGCAGGTGCTGTGACAGAAAAAGCATAGTTATGGGGTTGATAGTTGGCAGTGCTTAATTAAAAGAACCTGGAGCATGCCAACCCTGTCAGATTGAATTGGCCAGGCAGTCATCCAATGAAATAGGAAGTCCCTCAAGTAACCAGGTCTTATGCCATGAAGGGCTGTATAGGTTGCAACTAGCACTGCGAATCACACCTGGAAGTAAACTGACAACCAGGGTAGCTTGTGAAGTAAAGTAATCACATAGGCACACCAAAGTGTGCCTATCATTGCCCATGTTGCTGCATTCTGGACCAATTGAAGCTTCTGAGTGGTTTTTAAGGACAGCTCCATACAGAGCATGTTGCAATAATCGAGTCTAGGGCATGAATGTCTGTCTGAAATATCTTCTGATTTAGGAAAGGCTGCAACTAGTGAACCAGATGAAGTTGTGCAAAGACCTTTGATTCCTGGAAGACCAACAGATTTCCCCCTATTCTTGAAGCTGCGGGTTAGAGATGGAGTATTTCCAGATTTAGATAGTTCTAACATCTACAGCAATGTGGTCTTTTTAGGAATCTTCCCCATCCTGATGTTGAGAAAACTGTAATAGTAGATTCCATCATTGTGCAGAGGAGTTGATTTGCTGACTTTAAGGGTATTTCCAACACATTCTGTGACATGGCTCAGCACAGATCTGTGCAATTCCTCAGGCTGTCACCAAGTTATAATTGTTGATAGGCAAGAAAAAGTCCTTTTCTTTCCTTTATATGAATCTCTACTGTTAAATTTAAAGAAGCTAGTTCTCTCTAAAGAAAGGATCCTTGTTAAAAACCAAACCAAACCAAAAACTCAATAGCTCAAATGTGAATCATTCCTGCATAACTTGTGACCTACCAGAGTGAATATAATGAAGCAGTCATTTTTACATGCCAGATGGTGATGCATGATGTATGTGGGATTTCCATTTGTATTACTAGTGTATGAAATATATGTCATTTTTATGTTAGTATGTATTTAACTTTTGTACAGTATTTTTTTTAAAAAAGGTCTTTCATATCTGATTTTTCTTTTGGCTTATGCCTGTGCTCTGGAATTGTCAGGAATTATTATTTTTTTTCCTTAGAAAGTATATAAGTATATTGACATAAACAACTATTCCCATTTTAAATGCTACAGCTTTTAGAATTTTTGGAAATCTCACCTAATTAGTTATTGTCATATATTAGTGAAGTTCTTGTGTCTTTTTAGGCAAGATAAATATACATGAGGAGATCTGGATGTTAAGTCATATTCAGCACAAAAGTTTGGATAAGTATAATTAATATTTTGGTCCTTTTATTTTTTTAAAAAAAATCAGACAAAATATGTTTATTAGGCTATTTAACATGATTGTTGAGATGTAAGGAATGACATATTATGAAATTTATTATTTGGGTTACCTTCATTTAATATACATTTACTGTGCATATTGACATAACTCTGCTTTTTGGCAAGACATACCGTACAACATTGTTAAAACACTTTTTTAAAATTTGGATTTGGAAATTAACATCATTTTTGACAAGTTTAAAAAGGATTTTGCTATTTGGTAAATAACAAATAATAACCAATCAACATAAAAAATATAATATGTTGTTTATTTTTAATTCTATGTGGTTCATTATGTAAAGTAAGTTTAAATTGATAAAAATATCTGCAATTTCCTCTTTATATGAATGAATATTAAGCTACAGTTGGTTTATCATGAAGTGTCCATAGAGGAACTAGTAAGTATTTCCTTCCCAATTACTTGGAAATATGAATAGAAGGATGCTTTAGTAAAACTGAACTGATATTAGATTCTTTGTGTTTCTTTGACTTTCTCTAAAATTTAAAAACAATTGGATCATTTACAGTTACATAGATCAAGAATTTGTTGCTTGTTAATCAGATAATAATAGTTTGCTACCCTTTCTTTAAAACCAATTTAATTGCAATAATGAAAACTAACAAAAGAAAGTATAAGTGCAACAGAAAAAAGTAAAGAAAGTATATAGTAAAGTAAAATATAAGAAAAATATAAAAAGTGATTTCTATCCTTCATCACACAAAGTATAAGCAATTTTAGTAACTTTTCAGCTTCTCTTAATTTACAACAAATGATTTCTTCATTCTATGTCCTATCTCTTATCTCTAAACAAGACCATACAGCATTGTCACATCAGTCTTGGTATCAGCAAAAGCCCATTAAGGAAATAACAAACTTGATCAAATAAACCAAATTTATATTCCTTTTATTTTTCTTCTAACAATCTTAATCTCCATTTAATTAATGTCAAATATTTTTTCATTTTTTAATTTCTTCTCACAAGATTCATTTAAGCATTAACAAACCTCTTTTGTAAATTCAATTATCCAGGTCACTCAGTTGGTTTATTATTTGTAATTCCCTTTTGATTTTTAAAGCACCAAGCAATTTCTTCTGTATGTCCAAAGAAACCTTCATTCTTCCATGGTTGTGACTTTTCATAGAAATCTCTCCAGTCTGCCATTTCTTTCTCCAAGAGCTGGTAGCTTACTATCCTGATGGATACAAGATCAGAATTCTTATAAAATTACTGACGCAAAAGTATTAAAGTCTATAAAGAGTGCTTCTGCTTTTATTTCATTTTTATTCATCACTTCAACACAGATTCTTGTGCAGAAAGTTATAAATATGTAAAACAGTATGTGATATGAGCAATAAATTTGTGTCCTGTTGTCTTGCAAAGGCTATGCACCCATACTTTATCATAATTTTTAATTAGTAAAGTACAGTTTATTTATTCAAAGAACTTCCTTCAATGCTAATTCTAGTCTGATTTACAGACAGTAATAAAGATTATTATAGTTGTTCTAATAGTCCCATAATAGCTGATACACAAATGCCATCTTGATATAGTCACAATTCTTTCGTTATATCTTCAAATTGTATTTTGTAGTAAAGTTAAAAGCATCCCTTAATAAAGTAACAATATCACTACTGAAGGAAGAAAGGGTGCTCACTGATTGCATTTTGTGTCATCTCAGTTTACCCAGTAGAAAATGAAGAATAACTATAAAAACAAACATCACAGGAACAACTTCACTCTTCTTAAAAGTTTTAACATCAATCACAATATGGTCAACTGATTTCTTTAGTATAATTTAGGAAAAGCAATAGTCAGCACAAAGATGACAACAACACTGTATGTTGATATTTCCTTACCTGAAATATATTTTATGCATGGTTTATTAAATGTGTTGCGCCTAACTGGCTTCTTTTGTAACCCAGCCTAGAATTAGCAACGAAGGACGCTATATAAATCTCTTCAAATAAATAAGCAGAAAGTGTTTGTATGAATTGCGTAAGTGAAACAATCTCTTTGCAAGGACAATACATGCTAAAGGAAGGAGCAGTGGAGTGGAAAATGAGACCTACTGCCTGGATTCATATATTCCAATCATCTATGATCCATAAAACATAGTGGCTGGGTTTGCACAGTATTTCCAGTCAAAATCAAACAAGCTACATTATGATGTCTGAACTCAAAGCATGGTATGTTAATGGCACATAAAGACCAGGGAATTCAAAACTGCATGCCCACTGAGCTTTCAAACACATTGGATGCTCTTGTACTAGATACTGATATTTACTTCCTTTTTGCTACAAGGTACTGAAAAATAGAACAAAAAGACCCAGAGGTGGGTTTCAACAGGTTCTGACCAGTTCTGGAGAACCGGTAGCAGAAATTTTAAGTAGTTCGGAGAACCGGTAAATACCATCTCTGACTGGCCCCGCCCCCATCTATTCTCTGCCTCCTGAGTCCCAGCTGATCGGGAGGAAATGGGGATTTTGCAGTAACCTTCCCCTGAAGTGGGGAGGGAATAGAGATTTTACAATATCCTTCCCCTGGCACGAACACCAAGCCATGCCCACCAAACCATGCCACGTTCACCAAGCCATGCCCACAGAACTGTTAGTAAAAAAATTTGAAACCCACCACTGAAAAAGACAAATACAAAGAAATTGAAACTAAATATGAAATAAAAGTATGAAAAACAAGGAGCCCTTCTGAAAAGACTTTCTTTTCAACATTAAATGAGAGGAGTTCAGAGGGAGTAAGTCTAAATCCCCAAATGTAGAAAGAAAACACTCCCCAAGCATAAATAGTGGAGTTAAGGCCATGCAGAAATGGAGCTAGTATAAAAGCAGAGTCTATGACTAATAGAAAAGTAACATGTTGAAGTTTGTGAGATCTCCTACATTTGTCCAAGGAAGATGTGAAGTGGACTCAATTACTGTTAAAGTAGTATTTAGCTGCCAGCTGCCTGCAATTACTGCGAGTTCAATTCTCACCAGGCTCAAGGTTGACTCAGCCTTCCATCCTTCTGAGGTAGGTAAAATGAGGACCCGGTTTGTGGGGGCAATAAGCTGACTTTGTATAAAATAGAACACAGCTTGGGGGCGCGGGACAAAAGCCCTACTAAGCAGGTATATATTAAAGTATGAAGGCTATTGCTTAAAAGCATTGTAAGCCGCCGAGTCTCCGGAGAAGGGCGGTATATAAATCAAACTAATTAAAAAAAATAATAAATAATAAATATCCAGAGTAAACAAACTTCAGAACTGAGCACCTGCCTTTTAGCGGTAAATATGTAAAAGGGCAAAAGCATTAAGTGAGGGGGGAGGAGGATCCGAGCCAGTTCTGGAGTTGTTTTGGTACAGCATGATCTGGTGATACTATGTGTAACTAGGAGGGAAAAAAACCTCACAGTTGAAAACCCAGCAGGAGCAAGAGGACCCAAAAGAGATCTGTCAAGGGAATTGGCTGGTGGAAAGGAAAGCCTGACTAGAACAGATCAGAGGCCATCCACGTCAGCTTGACAAAGGAGCCAGAGCTATTTTGTCTCCTTCCTTGGATAGGAGCAAGCTCCAAAGGGAAGGCACAAAAAGAAGCTGTGTGAATGAGGGGAAGAGAAAGTGAAACAGATAAAATAAAGCTCCATTTGAAATGGTCTGAATAAAATTGTATAGTTTGTTAAGCTAGTCTAGGACCACTGACTATATATATTAAATAAAGAGCAAAGACTGTGAGATCTAGTCCTTCTTCAGGAATAAAGCCAGTTGGGTGACCTTGGGCCAGCCATTCTCTTGCAACTCTAAGAAGGAGGCAATGGCAAACCACTTCTGACATCTTGCCAAGAAAACTGCAAGAAGTTGCAAGGAGTCAACACTGACCCAATCAATTAATCAATAACTAAGAAAGAAAGAATTGTATGTGCATATCTAAAAAATTCCTACATAGGATCATATGGTTGAGTCTTTGTATTTCATCAGAAAAGACTAAATTTAAGACTGTGACTGAAAAGATTCCAAGTCTCAATATATAATTCAGTTTCACCTTCTTTAAATTATATTAACTGTATTTAGACAATAACAATATTGTCTAAATAACAATTATACCCAAATAGCAGAACCATACAGCAAATCTTAATCATTTTTGCCAGAGTTCTCTGAAATATATCTCCAATGTAAAAAGATTCATACCCATCCATTTTAAAACATCAAACACAAAAAATAAACTTTTAATGAATTAATCTCAGTTTAAGATAATAGAAAATGTATTTAAAACCAAGGCCATTGATTTTTCATTACAGCATTTATAGCTCAAGATTTGTTACAAATTAACAATATCTATCTTGGTCATCTTTATCACCTGTGTAGAAATAAATCATAAACGTAAGATTTTTTTTCAACAGAAAAAGTTATGTTGGACTTTCAAAAGCTGCTAAAGCATCGGGTCTAATATGAGAAGTCAAGATATTTGAATTGAAGATGGTGCCTTTCTGCAAATTCAAACAATCCAAATTCATTTTGGAGGGAAATTATCTTCTCTAATTTATCCCACATCAAATGAGTAAGGCAGATCATTACATTTTCCTCTAATTTTATCCTCACAATACATGTGAGAATAAAATTAGAGGAAAATATGTCACTCCTTGGAGGAAGGATAACATATAAATGCAGTAAAATAAATTAGGGAGAATGTAAACAAGTTGATTATAAAGAGTTTTTGTGTTTGATATAAATAACAGAATAAGAGTTGGAAGGGACTTGGAGGTCTTCCAATCCAGTCCCCTGCTCAAGCAGAAAATCCTATACCAGTGATAGCTAACCTTTTTGCCATTGTGTGCCAGGAAGGGGGGGGACGGGGGAGGTTCACGTGCGTGTGTGCCCACACCCATAATTCTATGCGCCCCGCCCCGCACATGTGAGCGTAAACCCCCCTCCCCCCGCTCCTGGCAATCAATGGCCCGATAGGCCCATTTTTCTTTCTCACCTGGCTCCAGATCCTCTTTCTGCATCTGGGGAGGACAAAAACAGCCTTCCCCACCCCCTTGGAGGCCCTCCAGAGGCCCGAAATGGCCCATTTCCCAACTTCTGGTTGGACAGGAAGTGACTTTTTTGCTGGCTCCAGCCTCCAGAGACTCCTAGCGCCGGAGCTGAGCTTGCGTGCCAGGAGACATGGCTCCAGGTGCCACCTGTCGCACGCGTGCCATAGGTTCGCCATCATGGCCCTATACCATTTCAGACAAATGGTTGTCCAATCTCTTCTTAAAAACTTCCAGTGTTGGAGCGCCCACAACTTCTGGAGACAAGCCATTCCACTGATTAATTGTTCTAACTATCAATAAATTTCTCCTTAGTTCTAGGTTGGGTCTCTCCTTGATTAGTTTCCATCCATTAGGCTGGAAACTGGAATAGGCAGAGTCATGTGGGATCTTCCCTAGGCCATTCTCTTTTGTTTCCACCCCCTCTGCACTGCTTCTACTGCTGCAGGCTGGGACGCAGGAGTGTGGGAGTGTGGGAAAGGGGAATGACATGGAAGGGAACAAACATCTCCAGACAGAATGAAAAAAAATGGAGCTATGCAGGCAAGCACTATGCAGACAGTAAGTTGGAGGAAAGGGGCTATTTCTATGCATTGCAGCACTAGAATATTTGGCAGTTTTCAGCAAGATTGCAGGAAGCCTGTAAAAGCAATGGATTACTTTTGCAGGCATGGAGCTTTTGCTTTGTGGTGGACCCCATGGAGCATGATTATATGGATTCAGGCTGATAGAGGAGGCTGTGGTGCTATTGCTTAGTCGAAAAATACAGATTCAGCATATATGAGGTTCAATATCAAGAAGAAGGTCCATGGAAGCAGAATCTACCGACATCAAATTATGTGACAATCAAAATAGAAGCAATTTCCCTGAAAACATTATTACCAAAGAAAGGACATCCTTTAAGATGCTCATTATTCTTTAAATTGCAGGGTATTTGAATGGATGCATTATGTATAGAGATACTTTTAAACTTGGCTAGAATTATACTCAGTATATCTGATACAAATCCTAGAGAAAATCTATCTATGTGTTTGCTAAAAATTGACATAAATTTAAATGGCACATAGTCATCAATCTGATGTAGTTGGGATGAACAAAAATCTGGCAAACTCAGCAAGTGTTTTAGCTAACTTAATAAAACTTATTTGAAAAACAAATAATTTGAACTATGTTCAATATAATATTAAGGGTTTTTTTTTCAAATCTGATTTGCCTTTATGATATTGTCACTTTCAGAAAACTGGTTCTACATGTCGGCATGGTAAATACATTTTACTGATAATTTCATTTCATTGTTAATTTCATTAAAATACAATTCATCTTCTCTACTGCACTGGTTTAACTTCTTGGTGAAGTAGATGGAGAAAGAAAGAGTCATGTTTAATAAACAAAAATATCTGCATTGTTCAGAGACTTGATTTTCATTCATTTATTTATATAATGTATTCAGTTTCAATAGTGACCCATCTCAAACAAGTGACCCATGGCAGTGAACAATCATAAACCAACTAAAAATAGTTACAGCATAGTACAGAATTAAATATATATGACAGCCAAGAAATAAACATCATCATAGATGTCAATACAGCCAGAAAACTGAGCCGTTCACATCCTTGGCAGAAAGCCTTGTGAAAGGCCAATGAGGTTGGGGTCATCATCAACTCTGGAGGAAGAATGTTCCAGAAGGCGGGAGCGATGGCAGATAAGACTAGTCCTTGCTAGCTGACCTCCCTTGTCTGACATGATCCATAGCATGTCCAACCAGGCAGACAAAATTGGACCAGTAGAAATGACTGGGAGAAGATTTTAATTGGAAATGAGCACCTTCTCTGGTACTACTTAAACTACAGTCAAAAATAAATAGCAGATGTACTCTTTTTTTCCTTGGGGGTGAATCAATTGTGTAAGCAAAAGAAAAAAATACTTTGTGTTGCTTCATAGGTAACACATTTATTTATGTGTGTGTGTATATATATTTCTCACATTACATACACAGATACATACCTGCATACACTATTAAGTTGATGGTTCTGCATATCAATTAGCTACATCATAAGCAGACAATACTTTAAATAGATTATTCTATTTCCATTATTCTATAAATGGAAAAGTCAATCCTTCAGTATAACATGCTATTCCTATAGTTTTCTGGCCTATATATACAGGTTAATTTTCACAACAGTTTGTATGAAACAAGGAAACCAGAATGTGGTATATATTCTGTGGTATATATTTTGAAACCATATTATGCATGCCTAAACTTTATATGTCAACATAGATCTTGTAGATGATAAATTTATCTGCTGCTCCCATCCCCTAATTTCAAATTAGACAGCAGCCCCGAGGAAGAATATTTTAAAGGTACTGTTTCCCTTCCCAAATGGACCCTTCCCAAACAGCTATTTATTCATGTCATGGGAGTATTTAAATATTCCATAGGAAATACTTTAGCTCCAGAGGAGGTAATTAATATATATCATAGATACACAGTTTAGACCTGTGGAAAAACATGATGAATTGTGACCATATTTGTTATCTAAAATATTGAGAGAGAGATCACTTTAAAGATTTCCCAATGGAACATTAATTTGATGTTATATAAGAGAGGGGGAAAAGCTATCAGCTGTAGAAGTGTACTGCTCAAATTGTAGCTTCCATCCTTCCGAGGGGGGTAAAATGAGGACCCAGATTGTTGGGGGCAATATGCTTAGAGAGGGCTGTAAAGCACTGTGAAGCAGTATATAAGTCTAAGTGCTATTGCTATTAAGTATTCACATGTTTTATAAAAGTCTGTTGTGAGTAGATGCATATGGAGGAGGAGGAGAAGACAATCAGATGGCCTTTTTGCATGTGGCAGTGCTGGAAACTAATACAGCTGGTCTTCTGTTTTCCTGCATGAGCATGTACACCAGCCAACTGATCGTCACGCCAGAAACCTGGAAGAGTAGCAGGCTGAAACCGGAAGTTCAGTAGCTGAATCTGGAAGTTCATTTGGGGGGGGGGCACCAGTGGTGGGTTGCCCCCAATTCGGATTGGTTCGCAAGAACCAGTAGTAAAATCAGCAGGAGGCTCCATCCACTGCCCTGGATGTCATCATCGGCAACTGCGCATGTGCAGAAATGTCTGCGCATGCACATGCGCAGATGCAAGGCACGTGCGTGAGCAAAGCAAGCACGCATGTGCGATCCCATTGTGAACCGGTAGTAAAGGTAAGTAGAACCCACCCCTGGGGGGCACATGCACCCTGGGCAGCTCCTCTTCCGGGTTGCGGTCCAGGCACGTGTGTGCTCCCTTTTTGGCACCCGGTGCTGAAAAGGTTCGCCATCACTGCAATAGAGAATGAATAAGAGATAGAAAAACTGAAATGGGAAGGAAGGAAAAAATGAGAAAGGGGGAACAAAACTGGATGGATATGAGATAAGCAGAAGACATAATTATGTAGAGAAGGAAAGTAGAAGATAAAAATCTCTATTTAGCTATTAAAAAGAAGTTAAATTTACCAGGCAACAGTGCTTCTTGAGTTCAAGCTAATCTTCAGACTGATCTTTGAAAGCATTTGTGCATTTTAGTATTAATTCTAATGCTTTTTACATTTTGTGTTCTTTTATTTTCAACAGCTTGTTCTGTTATTGGGAAACGTAAGATGGCCTCCCAATTCAGAAATAATACTTGCAGAAAAATTAACCTTCCTACCAGTAAATTAAGTATCTTTGTTTTATTTTACTTGTATTTTTATTCTGTTAACCATCTTCATCCTCTTGTTGGATAGAAAAGCTATGTAGAATTAATGAAATAATAAGGGAAAATTCATGATGGAGGGAAGCAGAAAGAACAATTCCAGATTTTGCAAATCTTATCTCCTCTGGGGGATGTGCTCTAATAAGCTTCTCAAATTCTTTTCCTGATTTGGTTTGCATAAATTTAGCAGGTCTCTTCTCTTGATCAAGCTTACATCAGTTTTTTGCAGAGGTTGTGTGGAAGTCATATGAATTTTCTTTCTTTTCCTAATTCTTCTTTTATCAATTATAACAGCATTTGTGGGATAGAACTCATTCAATTTATATGTCTCCACATTATCATAATTCAATTATTCATTGGCATTCATCAACCAAATATTTGGATGTAAAAATATAAAAAAAGTAATCTTCAGGGCTTTAGTATCTTTCTCCCAATTGAACAAAGAGATGCTTGCAGTATTAGAATAAATTTTATTAAGATGATGTGTGCTCTTATTCGTTATCCTTCCTTGTACACCTCCAATTATCTCTTACTTTATATTTAGTTTTGTTATTAATTCATGTTATAGCTTCTAAAATTCGTATTTTTATTTTATCTAGGGCTTTTATATTCTAGAATCTCTTTTAGCATTTGCTTCTGTTGCCTTGCTTAAGATTGCTCTCAGTAACATGCTTTATATTAATAGAATATTAATATTAATATTCTATTAGAATAAAGATATTTATTTTAATATCTAAGTTATCTGCTTATCTTTACCCTTTAGCTTGGGTAAAAAGATTTATGTGGAGTTCATAATAGCAAACACACAATTTTACAATCTCCAGTTGTAAAATCTGGAATGGGAGTTGAAGCACATAGTGAGGTCTCTGCAGAGCTGAATATTTTTTTAAAAAAATGAGTGAAAATATTATCTGTGGAATTTTCCAGCCAATTGAGTAACTCAATTTTCATCAGTTTCAGCTTCTGTGCTCTTAGATCTTTCTGATTAATTGTTCCAGCATGTTCTTCTAGTATAGTAATTTTATATTTTTGTGGTGGTCGGTTACATATAATTCAAGATTCACCAGTAAGCTATAATTACACTCTTTTCAGAGTTGCTTAAAGCAGTAAAGGACTTCATGCTGAGTGTTAAAATAATCAGACTGCTCTCATCACAGTTATTTGGGTCAACATTTTATGATCATCTATCATCTGTGACTCTATGACATCAGACATCTAATCAAATCAGTGACACTCATGCAGTCAGTGACCTCATGCGCCTGACATTTCTGCTATTGTGAAATTGATGGCAGGTTAAAGAGGAAAAAGAATAGAGATTTCAAATTGCCTCTTAATTGCTTGGCATTTTCAAAATGTCATTCCCTGTTTGTCTTTCTTTTGACTATTCTGTGCATTCCCACAATACAATATCTTAAGCAGTGACTCCAATTGTAGCGTGCAGCTTTTCCATATTTCACTCCAAGCCAGCTAGCAAAGACTTTTCATTGCTTCAGTACTCAACATCATGTTGTTGTGAGGGAAAGCAATGCACTGCAAGATGAAGGAAAACAAGGAGTGAATCTGATTGGAATGAATTAGAGCCCCCTTTTAAGATTTATCTCATGGTGGTAAAAGCAGCGAAATGTCAATCTTTCTGTTGTTATTGTGTCCATAGGTAATCACCTGGTGTACCTTTAACACTTACCAGTGACTTTGCTCTTTCTGGAGGAGGTTCTCCAGGACTGATATGAGAATTATTCTAAGCATTTGCCAGATGAATTGACTCAGATTTGTTCCAAACCGATCTCTGAACTTGAGACATAACCTGTGGAGATGACTGAGTTTTTGTGTGGTTATCTGGGATGATTTAATCCTTATGAACTGGACAGAGTTCTTGGAACTTTTAACATGGCCATCTGTATATTGAACCTATTTCCCTCCTGGCTACTTAAGGCTTCCTGGGAAGTAACAGGCTATTGGATCCTGGCAGTGGTGAATTCATCCTTGATAGAAGGAGTGATCCTACTGCTGTTTAAAGAGGCAGTGGTTTATTCCCTCTTCAGGAAGCCATTGCTGGTTTGAATAACTTAAATAACTGACACCATCACCAATCGTCTTTTTTTAGGGAAGGTTGTTGAGAAAGAGGTCTTGTGGCAGCTTTAGAGAATTCAAAGATTATCTGGATCCTTTTCTGATGGTTTTCAGAACTGGCCATGGGACTGAGACACCATTGTTTGCCTATACAGCTCCCTCCTGGTGGGAGAGGGATTGGAGTGGTGCATCCATCTTGGCTCTTCTTGATCTCTTAATGAGTTTCAATACCATCCATCATGGTGTATTTCTAGACCAGACCCAGGAATTGGGATTGGGAGGTATAGATTTGTTCTGGTTCTCCTCCTTTCTCTAACACCAATTCCATTTGGTGTAAGTTTCAAACACCATACCAAATTCACTATCAGTTATTTCTCTTGATCAGAGCTTACTTGTCACAGAAAATAATACAAGTAACAATAATAATGAACAATTATAAGTGTCATGCTAAATGCACAAGCAATCCTCAAAGAAAAGTTCAAATAAAAAATATGGTGATAAATATCAACTTCCTTAGTAGATTTGCACTTAATAGATTTCTACAAAGGACTATTCTTAATCTTTAAGATTCTGCTATGAGTATCGTAAAGGAGCTTTCCCAAAAAGCAACTGGACTTGGTTTTTTTCCCTTGAAAACTGAAGAAGCTTCTTGGGTGAGAAATGAAATGTTTTCAAGAAAAAAAACCCCAAGAAAATCCAGTTACCTTTTGCAAAGTCACCTTTAGGACATGATTGAGAATCTCCATAGATATTGTGTTAAAAGTAGTTATGGCATGTAATACATTAATTAATTCTAGAGAATGAATAAATATTTAATTTTAGTTTTTTAAATACAAAATTAGTTCTTGAAAAACTGATACTACCTTTAAAGGTCTTTAAAAGAAGAAGGTGAAAAGACATGCTAAATAGAACTATAATAATTTTATTTATTCAGAAATGTGTATTCCTATAGCCTTTAGGTTGAAAATATACATTGAAGGAAAGGATGCTATACTTCCTGAAGCTGAGACTTTACTCTCAACAGGTTCTCATTAGAGCAGGATCTAATAGCATCTCTTATACAGAACTTTGAATCAATAGACCTCATCTTACTTCATTAACCCGTCTGTTGTGCTTGAAGTGAAGAATTCATAATCCCACTTCTTGTTCATTGTATGGGTTGGTCTAGAACTGTTATGGCAAACCTAAGGCACGTGTGGCAGAGGTGGCATGCAGAGCCCTCTCTGTGGGCATGCATGCCGTCACCAGGTGCTCTTCCGAGTTCGTTGCGCGCTTGAGTGTGCTCCAGTTTCGGCACTTGGTGCTGAAAAGGTTATCCATCACTGGTCTAGAACTATGGTTATTTTACTTGCTGACTTCTTCATTGAATTTTTTTTACTTAATTGCAATTGCTGTTTGAATGCTCCAGATTTTTATGCAGATTAAGAATGCAATATTTCTATATGTGTACATATACATCATGCACACATGCACACACATTCTGTTTATGTATATAAATGTAACAATATTATTAATCTCTTTCTTAACCTGCATTTTAACCTGCTTCCTCTTCAGCATTGTTTTTGGCCTTTGGAAGTAAATCAATTAAGTTCTAAATTTCACTGAAGGATGGAGATTGATATGAGTAACATTTGGATTCTAGGATATCTGAAAGATCGATGATAACTTATTACTTCTTCCCATTAATCCTTAGAAGAGTGATGTGTGGAAACTGAAATATTCGTAGCATCCCACTTTTTGCTTTTTGTTTTTTGCTTTATATTAGAATAGAATAGAGCTGAAGGGACCTTGGAGGTCTTCTAGTCCAGCCCCCTGCTCAAGCAGGAGATTCTATACCATTTCAGACAAGTGGCTGTTCAGACTCTACTTAAAATCCTCCAGTGAGGTTTTCTGTTCTTAAAAACCTCCACCCACAATTTCTGAAGACAAGCTGTTTTAATATTCATTAAAATAAATGACAGAATTGTTTTATGGGAAAAATAGGAGGAGAAAGGAGTGTTAGGTATGAGTGCTGCCTTCAGTTATTTCTAAAAAGAATAAAGATGAGATCTAAATAAATAAATCCCATATGTAAAATCAGACTTCATGAGAATAAAAGAGTATCTTCTCAAGCCAAGATAGGCTGCCTGGTTCCTAAAATTTCATGAAATAGACATTATCCTACTTGCCAGGGATTGTTTTTCCTGGTGAACAGTTCTGCTGAATTGTAGAACTGAAAAAGCAATGTAATTCTTTATATTCAGTGCATATGCTATGAATAAATATTCAGGCATGACGGAATCATATAATAATTTTAGGTTTAACCTTCGTAGATGGCTATTGATATTGAGAAAATTTCCAAGAATATTTCATCCATTTAGTCTCAAAAATCATATTCACATGTCTCACCGTCTTTTCCAAAGGAAATGAGGTCTGTATCTCCTTATATACTAGATATGTGAAGATATATTTTCTGTAGCCTTGACCCAGGGATTTATTTATTTATTTAAACTTATTGGCCATCCAACCTCAATTTTGAATTTGCTGTGAATGAATTAGCCAATTCTCTAAGGAAAGAATAATGAAAGGAAAGAATGATGAATAATGTATGTTTGACTTAGAAATATCTACAATTTAAATACCTAAGGAGCTCTTTAAAGCTATTTAAAGCTATTTAAAGAGCTGCAGTGAACAGATGGTGCATCAGGAATTTTGGTCCATTTGTATTTTATAAATACAGTGTCCATACATCTTTTATTATAAAGGACAATCCTTTATTCCAGAAAGTTGTCCTTTACATTTAATTTAACTATTTATTTTCTTCATTTTGTTCTTGAATTTTCCATTATGAAGCAAAGTTATAAAAATAAACATTTTATAAGGGGAAATTTTCTTTCCCTTATGAACCTCTTTCAGATTTGTCCCTTTTTTCAGGGTTTTCTTTTATTTTTTCTACCGCGTTTCCCCGAAAAATAAGACCTGTCGTATATTTATTTGAACCCTGAAATAAGCGCTTGGCCTTATTGCCATGTGCTCAAAAGCCCGATTGGGCTTATTATCAGGGGATGTCTTATTTTGGGGGAAACAGGATAACAAAATATGGTCACTGTATTTATATATGCAGTACATACATCCAGTACATATGTATTTTCTAGATGTACTAAATTAATGTGAATCCTAAAAGGTGATTTGTAATTTTGAATGGACATGTATATAGCATCAACCAGCAGCTCCTTAAAGAAACTGCAGGAAAAAGGTGTGTTTGAAATAGGAAGTGTAGACAGTTCCTAAAGCAGCTCTCTAAGCACATTTTCCTTTTGGAATCCAGATCTCTGCACAGCTTAATGTTTTAAATATGTGCAATGCACCTCCGCTCAAACCTTGTAAATGTATTGAATATAGGATTGTGCGACATTGTGGCTCTCTCTGGTGGTCAGAGAGAAAAAAATTTCAATGCTTGCAAAAAGCAAAAATATGGATTAAGAAATTTGGTTAATGGCTCCTTTATCTCCTTTTTTGTCTTATAAAAAGAGGCAAGAGCAACTGCTAAAATGAATTCTGAAGGAAGTGCAGCCTTGTTAATTATTTTCATACCATCTACTATGTTATTTATATGTAGGCAAGAAACACTGCCCTCCTCTTACAAACCTTTTAATGATAAAAATTTTACATATTAATGTCTGATCTTTTGGGTTGATAAATAGCAATTACCCATTTGTCTTACTTTGGCCTTTCTAAAAGTCCTTAAGACCTGGCTATTTTCCTGGATATGAGAGTCAGGAAGTTAGATTGACTCCTGTGTGTTGACCAATTGGCTTCCTCAGTTGCCAATTTCCATTCATTTATTTTTGGCTTTTATGGTTTTATCTTATTACTTTGAATTTATATTATAAATTTAGTTAGTAATTTTGTATTCAGTGTTAAACTGCTTACCATCTACCATACTGCTAAAACTCTCATGTCTGTAACCTGTAAATGGGCAAAATGGTCAGGGGCAGGTTTCAAAACCCGTCGCTACTGGTTTGCTTGTGAGTGTCCGCACGTGCACCACTTCTGCGCATGCGCAGAAGCATCTAGGCGGATGGGCAGAGTCTCCCGCCGCCGCCACTACTGGTTCACCCAATCTGGGGCAAATTGGTAGCAACCCACCACTGAAAATAGTGCATCATAGGGCATAACCTTGTCAACAAAGTTATCTCAGATGGGTTAATTTATAGAATGCTGGGACACATTAATCCTGAGGGGATGAAATTTGGAAAAGTGTTGATTGCTTCAGTGCTGCTGGACTGCTGCTGTGATTATGTGATCCTCATTTTCAATGTTCTGTGACAGTTTCCCAGCCGTTTGTAGATTGCCTCACTCCCTTCCCCACCCAACAATCCCATAGAAAGAAGGAAGGAAGAAAGGAACAAGGAGGGAAGAAGGGAAGGAAGGCAGAAAGGAAGTTTTCCAAGGTTCCCTGTCAGCTTCCCTCAAGGAAACTCAATGGAGAAACTGGCAGAAAGCTGGAAATTGCTCTTGCTCCCGCTGCATTTTTGCCCACCCCTGGATCATTCAGTTTCTCTGTTTAGGTAGATCTCTGAAATGATGACCCAACACACTATGGCTTGTCTAGTTCTATTTATTCTCATGATTCTTTACTCCTATCTCCATACTTACAATATTCAGGAATCTTCAACTTCATATTTGTGCAAAATATTTTATAGTAGTGCAAAGCCCATTCACCTTACGATTTTTTTCTAAATGAACAAGTTTACAGTAAACTTTATCCCTCACTTTTATACATTTTCAAATAATCAGTTGAAGGGCAAAAATTGGTACACCACTTAATCAGTATAAAGCTTCCTGCTGAACTTTGTTCATTGTCGTCTCTCATATCAGTCTATCTACTCCTTATAATTTTCCTGTAATTTATGGGGGAATAAGAGGATGAGAGGATGAGGGGAAGAAATGCTGCCTAAGGAACGATCAGAAAAGAGTGGGAAGAATCCACAGTTGGTTAATGGTCAGAGAAAGAAATTTAAGAGGGATCCACCCTAATTGGTCAGACAGGAAGAGATTTGTACTTTCAAACTTGCAAGATTCTGTTATTGTGGTCTAACAATAAAGTAGAATTAGCTCATTTGGTCTTGTTTGCCTGGGAGGGCTGACACTTTCCAAGCACACTTGACAAACTAATCTCCCTATAGTTTTGTATTAACTCTTGTAACCTTTCTATTCAATATAAAGAAACAGTAATGACATTTTTTCCCCAATCAGTAACAATAAATACAGCCTTCAGATATGTTAAACAACTGCACAAGCACTCCAAAAGCAACCCACATCCATATTTTAATATTTTTCAAATTACAGTATTCACATCTGCAGTCTGAATCGTTTTTCAACTGTCTGATCACACTTACAATTTCCTATTTATCTTGGATATGAACATTTATAACATTCATTTCATTTCTACTCTTTTAATATATCACTATTATTCCATGCAAATCTCTGAAATAGTCCTTCCAATATTTCCTCACTTCAGTTTCATTCCAAATCATGTCATCACCCTTATTTTTAATTCTGTTCACTGTGCCAATACTCCTTCTTTAGGCCTTTTCATTTAACTGTACTTCCAAATCATTTAAAAAATTTTTTCATCGTAAACAGTCTACATTTTTTTAGACTTCTTTTAAGCTTGATTGTTTTTTCCCTCTTACTGATGATATCATATGCAATCTATCAGAGGTGGGTTTCAGCAGATTCTGACCAATTCTGGAGAACTGGTAGAGGAATTTTTGAGTAGTTCAGAGAACCAGTAAGTACCACCTCTGACTGGCCCTGACCTCATTTATTCTCTGCCTCCCGAGTCCCTGCTGATCAGGAGGAAATGGGGATTTTGCAGTAACATTCCCCTGCCACACCCACCAAGCCATGCCATGCTCACCAAGCCACACCCACAGAACCGGTAGTAAAAATTTTTGAAACCAACCACTGCAATCTATACATATTATACTCTTTCTCTTCTATACGCTTGCCCCCTGGTACTCCAGTGTCCACTTTTCAGACTTCTTTTGTTTTTCTTATAGACAATTGTTAAATATGGAGTATTGTGTGACAGTCCTCTAACATCCCAAAGGACTTTAGCTTCTTTGTTTTCTATTATTTTCTCTGTTTTGCAGTCTCACCAGTTCTTGCTTGTGGGCAAATGGTATTTCTTGCAAATCTTCCAATGCACCATTATTGCTATTATGTCTGACTGCTGTTGTTTGCAGTGAGTCTGTGCAATCTTCTTGCAGCAGCTAACTAGGTGATCCATGGGCTTAAGTTAAGGAACTTAATCCTTAAGTTCCACTAATGGCTTTAAAAGAGCATATCTTCATCATGTTGCTGTCATATCATCCCTGGAACATCAAACAGGCATTCTTAACTTTCCCTTGGCTATTTCAGTTTTAAAATAGTATTTTCATCTTCTCATAATGCAAGCTGTGCTGTAGAAATAATCTAGAATGCCTCTTTGTTGATTTAGCTGATCACATAGTCAAGAGCTGGGCTCTTTCTTGTTATGCTGATTAGCTCAGATCACTCTGGATCCCCCTCCTTTCCTGAGCATCAACTTTCATGACCATTTTAATTTGGCTCCTGAAGGGACTGGGGACCTGAATTCTGCAAAGATACCTATCCTCATAATCCTTATTATCAGTGTGAGTTGGATATTATATGGTGTCTTTATAAGTATGAGCTGCCCTGCTTTAGAGATTACATTGGAAACAAAAGTATGCCAGATACAAGGGAAACAAATTATTCAGAGATCCGTTACCGTCACCCAGTAAACAGAAACAGTGAAGGACCAGCCTGCAGTGCCTCTGCCAATGAAAACCGAGTTTGAGAGGGCCATGTGCTGCCCTCCTGGGCTCCGTTTTTGGCTGCAATGGATGCCTGCAGCCCTCATGAGCTCTGTTTTTACTGGCAGAGGGCTGCAGGAGGCTGTCACAGCCGAAAATGGAGCCGGGGGGCCATGCACGGCCCTTATGAGCTCCGTTTTCGCTGGCAGAGTACTAGCAAAACAGACTACTAGCAAAAGTGGCATTTGATCACATGAGTGACAAGCTGGCGACGGCCACTCTGATTGCACTCATCCTGGCCCCCTGAGGTCAAACACAACCCTGATGTGGCCCTCAATGAAATCGAGTTTGACACCCCTGGTATAGGGTCTCCTGCTTGAGCAGGGGCTTGGATTAGAAGACCTCCAAGATCCCCTCCAACTCTGTTATTCTACCGTATTTATGTATTAAAAATGTCTCACCGGAGAGAATTAAGGCTATGTAATAAAAGAAAGCTTTGCTATAATTTATGCAACGGATTGTATTATTTTATTCTTGTTAATGGCCACTAGAGGGTACACATAAAGAATAAACAAAACAAATCCTTTGAGGAATAGAGAAAAGGGAGTTAATTCATTTATGCTGGCTGATTGATTGAATGCATATTGCTGAGTTGACCTCTTGGCAGGTTGCCATTCATTTCTTTATTTATTTTAAAAAGCTTATAGGGTTTGTGTTATTTGCTTTCTCTCTTATGTACAGAAAGGAGTCTTTAGTCTTTCTACAATTCTGTTTTTGTTTGCTTGAGCTGCTGCTAATCATTCTGTTATCTGCCCAGTGATCACTACGGTACCTGTTGCGTTTCAATGCCTTTCACTATTCAATGCCATTCCATTTTGCTCTGGTTAAAGATAGTAATTCTTTTGAGTTAAAAATATGCCTATTCTCTTAGGCAGGTTAAGGTAAATTTGGAAGTCACGGAAAAGCTAATATAGACCACACTTTTCCAATATCTTACTATCAGCAAGGCATGTCTTTGCTGATAGCAAAGTTTACATGTAACTTTACATATCAAAATAAGTATCTTAATTTATATCCAGAAATAAACAGATTATCAGTTATGTCTGTGTGTTTGCTTTTGTGTGTATATGCATTTGTATCTGTGTGCATCAGATGAATAATACCATTCTATACTAGAAACAGTTTCTGAATAGTCTTCATGTAGAACAGAGAGCAATGTTCTAATTTAGAAGTCAGCAGAATCTGAATACTTGTAATTAAATCTCTATCTTCAAGCAGTAAGTGCACTTCAGGAACCAAGCAACGTTAGAAAAAAAGATATTTGGGGATATTAACATCCTCTGCCTATAAATCTCCCTCTTAAGGGTTAGGTTATCTCATAATCAAGGCAAGATATTTCCCCAGTTAACAGAGATACTGTTAAGGTTCCAACTGACGAACCCAACACAGCAAGCACTGACAAGATGATCCAATCCCTTAATGCAAAGCTTTATTTATGAGGACCCAGATTGTGGGGGCAATAAGCTGACTTTGTATAAAAAGAACACCACATGGGGGGCCCAAAAGCCCTACTAAGCAGGTATATACAAAAGTATGAAGACTATTGCTTAATGCATTGTAAGCCGCCCTGAGTCTCCGGAGAAGGGCGGCATATAAATCGAACCAATCAATCAATCAATCAATCAATATTGAGTACATCATTTCAGCATAGTATGAAAGCAAAACCAGCTCTACTTAATTCCCGCAGTTTTCGTATTGTTAAAGAATAGTTTTTTCCCTTCTTCCCACTAGTGCAGTTCACGTCCAATTAGGTATATGGATATTGTTTTAGAAACAGTCCAGGTCTTCATGGATGATCTGATTAGATGACTTTGGTTCCCACGGGACAATTTCTTGTTGTTGCCTGGAACTAGCATTCCAAACCTGGTCCTCTCTCCCGCCCTTGGTTTTGTGGCAAGCTGAGAAGCAAAAATGGCTGCCACAGCAAAATCACACTTTGATTACAGGACAGAATCTCTGTCCTGTCCTGACTGAAATAAAATGTAATTTCACTAGCTCATAACGAATTTCAGCATCAATTCAGGGAATCTGTTTTTGTTTTTTTTTAAATCAAGGTTTGATAAAAAGGAAGAAAAACTGTCATCCTCCCTACTGATTACACCAGATGATTGGAATGATTCCATATATGGTGACAGAACTGAACCCAGTTCAATAACATTAAGGGAAGTTGCATTAATACAGATTCTATAAGAAGGAAATATTTTTTCACTGTTGACTTCTGAAAATGGACCTCTGGAACTACTCTTCATAAAAAAAGTGAAGCAATCACAGAAATCTATTTTTAACTCACTGTCTTAATTTTCATGTTTAATCATGCAGAGATGCCCAAGACCAGCAAGTTAATGCTTCTTCTTCTTATACCCCAGATAATAAGTTCTATACTGTATGTCCTAGAATAAGACCAAAAATCAGTCTGAAATGGATCTAAATAAGTGGCACTACCAAGTGCTGCTATTTTGTCACTTTGTTCTGCAAGAGCAACACTTTGGCCCTTTGAACAAAATCGTGTATTTAACTTTTCTCTTATTCCTATATTATAGCTTCAGGTAATGTTATTCTAGAGCCACTGAAGAGAATTCATCAGAGTGCATCCTTGTTTACTGCAGCTACTGAAGCATCCAAATGCAATTTTCAGCACATATCATGTGATGAATATTTGTTTCATCAAAGATGCTTCTTTTAGCATAGAAAGCAAGGGGAAAATATTAAAATTTGAAATAGTTAAACCTTTTTAAAGGGACATAGTTCCTTTAAGATTTTTTTCCCCTTCTTCTGCTACTCCTAAGAAGAATTGTAAACATTTGAAGAGTGTGCCTGCTTTTGTACTGAATGATAAGGACAAAAAATTAAGAAGCTTTCTAATCCAATGCAGAAGCAAACAACAGTTGTGGTAACCCTTCTGGGATGTTTGTGCCTGCACATTTGTCTGACCACACAATTTATTGTTTTTGGTTTTGAACAAATTTAACACACTGTGCTTAACAAATGCTTGGTTATTAGTAAAATAACAAAGCCATGTAGTTCTAGTCTATTGTTTAAAAAATTGTGTCTCTTCATGCTTTTGCTTTTAAGGGGTTCTTTGCTTGAGCTTCCAGAGAAGGTGAGTGCTACTTCTTCAGAATCCTAGAAGCTATCAAAGGAAGTTCCAAGTGTAAAAACCACTATAAATTATGGAACCATGTTTCTATGTTGATCTAGCAGCTGAATTGGGGGAGGCAGAGAGTAACCTCTAAATGTAGAGACTAGCTTCAGAAACATGCTACCAGACCTGTAGAAAGATGATAGCCATTTGGAGCCTGGGAGATGGGAGAAAAAAATGGAATGTGAACTTCATTTTGTTAGAGATAGAATGGCTGTGGGTAGGTAACTATAGAAAGAGCAGAAAAGAAATAATATATCATTGTTGCAGGTATTTCCCATTATAAAATGGAGGAACACAATGACAAGCCACTGTGGTTGTTTTCATTGTCTTTTGAATTTATGTTGGGATACCGGGGGCAATCAGAACAATTTTGGTAGACACATTGCTATGAAGTTTCTTGGAATGATGAATATGAAGCTAGTTATTCCTTATCTAGGACTAAGTAGAAAATAACAGCATTGGAAGAGAGGAATTCTAGGTAATAAGAGAAGAAAGTGACCAATTTGGAATTAAATCAATTTCTGAATTGAAACCTAAAACCTTTATTTTAGGGAAATGTTTTTTTGGAGGGGGGGAGAGAGAAGGTTTGTTGTTTCTGAGATGTTTTGTGCAAAAAGTGTATGGAGTAGCTCTTTTACATAGACTCCTTTCCTTAGATTCTCTCTCTCTCTGCCTCTCTCTCTCTCTCTCTCTCTCTCCAGAGAAAGACTCTCCAACAAGGTATTGTTTTGCATTCTGTCTTTTTTATTTGAGCAGACTATTTTAATATGACTTAATGTCATAAAACCCTTTTGGAAATTAACTAGTTAATTTTATACTTCGAAGTGAAAGAAAGGAATTATATTGAATTATGAGTATTCTAATCATTTATTATTTTCTTAAGTGTCTGAGTCACCTAATTGCTATTTGTCCTCATGTTTAAATGTAATTTTAAAAAGAAGCATAGGTAAAAAAAATCATTATCTCCTATTATTATATAACTGCATATTTTGCCTAAAGCAAAACTATTCCATTTTCTGGCTTGGTTAGAGAAATCATGGACTTGGGAGCAGCCCATGTATGAGGTCATAGGTTATTTACAAGTCAGGATTTGGATAGGTTGCAAACATTTGTGTAATCACGTAGACTGCATAGTCAGTTTTTAGATGAAGCTTCAACACTGTATTTTTATACAGGAAGGAGATACACAGGCATTTTTTAAAAACAAGCATCGCTAACTATGCTGTGTAAACAAAGATTTCTGTTGCAAGCACTACTTTTTATATCCTGATTGGCTGATGAATTTTAAAGCAATATGGCTAGCAATTGAATGACTGAAATGTAAGCTGCATGGATACATTTTCCACACATCTCTGTGCTTCTTATATCTCTGGCTCCTGTGAGTAGTACTGTGGCCACAGCTCATTTGATACTGCTGCAATTTACAGAATCAGAATGGTAAGATGCTTTTAATATTTTTTCCTATAAATTGTTATTTGAAATGCAAAATGTTATGCAGTAGAAACTGCTAGTGAGAACAACAGAGAGTAATTAATTAAAGCATGGTGCAACTGAAAATCAGTAACACTATCAATGTTTAGTTGACAATGCACAGCAAGTTGGTAACAAACATCTCTGGTCCTGATCATATACATTTTAACAGAAGCCTTGAGGGGATTGTTTGAGGAAAATATCTGGGTTTTTTGGTGAATATAGTCTTACGCCATCGGTTGTAAATAAAACAAGTATTCAAAGATAACACTGATTTACATTTACTTCTAAAGGTTTGATTGCATATGTTGTTTCCTGATTTGGATCACTTTGAATGAGTTTGTCATATTTGCCTGCAATTTATAACATCTTTAATAATTGAAATAAAGCAAGGTATACTAAATAAATAAATAAGACGGACAGTTTTACTTTACTACATTTAGAAATCAGCAAAACCAGAAATCAGCATTAAGTGTCTCATTAGGGAGGTAATGCTTGTCCACCTTTTGATTCTTTTGATTAGAGACTGGTGAGTAGGTTGCACTGCTTTTCCCAACTGGATTGATAAATATTGATCATATTTTTTAAATTATTCAAACAGCCTCTTGTCTGAAAACCTTATAACAATTATAATAGTTTGTCAAAATTACGAGACTATTAGGGAAAAAGAAACATGCTACAGTGAGCAGTACATATTTGATTATTTCACATATGAAAAGGATATTTTACTGTTCATAATTGAAATAAAAAAGCAGCTAAGGCATCTTTTTTTTAAGATGAAAAGATATATTGTGCAATTTGCCAGATATTTTTTTCCCAAATAAATTGGACAGTAAATTTAAGCATATATTTATGTGCCTTGGACTGTTTGTGCCTTGGACTGGCTTCAGATATGGTTTTGATAATTCTGGAATTAAGATGCCCAAATAAATCAGCTGATATACAGCATGGTATGATTTGTTTCAAAAGTCAGGTCTGTAACATCCTGCTTGTAGCTTCTGATATGAATAGGAAAACAGCTTGTTTGTACTCCCTCCTGTTATTCAGGCAGAAACTAAGCTCTTCAGATTGTTTATTCGAAATCAACATGACTTTTTATCCTGATCATAGTTTGAATGATTTCATGTTTCCTATTTGACAGTCCATTTTATACAAGTGAGCCTGTGGTTATTTTATTTAGTGGCCATATTCTGTCCCGTCTGGTAACATATTCAGTACATATTCATTAAAATTATTGAATATTAGCGGGGAAAGGTGAATTATGATTCTTAGTTGTTTTAAATGATGGGATATGTAGAGATGAGCAGCATTTAACTGCTTTCATTGGATAGAATGTGGCAAACTATAAGTAACACATACAATGGAATACCATACTATTAAATCGAATACACCTTAGTATCTCATCTAAATATAAGCCAAGTTAATGTGACCATGTCCTAGTTAGAAACCATCTGAGTTCAGCCTGTGTGTTTTGTTGTCAAATTATTTATTTAATAAAAAATCCCAAATTAATTCAAACTTTCATGTGTTACGTTACTTATATATTCAATGACTTTTATATAGTGTTTTGAAATATTAAAGCTTGTGACAAAGAAGTCAAGAAATGGTCCAATCTTAATACACAAATATAGAGAGCAACATGTTTGGAAATAATTTGTACTACCGGGAAACAAAAATACAGGTAGCATTTATAAAATGGGGTATTATTATTCAAGACAGTGGAATATATATAAGAGAAACATTCATCTGTGTAGATAATGTGTAGATAATGCAAATGGGCATTACTGTTTCTTCAGCATGACATCCAGTAAGATGTAGTTTTATAATAAACAGCTGGTGTATAACATTTTCTCTATTGCCCTCTGCAAAACAGAATTAATTTCCTTTCTATTGTGTTTATTGTATTTTAATTATCAAATTTCTAGAGCATCTACCTCACCTAAATGATTTATAAAAAACCATCATATATAACTGTGATTAGAAAGTACAGAACAAAGTTAAGAAATAAGATTAAAACATACAAGTTTAAAAAAAAATAGTTAAAAAGTTAACATGGCTAAAAGGTTAACAGGACACAGGGTTCAATTATCTCCGGGATTGCATAGTATTCTTAGACCCCATTTTTTAACAGGCAGAGCCAGGGCTTAACACTCTTCCGTAAGGCCAGTGGGGGCTTTCTTCACCTTTGGGGGTAAGGTGTACTAGTCTACTCATGTAGTTTCAATATTCAGAAACAGCCCCATATGTATGGAATTTGCACCATTTGATACAATTCTCTTATATAAGTATTATATGTAATGTACTTACAAGATTCAATACAATTTTGTTTTGTATATAGCAGTGATGGCTAACCTTTTTGCCATCGCGTGCCGAAAATGGGGGGAGCGTGGTGGGGTCACACGCACGCGTGCCCACATCCATAATTCTATGCCCCCTCATGCTCCTCCCACTTTTGGCACGTGATGGCACGGTGGGCCCAGTAGGCCCATTTTTTGCTCTCCCCAGGCTCCAGAGCCTTTCTAGGAGCTTGGGGAGGGCAAAAATGGCCTTCCCATCCCCCCCAGAAGCCCTCTGGAGGCCGGAAACAGTGTGTTTCCTGACCTCTGGTGGGCCCAGAAGGCCCGAAAATCAGCTGGCTGGTGCACACATGTGTGCCAGAACTGAGCTCGCGTGCCCACCGATATGGCTCCGCGTGCCACCTGTGGCACCCGTGCCATAGGTTCGCCATCACGGGTATATAGATTTAAAAACAAGCATATCCCCCCAAATATCACTCTTCCTTAATGTTGTTGTTTTAGTCTTCCTACAATTTCAGATTTATTATTTATTGTTTTTCCAGTCTCCTTGAAGGAATAAAACTTGTACTGTAGAAGTCTGAATTCTGTAAAGAAAAAGGAAAAAAAACCAAGGAGTTACTATGGTTACCAACTCAAAGCCTGACAGGGAATACTTTTAATCTCATTCTTGGGGGGAAAGAACAGAAACAATATTCATGATTAGGGCCAAAAAGAACATGATCTAAAGCAGAGAAAGGTTTAATGTTAAAATATATAGAATATTTTATGACCTATGTTAAATTATAGGCAGTAGCTTTAATTACATAAAGCAGAGACTTTCAGTATAGTTTTATATTAAAAATATGGCTGAAAGAACATAGAGAAAGGCAAATTGCAATTTGTATGTGACATATAATAATTCAGTTAAATACCTATTTATCTTTGCTTTCTTTTTATTGAACACGAATATGCCAAACAAAAAGACTAATCGGTTATATTATGTTTTAGAAATATACAAAAGCATCATAATTCACATGGTGTTAAATTCTTTTCTTACACTTATGCACATAACGTTCTTTTAAAACATTTCTTCTGACACATTTATTACTATTACCACTGTACTACAGTGGTCCCCAACCTTTACGATTTGGCAGCCTGGCAGGAGGGGGAACCAAGCTGCACAAGTGGTGGGTTGGTGTGTGTGCAAGCCAGCCCGCTGTGCACACCAGTCTGCTGCTCATGGAAGTCAAGCTGCACATACAGATGTGCCCACCCACCACGCATGTGGACCACGGCCCGGGGGTTGGGGACCCCTGCTGTAGTATATCCATCAACCCAATATTGCTCAAACTCAAACTAGGTTGGATCTTAAGAACCTAGAAGCAAGTAAATTTTCTGACAGTGATAACAATTAATCAATGGAATAGCTTGCTCCTGGAGTTCTCCATTGTCCTGGCTTGAGCAGGGGATTGGACTAGAAAACTTCCAGTCCTTTGATTCTATGTTCTATATTTTATTGATTAAATGTATATGGTTTCACATCTCTTTGCTAGGACCCTGGGCAGATTACAAAGTTAAAAAACCAAAAGAGTAGAAAAGCAATAAAAAAATAATCACAGAAATTTTGTAAATTCCTTTACGTGAAGTAGCCCAACACAGAGTTTATCAAGGAATAGGTGATACAAGTTCAGAAAGGAGAGTTGGTGTATAAAAGAAAATAAACAAAAATGAAAAAGGCATGTAATTCATAATAGCTTTCTGAAAGTTGAACATTCAGCCCCATTCAGGAAGTTTCATAAGTTACAGATGATTATTTCAGAAAAGGCATGAACAGAAGTATGAAAGCACCAGCTGTGAAAAGGATAACACTGCTATACATCAAAAACATCTCAGAAACCACCAACAGATTATTAAAGCCACACAGCATCACTGTAGCATACAAACCAACTAAAGCCCTCCAAAACATTCTTAAGAAAACCAAAAGACCCAGCAGCCCCAGAAGAAAAAAAACAGGAGTTATCTACAACTTATGGTGTAAGGACTATAACAGACACTATGTAGGACAAACAGGCAGAAGACTAACAGAGCACATCCATAAACACTAGCAGTCAAAAGACATGAAGAAAACTCCTTAATTTCACAACATATGGAAAGACAAACATAGTTTCAAATAGGAAACTATGAGCATCCTTGACCAAACCAAGTCCAAAAATGCTAGAGAATTCTTGAAAGCCTGGTACTCTGACAAATCAGCCATCAACAGACATAAATAATATCTACATGCCATTCAAAGAAACAATCAAAAAGTCAAAAAGAAAACAAAAAACCAAATCACCTCCTAACCAGCAATCAACAACCAAGATTAACACCAGATCAACAGTCAAGTAATAAACTATACCCCAGTCAAAGAACTAACAACTCACAAAACAAGCTAACAGTAAACAATAGGAATAATTAAGGATACTCCCACCAACACTGATAGGATAAACAACTAGTATATATAGGGAGCAGGCCCCACTCCTTCTGTCACTGTTCATGTTATTTAGTTTGGTAATGTAGCATCTGAAGAAAACAACCAAGCTTAGAGAGCACTGAAGACCCCACATAATCCCTTATTCAAATTTACTATCAATATACTTTAGATTCAGGTTCCTTACCCAAGTTTTTATTGACTTTATATTAATGTTCAGTAGTACATTCAGTAGTACTATACATTTGTTAGAGCTATTCAACAGGTAAGCGTCAAATAACTAACTATAACTACGTAATATTAAATGGCAGGCAGTTACTGATATTAAATCAGGCACACCCAGCTATAATTATTATGGAACAGTGAAGTTAGGGAACACAGAGGTAAATGTCAAACCCTCATATGATGTTGTTACTCAGTCATTCAGTTGCTTTTCAGCCTTTGCAACCTGATGGATATCATTTCACAAGGATTGTCTGCCAATAACTCTTTCCTTCTTGTAATTCATGTTTGTGTCATCAGTGATAGTATCCTTCTTGTAATTCATGTTTGTGTCATCAGTGATAGTATCTAATAACCTTGTCTTCCACCAACTTCCTTTGATTTCCCACTCCCCCCAAGCATTGGGGTTTTCTCTTGAGTCTTTTGCTTTGCATTATGGTTCTAAAATGTTTAAACATCACTACACTTATTAGTGCTTCTTGCAAACAAGCCAGTTTTGTGTTGTTTTAGTGTTGTAATCTTTTGCTTCCTATGGTCCAAGATATTCTCAACCATTTTTCTCTAGCACCATAAATCAAAGGCATTAATTTATCTTCACTTGGCCTTTCTGATGGTACAGTTTTCACAGCCATATGTTCCGATTGGGAAAAATATAGTTTTTACAATTCATGCTGTTATTGTCAGTGTGATGTCTCTGCACTTGAATATTTTGTCTAGATCTGTCATCTTTCTCACATGTAGCAGATGTCTTTTCATTTCATGGCTATACCATCACCATCCCTGTGAATTTTTGAGCCTAAAAAATAAAATTATGCCAACAATGGATATAAGCAGAGGAAGAAGCATCAGCTTCTTCTCAAATTATATCCATTGTTGGCATAATTTTATTTTTTAGTATTTTTTTTAAAAAACCATTGAGCAGCAGACTGGCTTTTGCACTGTTCTTTTCATCTTCAAGAAGAAATTCCTTCAATCTTCTTCACTTCCATCCGTCATAGTGGTATAAACAGCCTTTTAAGGTTGTTGATGTTTCTTCCAGAAATTTTAATTACAATTTTTATTTTTTCTAACCAGCATTTTTCATTACAGTAGTTGTTTTAGGTTGTTCAAAGAAGGCATTTGTTATAAATATTGAATTTAATTGGCAAAACCATTTGTTTGTCGCCTGCTTTATTTCAGATATTTTCCTTTCAGATTAAGTATTCCAGTCTGCTATAATTAGCATGTTGTCTTTTTTCTTTCTGGTGTTGTGCTGACATAGTGCTGCGAATTAGCATAGAATTGTTCATCTTCTGTTTGCTTTATATCTATGGTTGGAACATTGTCTTGCATTACCAAGTTGCCTTGGATTTGAATTGACATCATTCTGTCATTTTGGGGGTTAATATTTGAGTATTAATTTTGACATCCTTTTGTTAACCATGATCATTACTCTATTTTTCTATGTTCTTTTGTTCGCAGTAGAAGATCATCTGCTCTTCTGATATGAAGTAGCACATTCCAGTTCATTTCAATTCACTGACTGATTCCCAAAAGCAATGTTCAGTCTTGCCATTTCTGCTTTGAATAAGAGCTAGATAGCTTTAGAGAATTGAGGTTGAAAGAAAGAAATTAACATATATTTCAGTACACAGATGGCAGTTTTCTCTACAGATAACACTTAGCTATAGAGGGGAAAATGTGTGGTGTGCATTTGAAAAACAATCCAAGTTCGTTTGCAGTATAATTTATTATGACTTCTGTCATGCTATCAAAATAAATATATCAGGCCAACCTCCTCCAAGCTAGATCTTTCCTGATGTGTTAGGATTGCAGTTTCTCTGTTTCCAGCTGGCAGTCCTAATACCACAAGAGAATAGCAGATGGGGGAAGGTTGCATTAGTATTGTATATTTTCAATATATCTGCATAAATATGACTAAGGGTTCTAATCATTTCAAATATATATCTTAGAGAAACTAGAATTGGTGACTTATGTAGGATGAAGAATTTATATTTAAAATAGAAATTATCATTAAGAGCTGGAAGAACAAGTAATAGATTCATGGTTGAACAAAGGGAAGGAAGCCATGTAAACTGATTATAAAATTTTAAATTTAAATCCAAAAGAATATATTTCAGCGTGGGGATCTATGGTTTTTTATTTTGTCTCCAGTGTTATTTGCACTAACATGAAACCACTGGAATAGTTGTCTAGAGATTCTTCAATATATATGTATCTTCAAGTTAGTATTGACTCTTGGTGACTGTCTGGAGTAGACAATATTCTGCAGGTTTCTAGGCAATTTTTTTTTTTTGGAAATGATTTGTCGTTTCCTTCTTCCTAAGGTTGAGAGAGAATAACTGGCCTAAGATCACCCAGCTGGCTTTATGCCAAAGGTGGGGCTAGAACCTATCTTCAGACTTTACTTTACTTTTACTTTTATTTCATTTATATACTGCCCTACTCCCGAAGGACTCAGGGCGGTGAACAGCCAACAATAAAATACATAACATATAAAATTTAAAAGCCGAAATAAAACCAAATTAAATAGTTTGGCCCAAACAGATTAAAACCCCAATCAATTTAAAACCAATTTAAACTTGAAGTATTAAAATATTAAAAATATTAAGATATTAAAATTTTAAAAGAGGGAGAAAATTATGTCAGGCCCGCCTGGTGAAATAAAAAGATCTTAAGAGCGCAGCGGAAGGTGCACAGATCTGGGATCCTCCGTATCTCCGGGGGGAGCTCATTCCAGATAGTAGGTGCCCCCACAGAGAAGGCTTTCCCCCTGGGGGCCGCCAGTCGACATTGTTTGGCCGACGGCACCCGGAGGAGCCCCTCTCTATGGGAGCGTACTGGCCGATGGGAGGCTATTGGTGGTAGTAGGCAGTCCCGCAGACTGGCTCTCCTACTTGTATATTATCTAATTCTTTCCTTTTATCAGATTTCAGTTGGAGTACATAAGATTACTTCAATTGTGTCTACTACAATACTTAATTTTTAAGATGTCATCATGGAGGTCATCTGGTTTTAGTGAAAGGGAGAGTTTTTGTTTAGGTTATATTAAATTATGAAGGGTTTTTTATTATTATTTTGGCTGATTTGTTTTGCAAGTTATGTTTTGTTATCTGATATTTTTTTAGGGTATTGGTCCCAAACTCTGGGAGATTCTTGCAACACTTTTTTGTTGCTGCAGTGGAACTTGCCAGGTTCTCATGAGAGGCTTGCTTACTGTTTGCTTGCTTACTGGAGATCAAGCTGCATCATTGTTAGAGGTTGTGGGGTTTGGGCACTGCTGTCCAAAATAATCTGGACTTGTCCCTCTGAGCATAGAGATTTTCTTTTCTTTTGTGGCCTGTGGCTATCACTGTAATTGTCCCAGCATCTAAGGTAGGTTGCTTTCCAAGTTACAAGACTGAATGGATCTCTTCAGTTGGTGAGGTTAGTGCTGAGTTTAACCTGTTTTTTTGACATTGGCCATTTAGTCAAAGGGTGGCCAAAGGATGGCACCATTCTCCATCCTGCTGGCTGATTAGCAATAACAATAGCACTTAGATTTATATACTGCTTCATAGTACTTTTACAGCCCTCTCTAAGTAGTTTACAGAGTCAGCATATTTCCCCCAACAATCTGGGTCCTCATTTTACCCAATCTCAGAAGAATGGAAGGCTGAGTCAACCTTGAGCCGGTGAGATTTGAACTGTCGAACTGCAGCTAGCAGTCAGCTGAAGTAGCCTGCAGTACTGTACTCTAACCACTGCGCCACCTCGGCTCTTTGGATTAGATGGCATACAATATGGTGCTGACAATATTCACTGACAATATTCATCATTATTAAGTTCATTTGATTGTTAGTCATTTCTGGAATTCCATGGACTCTGCTATGATCGGGGAAAGAGAGAAATTGCTGAGACTGCTTCCCTAGGATTTCTTTGGATGGATCATTCTGATGGAAGGAATTAAAGCTGAGTCTATGGATCCTAATACTCTTTTACTCAGGTCTGTCCCAGTGGGTGCAAGAGATGCTGGTCTGGATTAATTGGCCATTTATTTATTATTTAACTGACAGACTGACCAACTTCTAGAAGTGTATTCTAACATGCATGTTTTTGGTACATACGTTTGCCTAAAATTTGATTTGGGTAGATTGAGATGTTAATTTCCTGTTGGAAAAAAATAAAATGCTTTTCATCGCCATTTTGTGTACTTTGTGCTTATGCAATAAAATGAGTTGGACTTATTTGAAAAAATTGATAGTTTACTCTGCAGCAGCTATGCTATATTTGTTAGTTTTGATATGAATTAGAATATAAGATCTTTAACCAGTAGGTTTTAGGACCGTGATGGCGAACCTATGGCACGGGTGCCACAGGTGGCATGCGGAGCCATATCGGTGGGCACGCGAGCTCAGCTCCGGCACGTATACGTGTGTTAGCCAGCTGATTTTCGGGCCTTCTGGGCCCACCAGAAGTCAGGAAACACACTGTTTCCAGCCTCCGGAAGGCCTCTGGGAGGGTGGGGAAGGCCGTCTTTGCCCTCCCCAGGTTCCTAGAAAGGCTCTGGAGCCTGGGGAAAGCAAAAAAATGGGCCTACTGGGCCATCACGTGCCAAAAGCAGGGGGAGCACAGCGCATAGAATTATGGATGTGGGCACGCGTGCGTGTGACCTCACCACGCTCCCTGCACTTTTGGCACGCAATGGCAAAAAGTTTAGCCATCACTGTTTTAGGACATATAATTATGTATCTTAGAAATGTAAACGGTGAGTAAAAGAAAAATGGAAGCTGTTGCTTAGCAGTATCCAGCACAGCCGGATACTGTACACTTTCAGTACTTTTCTCTCTTTTGCTCTCTCAAAAAAAAGTTTAAATTCCTTCAGGTGGCAGCCCTCAATTTCTTACCAAAGTTCTCATGAGTGGGTGAAGTTTTCAATCATGATAAGCTGTAAGGCAATATCCCTCCAAGGCAGATGTGCTTTGAATTTTAGTATGGAATGGAAGCCATTCTTTAGGCTATTATTTATTATGTTTTTTTCAAAATAACCTGAAAATTGGGCGGGGGGGGGTAGTTGTGTTTGTGTCAGTTTTTCAGCACTATTGAGTATTTTTGTTTAAAGTTAGGATAATTGACAAAAGGTTGAAGTATTTTGTCCATATCATAGCATACATGATGTACAGTAAAAAAAAAAAAGAACCATTAACAAGGTTGTGGTAAAATAGTCAAAATGAAGACGACAATGCTTTGTCTTTTTTGATGTGTGAGATACAAATTTGAGCAATTTTTAGATCAAAGCAAACTATTTTTAGACTAAACCATATAGTGTTTGCAATAACTGGAAAGATACTTGACTATTCTGATATCAATTTCTTCTCCTTAATGTCTTTCAGTCCCAGCAAAAATGCATCGTGATTTTTGCACTGGTTTGCTGCTTTGCAATTCTGGTTGCACTAATATTTTCAGCTGTGGATATTGTGGGAGAAGATGAATATGGACTCACAGAAAAAAACTGTCAAAATAACTGTCGGTAAGAGGTAACAAACAAAGCTTCTTTTTTGGGGATAAATGGCTGCTGTGATGCAAAAGATATATAGAGAGAAAGTTTAAAATTGTCTTTAGAGGTATAAAAACAAGGTGAATTGCAATTCATTTGTAAGAGCAATCTGAATGTTAGATTTTTAAAATAATCTCTAATTTGACATCATCATCCATTGAACCTGAAGCTCAATAAAGAACATTTTTAAATGTGGGTTTAAATTGATCAGATTGCATAGTCTTATTACACATTTTTCTTTCTCATATTAACACAAGCAAATGAATAACAAAGGTGAATATAATATATGGCTCATATTTAAAATGTGATTTACCTGCAGGCATGATTCTGTAGTTAACCATGCTTTCAAATGTATTTTTAAGGGCCTTTTCAGAATATAGTTCAGAATGTTTCTAGTAAAGCTTATAGAGGAAAAATGGAACTTCTTCAGCCCATCTTGCATGCTGTTGTTGATAGCTCCAGTCTTCCCTTATTTTCTTGAACCCATGCAAATCAAGTCTACGTTGGAATGAGAAAGGTGCCAAAGTAAGCTTGGAATTAGAATGTGAATGTACAGTTGACCATTTGAAAAACCATAAAAAAACCTTTTCTTCTTGATCCTTGTGCTTTACACAAATGTAAAAATAATGTATACTTACAGGAGGTGGAACATGCCATTCATTAAAATAAAATACAGGACGCTGTATTTTTTTAAAAAAATTGATTTATATGCCGCCCTTCTCCGGAGACTCAGGGCAGCTTACAATGCGTTAAGCAATAGCCTTCATACTTTTGTATATTTATACAAAGTCATCTTATTGCCCCCACAATCTGGGTCCTCATTTTACCTACCTTAGAAAGGATGGAAGGCTGAGTCAACCTTGAGCCTGGTGGGATTTGAACTTGCAGTAATTGCAGGCAGCTGGAAACTTAAGTGCTACTTTTTAAGAGCATTTAGTCCACTGTGCCACCAGGCCCTGTATCTTGCCTACTCCAAACTACCATAACCCTTCTTTGATACAGTACTAGGTTTTTCTGGTTCTACACTTTGGACAGGATCTCTGGAATTAGCAGTTGAATGTAATTTATTTATAAACCTTTTATCTTGGCTCTATGATTAGTCTCTCTCTCTGTTTTATCTATCTATTTATTAATTAATAAAATGTATATACGGTAGCTACCCTCTCATGAGAAGTGACTGTGGGCAACATAGAATAGTCAATACAAGCAAAACGTATATAAAACAGGCATTTTTAATGCTTGCTTTCAGTATCTTTGTGGAAGAGAACAAATTGGAATATTTGTTGTATCTTATGTTGTACTCAAGTATAAACAAATCTGTGGAGCCCACCGTATTGGAATAGAGAGTGGGTGACATTGCAGTGCGATCACTATTGTGAACTCCCTGTGAGGCTTAACCCAAACGGTAAGAAAATATTGTTGCCAGTGCTTGCACACTAAAAGCCATGAGATTAATGCTTCTGGAAATATGCAATTGCCCAAATTGACAGTGAAGAACATAGAATACAAGAATGAATTCATCTTGTCTATTGAGATAACAGCCAGTGTAGCATTGTTCATTAACATCCAAATGAATGATTAACTAGAATTAATTTGAAGGCTTTGAGAGAAACTCTTTGCTAGAAGTTATAGTACTTTTATTTATTTATTTATTTATTGGTTCAATTTATATGCCGCCCGTCTCCTGAGACTCAGGGTGGCTTACAATGTGTTAAGCAATAGCCTTCATACTTTTGTATATACCTGCTTAGTAGGGCTTTCGCCCCCCCCCCCCCAGCGGTGGTCTTGTTTATACACAGACAGCTTATCACCCCCACAATCCGGGTCCTCATTTTACCTACCTCGAAAGGATGGAAGGCTGAGTTAACCTTGAGCCTGGTGAGATTCGTACTTGCAGTAATTGCAGGAGCTGGTGTTACTTAACAGTACTTAACAGCACTTTTTTAGTCTGCTGCGCCACCAAGGCTCTTTTATAAGTTTAGACCCTCTCCATTGTTTCAGAAACTCTGGGTTTGACAAAAGTTGCAATGCTCTGCCAACCCTATAGGGAAGAATCCATTGGAAGAGTCCTGGACAAGATGCATATACAAATTCAAATAAGATCAGAAGGTGCAAAAGTTGAGCCTGCCATTCTAGAAATAAGTTGGTAGTTGAAAATAGATCTAAGGACTGGAAAGCCCCTGTGTGAAGGCGAGCATTGTTCACTATTGTTGGTGTTGCTACAATATGACTGAGAAGATTTTGAACATCTGTCACTGAAATGATGCATTTTTTGTATGAGAGTAATTGATATAGCTTCTTTGTCGTGAATTAGAAAAGATCTTTCCCAATGAATTGAAGAAATTGAATTGATACAAAAATGTTGTACTGTACTGGTGCATTAGCCACCCAAAATTATATATTTAAAATCGGTGGCCATGTACATTTTGTAAATCAATGCAAACCAGATTTTTTAAAAACTTATTTATCTAAGCAATACAGAGACAAAAGAGTCATAGAAAACTATAACAAAATAACTAAAAAGAAAAGAGGAAAATGGCATAACCAGAAAAAGTCATCTCATTTATATGTAAGGGTGTGTGTGTGTTTGAGAAGAGCAGTAGCCTCCAACCTTTCAGGCACCAGGGACCAGTTCTGTGGAGAGAGGATTTTCTGTGGACTGGAGGAGGTGTGGTTGTGTGTGCTGCCTGCATTCCACGGATGGGGCTTTGCTTGTTTACATGGCCCAGTTTCTGGTATGCTGCGGCCCAGTGCTGGTCCATGGACCAGGGTTTGGGAACAGAGGTGGATTTCAGCAGGTTTTGACCAGTTCTGGAAATCTGGTAGTGGAAATTTTGAGTAGTTTGGAGAACCGGTAGTAAAAATTCTGACTGGCCCCACCCCCATCTATTCTCTGCCTCCCAAGTCCCAGCTGATCGGGAGGAAATGGGGATTTTGCACTATCCTTCCCCTGGAGTGGGGAAGGAATGGAGATTTTGCAGTATCCTTCCCCTGCCATGTCCACCAAGCCACGCCCACCAAGCCACACCACGCCCACCAAGCCACGCCCACAGAACCACTAGTAAATTTTTTTTGAAACCCACCATTGTTTGGGAACCCATTTTAGAGAAAGTATAAATAAGAAATAAGTTAAATATAAAGATACTAAAATGTCATAGATCTAAAAAGTCTGAGTTATAATTAATTACTTATAAATAATTAAAATACATTATATCTCTTTAAAAGAAGATGAATCACAAGTTTGAGTTATTATTATTATTATTATTTAATTTTTATACCGCCCTTCTCCCGAAGGACTCAGTTGAGTTGAGAATAAATATCAAGAACTTCGATCAATACAGTATAAATCACTGTCTGAAGTTAACAGCTGTAATTAATTAAACCCATACTGAAAATCTATTCTAATTTGAATATTCCATGAAGTTAAATGTAGACTCTCTACATAGAGTAATTCAATTTTGGTTGCAGTACAAATCTATGTTTCAAATTATAGTCTGAGAATGGTTTTCAGCTTGAGCTGAATTCTGTGTCAGATTTACTTTTGAAGTACATAGTTATCCTGGACATTGAAACATACTCTCACAACTAGGATAATCATTCCTCTGAGGGGATCAAACAGCTTTTCTAATAAAAAGGGTATAAGATTGTATGCAGTTAGCATATACAAAGCTAACTCAGTATACGTTAAAGAAATGTATGGTTGGTAACATTTAATTTTTAAAAAATTGCATGTTAAAAAGGAAATTTAGCTTTTAAGATTTATTTTATTTCTAGGATCTTTTCCAGAAGTATTGACTTGTTCAGATAAACTTTGTTTATAAACAAAGATAAACAAAGTTTATAAACTTTGTAAATAAGGGCTAGCAGGTGTTCTGCATTATGTGTTATGTCAAAGTTTGCATTCTCACTTTTGTAACTTTTATTACATCATTTGTTGAGATGTTTTGGTTATTTTATGCTTCTTACCATGTAATGTTTTATAAGATAACTTTTATAGGATAACTGATATTTTATTTTTCTAGTATTATGTATTCTGTTCTGGGTTTTTATTGAATGACAGGTGGTTTACCAATTTTATAGGGAAATAAATATATAGATACGTAAGATGTACATTATCATTCACAGCAACCATAAAAAGCAATATGTACTAATATTCATGTGAGCTGAAATTAGATTTCATGTGTTTAAATTAATAGATAATAAAGTAAAATAAAATCTAGTGCCTACATTTTGAAATGTGGGCAAGAATATTTTTTAGCTTTTTAAAATTTTCTTCCTATCTTTTCCTTTTTAAATTATAAATTTATGTGTATGTGTATCTTTTATTGCTTAATTCAAATTATCTTCTTGCACTACATATAAATTTGGTATTTGTATATTTTTTCTCCTTCCTTTTCTAAGAAAGGGGGCATTTTTAATGAAGCACCGACCTTCTCTTTTAAACAATAAACCATGCAATAAAAGAGAAGTATCAGTTGATCAAAGTTGTACTATGGAATCTTTCGTGCCCTCTGAGTTGGTTGTTTACTTGCAGATGTTTCATTATCTGCCTAGGTAACATAATCGTTGCTAATGTTACCTAGTGATGCTACCTTATTGATAATCTCTGCAAGCAAACAACCAAACTCAGAGGGCACCAAGAGCTTCACAAAAAAGCATGCATTTTGTATTAGTATTATGCAAGCGAGCATTATATTGAGAGCCATGCATAGACCATATTTTTTCATATCTGAAGAGTAGAGTAGAGTAGAATATTATATTTTACATTATGTATTATATATATTTGTATACATGCACATACCTACATATATACATACACATATTCAGGCACATATACAATTATCCCAACAATTTTTATGTCAGGCAAAAGCACAGCTGCTCTGTTAAAAGCATATGACTTTTAGCTGGATTTCAGAAGAGAAAAAGGTCTGGAACCAGCTGTCCAAATAATTCTTCCACGTCAACGGATTCCGTGTATATACACAGAAGGGGGTAAGCCTTGATAAAAATAATATGAAATTTGGCAATTGTGTTATAGAAATATCCGCTGTAATACAGAAGCATTCTTTTATAGGTATTCCCAAGCACATTTTATAAATTGCAGTTTTCCCCTTTCATCTTCTCTTGTTTTACCTTGTAGTCTTCTGTCTTGCTGCATGTTGGAATTTTAGCTGTATTTGAGCTGTTTATTTTACTGTTTGTTGGACTGATGCACTTTCACATGTTAGGTAACAAAGGAGATGAGTAACCATAGATACCTATGACATTCTGGGCATTAGAAAACAACAAATAACCATATGGCTTATAAAAATTTGTTTTCTTTAAATGGTATTATCATTCACACATGACTCATCACCTTTTTATTAAGCAAAAAAATATTTTTGTGTACATTGACTTTTCATTCACATTCACATATTTGTATTTCAGTAATACATGATAAAATGTGTTTGTGTTCCTTGTCTTGTTCTTATATTTGGTAAGAATTCAGAATGTTTAAAATCTTTTCTTAATTAGTGTATATTCTCAGTTCTCTTAATTAACTTCTGAATACATACAAACATATCCATCCATTCATCCACATATATCTCCACCTACTCACCCCACCTATTACTTTCACACTCAGCAGTTCACTGATACCAAATGAACTATCCCAAATTTATTTATTTATTTATATTTATATGCCGCCCTTCTCCGGAGACTCAGGGCGGCTTACAATGTGTTAAGCAATAGCCTTCATACTTTTTGTATATTTATACAAAGTCAGCTTATTGCCCCCACAAACCGGGTCCTCATTTTACCCACCTTAGAAAGGATGGAAGGCTGAGTCAACCTTGAGCCTGGTGAGATTAGAACTCGCAGTAATTGCAGGCAGCTGGATGTTAAATGCTGCCTTAATAGGAGGCATTAGCTTGCTACGCCACTCAGGCTCTTCTCAGTGAGAAGACCCTTCTCAGTGCAGCCCTCCCCTCCCTTGTCTTAGAAGCAACTGCAATAAACTCCACCTCATTTTCCCAAGCCAGGAGATACAGTAAGCCATGAAAAATTCTGCCATTACCACCTGGATGAGTAGCTAATGACCAGTATTTTGGATAATGTCTTGCAAATGGTTTTCGTAAATTGCAGCGATAGGCTTCAGGACCATAAAGCCTACAGAAAATATTCCTCCTTGAGTTGCCATTTGCACAGATCCTAATCAAGTATCAAGTGCCGCCATCGGTACAAGTTCAACTCCTCCCCTCCCCTGCTGTAGGACATTGCATGCCAAAACACCTAGACACAGGGACATTTTTTTCCCTTGTGCCATTGCTCTGCTGAACACCTCTCAGTATTGTTTCATTGTCATAAAAAAAAATCAGTTGAAACTCATTTAAAATGCATAGTATTATTTAAAATTTATAATGGCTCCCTAATACACATAGGCATCAAAATACTGTTTATAAAAGAAAAATTTCCTTAATGTTAGAATTAAGAAGACCAAACACATCTCTTGGGGAATGTGTCTGGCCTTCTGGTCCATGCTCCTCTTGCCAAGGAAGGACCTTTAGCAGACCCTGTCTAGATGTCCTCACCAAATCATATTAGGTTTAACAGGAAGGCTCTTTGTTCATAGACTGTTATTTGCCCCATAATCCTTCTAAACCTTAATATTCTTAAATAGATTTGAAAAAGCGCAGCAAAAAAGAATCAAGTAGCCTCAGTAGATATGGAATTCATTTCTATTTTCATTAATAATTTCTAATTCATTAATCTATTAGTAGATTAATGTTGTGGGAGAATTACGGTATTACACTTGAAGAGCAGAGAGATTGAAATCTGGGCATATTTTTCTTCTTTCATTACTTTAGAATTGATGGGGATAGGAAACTAGATGCTAAAAATGCATTTTCTTTTTTACTCCTGGCTTTTTCTTACCCTATAAACTAGTTCCTCTCTCTACACAGGTTTCTAGATCAAGGTGATACTGGATAAATATCTATCATGTATTCCATTTGGGGTAAACAATATAGGGAGAGTGCAGAAAAGGGTAAAAAAAGTACTGAGCCAAAGAAATTAAAGATCTGAGATAAGAAAAAGAAGCAGCATAATCTAATTTACACCAACACATTCACTATATATCTCATTATATTTCTCTGTCCTTGCAAGCCATCATTGTTTGCAGCATATCTATACTCCAACCACTCCATACATCATATTTTCTTCATTAACTTCTCCCATTTTCAGTTTTCCCCATCCTCTCAACTTATTTTGGAGCAGGATTCTCATTCATTCTCTCAATATAATCAAGCCACCTCAACATTTTTATTTTGTATTTGTCATTTCATGTCCATATGCATTTAGTAACCATTCATAGTTTATTCTTTCTCTTGCTCGCTTTCTGTTGCTATCCCTTACTCCTTTGTTAATACTTTTTAATACATTCACATGCTTAGAATACATTTACGGCAAATACATTTCTTGTACTACATTCAATTTGTTTTTATGTTTTTCCTGATATATCCAGCTCTCACTTCCATATAATGTACTGGTAGAAGCATATTGTCATACAGGGCCATTTTCACTCTTTTTGATAAACACTCATTCATCATAACAGACCACATGTTACCCACCATCCCTTTACCAATATTTGTACATCTTAAATTTTTCATTAATAATATTTTTAATAAACATTCCAACACGGTATAGGCATTCATCTACTTGCTGTAATGTTACCATTTATTTATAATTGGTGCTCACTCTGTATTTTCCTTATCAAGGACCAAGACCTATCTTGATGATACTTTGTCAGTTTCAGTATAAGTTAATATATCGTTTTAGTATGTTCTGCAGTATAGATGCCCTTGACCTGATTAACTTTTTTCTTGCTCTTATTTATCTTCCTTGCAATGTGTAGTACAGGCAGGTCAGTGTTTTCATTTTTAATCATCAATATTTAGTCCCCCCAGAAGCAATTTGAATTCTTAATCTATTGCCACTTGACCAGAAAAAAATTCATTACAACAAAATTTCTTCTGATGCAAAAATATTTTTTGTCTCTTAGTGAAAATATAATACAAAACTTGACCCAGTGCTTTTTGTTTCTATTGTTATCTCGTTGCTTTTTAAATCTTATTCTGGGAGATGGTCAACCTTGGAAGCTAGAGCTCAAATAATTGTTCTATCTAACTCAATGCTATGTGCACTGAGTAGCAGAATCTCTTTAGAAATTATACTTCAATATAGTAGATTTTATTTTCAACCAGATACTATAATAAAACTTAAACGTTTTTGAAATCTAAGTTATTTGGCTTTTAAAAGGAGCCTGGTGGAGCAGTGGACTAAAGCGCTGTTAAATAGCACTTAGCTGCCAGCTGCCTACAATTACTGCAAGTTCGAATGTCACCAGGCTCAAGGTTGACTCAGCCTTCCATCCTTTCTAGGGTAGGTAAAATGAGGACCCAGATTGTGGGGGCAATAAACTGATTTTGTATAAATATACAAAAGTATGAAAGCTATTGCTTAACGCATTGTAAGCCGCCCTGAGTCTCAGAGAAGGGCGGCATACAAATCAAATTAAAAAAAATAAATTAAAAAAAATAAATTAAAAAAAATCAGTTTTAAAATGTTTTAATATTAATATACTGTTAACTGGGAGTTCATGTCACATTCTTGTATTTAACACCAAGCCATGTAAATTATGGATGAACTATCAGATGAAAAGTAATGAATAAATAAATAAAAAGCAGCACCTTTTCATCTGGATGCCTGGTAAATTTCACAACTAAAGGATAAGAATTATTCAATTCAAAGAATTATTAAGCTATAAATAAATCCATGGGCAAGTTTCTTTGCTTCTATAGAAACATTGAATTTAATTTTCTTGAGGATATAGATAAATATTAAATGAAAGATCACATAAAATATTTGTAAATTAAAATATTTACACTTCACATAACACCTGCTTTTAGTAGAAAGTGTAGGAAGTTTAGTAAAGGGTTGTGTCTTAAGATGTTAGAGAGTCAAACTATCATTTAAGTTAGTTATACTAACTGAAAGGCAAATATAGATCTAATATGTCTGATTTACTGTTCCCTATAATCTTAAACATAATTAAAACTTAAAGCGGATAGCATTTGTAATCATTAATGCTAATTTGGGAACAAAATATGGTATAACAAAGAAGGAAGGCTAGCAGAGATACAAGTATGTGCAAAGTAATGTACCACAATTCCTCCCCTCCCACCCAAGCCCCAAATCTTCAGTTAAGGCAGCGTAGCAGATGACCACGCTGAGCCTGAGGGAAGAGTAAAAGGTGTTATAAGGCACGAGTCCCTGAAGACCCACAAGAGATCTAAGTCCAGCCTACTATGAATGCCTCTCTTATCTCCTGCTCATTTCCCTTGACCACCGGTTGATCAGATTCTTGTAAAGAGCTTAAGCTTGCAATAAATCTTTATACTGATTTGAACTGCCTGGATCTCCTGATTTCCCCAGTGCTTGACGGGCAGAGATTGAAGATTTCATCACCACCCCACCTACCATAAAGAAGGCTGATGCATTTCTAAAATGGGAACATTTGAAAACCTGTATTGTGTTTTCTTTGTGTCTTCTCAGAGTTGTTCTTGTGGAAAATATTCCTGAAGGCATAAACTATTCAGACAGTGCACCATCCCATTTGTCTCTTTTCCAAGGGTGGATGAATTTACTTAATATGGCTAAAGCATCGGTTGACATAGTGTCTTCCCAATGGAACCTCAGTCACAGTCATTCAACTCCATGGCAGGTACATTCTTTAAATTTTTCAAGTCTTATTGTCTGCTTGGTTTACAGTTTTATAGTTCAATCTTGCCTGAGTCTGACTCCTTCAGGTTTTATTTAAATAAGAAAATAATTTCCAGTTATTCTCATTGTGAGATTGAAGCAGTTGCCTGTAGAATAGCCTTTCAGAATGAGTAATAATATTTCAGATCATATAAGTTTAATACTGAAAATGGTGATACCAGATTATAAAGAGTTTCCTAACTTGATCATGGACTTTTTTCATGTTTTATTATAATGATATTTTGCATATGTATTTAGACAGAAAATAAAATTCTTTTTAAAGAAACCTCTTTCAAAATTACTGAATTAATTTACATATTCTGCTAAATGGTCCTGGCATTCTCCTGGTTGTCGGATTGCAATGATGCCAGCTGGGATTCTGGGAATTGTTATTTAATGAAGATGAGAAGGTTGCAATAAAGGATAAACAGTGCCCGTTTTGTTAGTCAAATTCATTTCTGTTTGTTCTTTAGTAATATGTTAGTTTATCACAGCGATTTTAAACAATCCTAATTTTTTTTACTATGGTTAGAATAAAAAATATTTCTAATATATGGCAAATATAATTTTTGTGCTGTTTGTGAAGTCTCATAGCAATGAGAAGAAAATTTTATTGTCTACGTTATTTTTATAAAAGCATTGATATAATCCATGAAAAAATATATTTTGATGAATTAGTCTCAAGGCTATAAGCAATGTAATTAATATTCTTTAAATACAAGATCACAAATTGATTAAACTAGGATATTCCTGCTCCATAATTCAAAATTCCTGTAAATTACAAATATCTATCTAGTATTGTTCAGCTGTCTATCAGAAATTCAATAGGATTGTTTATTTTAAAATACTATATTTACAGCCTACTTCAATCCAAATGGACTCAGGAATTTGGAAGATTAGACTCTTCTAAAATACTTTTCAATACACTGATTTAGAGATTTAGGAGTTGCTAACAATTCAGATTTGAACTGTGAAATCAAAAGCTGTTTTAATTGAATGTTTGTTTATTCCACACTCTCACATTTAGCATATCAATACATTTATAAGGAACAATTAAGGTGATCCCAAACATTAAAATTACTTTTTGCTCTAACACTCTTAAGAAGGATTTGCCTGCAATTTTTAAATTGATATAATTCCAATTTGTCAATTTTTCTTATAAACAGAGATTGAATTATGACAAAATCAGCCAAACAGGCCTTGAAAAAAATTCAGTTTTTGCAGCCTTTGCTGTTGCAATAACTGAATTTTTGGTAAAAGAAAAAGCAAGCCCCTGCCGAAATATTGGCGAGATCAAGTGATAACATTATAGCTGTGCACATAATGGATTTTGAGAAAGATCATTTAGATTCCATTAAAAAGTTATCAAATTATACTTCATGGTGAAAGATGGATATCTAGAAAGTTAAACTCTCTTTTTACAGAAATTGCAATTTAAATAGAAAAAAATTCTCAGTGTCTGTCCATCCCCATACTAAGGGATCTCTCTTTGTATCTGTGTATAAAGCTATAATTATATTCATTTAATAGCAATTATCTTTCCAATAATTTATGGAAATTTTCAGTCATGTTTATATCAGCAACTCACTTAACAACTGTCTTGCTTAGCAATGGAAATTTGAGGATCAGTTATGGTCATAAGTCAAGGACTACATTATTTATTATTATTTATATTTATATGCTGCCCTTCTCCGGAGACTCAGGGCGGCTTACAATGCGTTAAGCAATAGCCTCCATACTTTTGTATATTTATACAAAGTCAGTTTATTGCCCCCACAATCTGGGTCCTCATTTTACCCACCTTAGAAAGGATGGAAGGCTGAAAGAATTCTGGCTGAAGAATTGGTTGGCTGAAAAAGAGAATTACATCTTTGATGCTTGTAACCATCAAATATGTAGATGAGAGCAGGGCCTAAGCTAATTGCACCATTATTTCCTTATAAATATATTGCCAATTTTTCAGATGGTAAAAAAAGTACTTGAATTTTTAATTTTCTCATGATGCTGCAACTGAATATGTTATCATTTCTGTGAATTAAATAATTTCAGAATGATCCTGATAGATGTCATAAGCACAAGATTAGCTTTAACGTATATGTATCTAAAAATAAATAAATAAAAAAGCTAAATTGGAGTATCTCTAAATGAGGATTTCACTGGTGGTATTCAGTGAGTGGGAATAGGATAAATTTCCACATTTTGACTTGCAACATCAAAATGCTGAAGAGAAAGGTAAAATGAAGAAGTGGAAGACAAGTGAACAATCTTGATTATAAAAAAGGAACTATTGAGGAATGTGAAAATAGGTAGTACTTACCTTTGAATAATTTGGGATGTGGTAAAATATGAAAAGTATAGGGCTGAATCCGTGATCTCCTATTGCTCAGGACTAGAATCCAGGTCTGTTTACAACCCAGAACACCTGACTCTGTATGGCCCTATCTCTTCTTTGTGGTTTTTTAAAATTATAATTCCCCTCTCCATTTCCTAAAAAAATATACCTCTTGAAACCCTAAAAAAAAAAAAGAAGAAGAAGAAAGGATGGAAGGCTGAGTCAACCTTGAGCCTGGTGAGATTAGAACTCGCAGTAATTGCAGGCAGCTGGATGTTAAATACTGCCTTAATAAGAGGCATTAGCCTGCTACGCCACTTAGGCTCCTATACATGTACATGTACAAGCTCATTCCATTTGTGTGTTGCGTCATGCATGGCTGGGTCTAGAATTACAGACAGTGATTCTTTAGAGTCAGACGACTTCCAAACACAAGTCACTATGTTTTGTTGGGGAAAAAGCCTGGTTCTCCTCACTAAGACCTTAACAATTTACAGGAATGGTCAAAAAATATAAATTGTATTGTGTCAAAGCTTTTTTTGCATTCAGTAGAGGAACCACCACCAAATTCAAAAAATTCTGTCAATGCATTTTCTAAAATGCTGATTAGCAACTTAATGTAATCAGAAATTTGCAATATTATCCTACCTTGCATTTCTTTTAAAAAGTCAGAGTACATAAGATGAATTTTAGAAGTAATGTAGTTTGCAATCTCCATGCCAAAGATGCTGTCAAAATTTAGCATCTAATTGCTTTTCAAAATTGCTCACTGATTTTCGTGATAATGTAAAGGCTTCCAACTATTTTAACTTTTAGGCTTAAAATTAGACATCTTGCACAGTGTTCTTATTTAAGGGGAATGTGAGATATCATTCTGCTTGATACTATCTACATGACTTTGTAAGCTTCAAATTTTTTTCCAGACAATAGTTTTAAAGTCTTATAGAAACACTATCATATAATATAACACAGTATATTATACACCTCCATACATACACAGACACAATGTCATTGATTTTTTTTAAAGTAATGTTTATTAAAAATTGTTTCATAGATTAGAGAGAAATATGGAATAGTATACAGATTAAAGAACAGGAAAAATGAGGTGAGGTGAAAAAGTAAGAAAAATGTGAAAAGAAATACAGATAGAAGAAAAAAGAAAAGAGAATATATATATATATATATATATATATATATATATATATATATATATAAACTTTCTTACAGCTGTTGAAACAAATTTATCCCTTTTTCCTTCCTCATTAAAATTACATAATTCTCCTCTTCCCATAATCAACCATTTTTAATCAGCAAATCCATACACAACCATTTCATTTTTTTCATTTTCAGAAAAAATCCATAAAAGGTTTCCAGTCCTTTTAATAAAGATATAATTGTCATATCCCTAATTACTGTAGGTCAATTTTGCCATTTACACATGTTCCATCATCTTTACAATCCATTCTTCTATTGTGGGCATTTTAATATTTTTCCAGTTTTCTGAATACAGTGGTCTTATTGCAATTACCATATACAAAATTAATCTTCCATAAATCTTTTCTAATTAGTTATCCATAAATCCAAGTATAAATTATTCTGATTTCCTTTGAAAGTGAGTCTTTAAAATTCATTGCATCATTATATTTATTTGTATCAAATATTTTTTGTTTTTCACAAATCTACCATTCATGTTAAAATGATCCTTCATATTTTCCACATTGCCAACAGAGATTAGAAGTATCTTTATACATCTTAACTTATTTCTCTGGTGTCATACACCAACGGTATATTATTTAGTAAAAATTCCCTCTTAAATTTTAACACAATATGAATTTTAGTCCTTTTAACTACTTTTTCTCCCAATTGATTCATCTCTGTATATTATAACCAAAATTCTTAGCCCATTTTATCATACACTGGGGAGCACAGTGGCTCACGTGGTTAGGATGCTGATCTGACAATCAGCAGACTTGTGTTGGAGACCTGGTTGCTGCCATGTGGCTGGGTGAGCTCCCATCATTCACTCCAGCTCCTGCCAACTCAACAGTTTTAAAGCAGATGACTGTGAGTAGATAGATGGGTGGGACTTCAGTGAGTAACCTAATGGGAACATGAAAGGAGCCCCATCTGGGCATTCCCCAGACAATGGCGGTGTCATTGGCTGATCCTTTCACTACAGAAGCCCTTTTATGCTTCCGACACAGAAGTATAGTATCACACACTGTTTAACTTGCTCTTCCTCCATTTCAAATCTGAGCAAAAGTTTTTACATCCCATATTCATCATTTGTATACAGTTCAGTTTCAGAGTCCATTTTATCTTTTTTCAATTCCCAATTACCTTTTTATCTATATTAAATCTCTTTTTGTGTATATGAAAACCATTCAAAAATAAATTCCTCTGCAGTCAATTGTTCTCTTGAGTTTCTTTTAAGCTTCCCAGGTTCCATAAACACATTGATTTTATATATAATGTAATCCCTGCTCATCCCACTAGTCCTTTCCTTTAAATGCTGCCATCTTATGGGACTTAGGAAGTGTGCCTTTTCTATGGCAGCCTCTGTCCTATGGAGACTCTTCCACCTGAGGTCTAGAAGTTCCACACCTCCTTAACATTCTGAAAAGCACTTAAGACCTAGGTTTTCCATCAACTGCTGAGGTTGGCATGGAATGAACTTGTTATGGCATGCATAGGAAGGTTGTAGCACCTAGCCTTTTTTGTTTTAATTCCATGTTTATACATTGTTTTTATTTTTGGGTTGTGAACTGCCCAAAGTTTGGTTTAAAATGGGTGACCATATCAATGTTTTATGTAAGTAAATAAATAAATCTTTTCCTCATAGGGGCAGCAAATTTTTGAAAAATTGGAAGAATTATTGATCCAAAATATTGAAATCAAATTAGTGAGTGATATTCTTCACAAGAAGTCCAAATTATTAAATGACTTGGGAAAAAAGGGTAAGGGCATGAACTTTGTTTTGTCTTATTATAGTGATAAAACTCTATTGCTTATGTCACACATGTGGGTTGTTGACATGGTATGCAAAACCATTGCTGGATTATGCCTTGTAAAGTCGAACATTTTTGATTTTCATTTAGTTCTGTGGAAAAGTTGAACATGATTAAGTATTTTGCATTGCGTAAATGGTTTCACTTTGATCAAATTATGCCAATCCATATTAACAGAAAACACTGTTAGATATATAAATCTTCACAATGATGCTGATAGAAAACAAAGAACAAAGTTACAAAAGAACTCAATTTTTTTCTGCAATATCACAAGTTCCTTACATTGGGCATCAGGCATATATGACAGATATATACTTTTATGGTGGTAGAGTGAAATATGTCTCTCCGTGTTATTTAATTTTGAATTGTGGTGATTTTAAAAAAGAGCACAATCAAGTCAAATGGAAATATACTTTATAAACCATATATTTTAATATGGCACACTCTGGGAGGAGACATTTATAATACAATTTTGTATTAATAAGCTTTAAACAAATAATTGAAATTAAGCTCTCTGCATATTAGAAAATAAACTTCTATTAAAATGATGAGAGAACCTGAACATTTTTCTGTCTCTGTGATACAGCAATTAATAGTATACAGTGTAAGTCCTACAACATGTATAAATAAAATGTAACTGTTTACTACAGAATCCAAATATAATTTTTATATAGATTTATATAGATTATATAGATTTCAGAATTTTTTTGCCAATTTTATACATAAGATGATGAAGTCTTTAACTTTATTTAAATATTTGTTCTATGAACTATAGTATTTATTTGTTTCAGTTCTGTCAAATAATAAATTTTCATGTTGTAATTGATGGATGAAGCAAAATTGGATACTCACCATTTACAATACAAATTTAATTATTGTATTGGTAAAGTGTTTATACAGTACTGAAGACCTAGAAGATTGTAGTATTTAACAAACCAGTTTTTGTCTGAAATAAAAACATTTTGAGCCAAATAAATCAAAGCTATACATTTATTTTCTTTAAAGAAAAAATATTTTTATTTGTATAACTGTGGCATATGAAAAAGTATTAAGAAGTTAGCCGAATCTAGTGCTTCTTACATTCTCAGGATACAGCCTGTCTGCTTGAAGTGGCAATCAATTAAAAATAAATGGTCTTGTATTCCTGGTGTGATAAAGGATACATTTCATATAGTATAATTAAATAATATAACTACATTACTAAATAAATAGTTAAAAAATTCAAAAATTGAAACCCTAATTTTTCTTTTGTCCCATGTATTTATTTTACAATTGCTATTTTACAATTGCTATTCTAGCTAATATCATTTCTTTAAAATGCAAGGCTAGCAAGTGGGACATTGATGGGATTTGCCTAAATTGTAATCTGTTCTGTTTTATGGAGAACCTTTAAGAATGGTAATGTTTATTAATAGGAAAAACAATGTATAAGCAGTTTAAAATTTCCATAATTTTAAATCAGGTGCAGATTTCTCTTTCTAATAACTTATCTCTATTCTTCATACTGCATTTACAGAAACACAGACATACCACAGTTATCTCTCTATATCTTTACCTTGTTACTATTTTAATAGGTTTTTTAATGCCTTTATGTAACTCATAATTTACTCTCATCATTTACTGTGTCCATGTCAGGCACTAAAAGGGTCTACTGTGTTACCTAGTGAAGATAACACATTCATCAACATTCAACTCACCAATACTTTAAACCATTATCGTGTCAACATTCAATTATTCAAGATGCTCTATGGGAATGTAAGCTAATTTTTATACAAAGTTTCATTAGCCAAGTATTTCAGGGAGAAAAACAAGTTCAGAGCTTTTATTGTTAGCATATATTCTGAAGCCTAAGGTTAGATGCACTGCATCTATTTGGGAGGTGGGAGGTAAAAGTTAAAAAAAACAAAACTCCCATTCTAGAACTTCTTTGTAATTCACATCAAAATCAGGCTCATTTTCTCATTCACTTTGCAGGGAGGTGTGAAACCAGATGCTGTGATGAGATGGCCAACAGAATGGTGGTAAGTTATCCTAGAATGAGAAAATAACATGGAAATTTAGACATGCATAAATAAAAGAAAAAGAAATTTGGAAAAGAAAAATTGGAAAATCTCCCTTAAGTTCCCATGGAGCTTCTATATTTGAATGTTGACGCTTATGGATTCAGTGAGATCCAATGAATTGTATTTGTACTTGGATGTAAATTTTAATTTTACTCCCAGGTCTTTCATAGACTTGTTAATTGATCTGGCGCCATTAATCTGCCAGTCTGCATAAATGAAGGGGGGGGAGTCCTATTCAAATGAACAAACATCCTGAAATCTACCTGAGTCTGCATTAGAGTAGTGGGCTTTTCATTTTATTTCATACTGCTACTGTACAAAAGTTTTCTCTATCCTTTTACCAAGTGCCAGTAAGAATATTTCAAAATTGCAGATCTGCATGGTGAGTTCTTAAACACAAATGTAAGACATATGGAATGTATGGCCTGCAGATTCTGTTTCAAGCTATCTCTATCTTGTTGTTCAGTTGCATCTGATATGAGGAAGGATGAAAGAGAAATTCCAAATTATAAACGAAACCTATTCAAATGTATCACGCAGCACCATACAATTAATCTAAAATATTTGTAGGATCCTCTGTTAAATGTCTCATAACATTGGGAAGCTATGACATCTGTTGGGCAAGGGATTTGCAGACCAGACTTCCACTCTTTAGGAGGTTATTCAGAAACACAGTAATGTGAGAAGGAACATTATGTTAGAGAAAACTAATGATAAAAATGAATAAAAGCAATAAATGATGGAAGTAAACTTGCCCCAGAGTAAATGGAATGGTTCAGAACAGGCTCAGTATTGAACAGGAAGTAATGTGTGTGATAATACCTATATATGATTTAGGCATTTATGGAGAAATGCATAATGGAATACTTGTGGTGACATTAGAGATATGTTGGTTGGGAATGTCAATGTCTGTGTAGAGTATTTTTGCATGCAGAGGATGCCCAAACAAATCGCAGCAAATTCAAGACAGATTATATGAGACAATGGAGAGTATGGCCCAGAGGTAATGCTTCAGACAATCAATTGTATCTGACAGGAAAATGGAGTGACTCATATGTACATGTTATGTATAAATGTGAAGAGTTAAAGCAAGTAGATGAATTTATGTACCTTAAGACAGTGTTTATTCAAGATTAGAAGATGAATAGATAAGATTTTAAGATATGAGATGCTGGTAGAAAACAGTGGATAGTTAAACTGTCTGTTGTAAGGTATCTGTATTAAGATGTAGTGAATTACAGTGTAAATTAGATATTTTAATACTTCTTGTACGTCTTATGTCATGCTTTAATTCTTGTGGTTTCCTAGTTCTTGCTCCATTTCTGTACTGTGAAAATTCTGCTAACTGTTAAAGGGAATAGAATGATGTGTGTGTTGTCTGTGTGTGTGTGTGTGTATATATATTATTCAGAGGTGGGTGATCACCATAAAGGATGAAGGGAAAACAAAAAATAAAAATCTACCATGCAAATGTTAAGTCTAAACTGGGAAGTATATTATATGTGTGAGAGAGATAAAGATATATTATACAGCTTTAATTCTCAGTAGGACATGCCGTATTCATCTTTGAGCATAAATACTTGCAAAATGCTTATTGATTATGTGACTTAGTATAATGAGGTAGATAAAGGAAACATGGCACACAAGAAAAAATATAGAAAGCATTAATTTTCCTATGATTGCAGAGATATACTGTGGTGCTGGAAAGTAGGTCAATATTAGAAAATGTTAAGTTGCTGATGCTGAAATATATGAACTATGTAAATTGACCTGTATGAATAGTTGAGAAGAGATATAGAATCTATTTTTTAAAAATTGGATTTCACTATGCTGCTATTAAATAAATCCAAACAATTGGAAGACTTTCTTTAACCATGGAACCTGATAATTTATGGCTTGTTGTGTACCGGGGTGAAATGCTACCAGTTCAGGTGAACTGGTAGCGGTGGCATGTGGTTTGGCGAACTGGCAGCGGTGGCAACACAAAACTCCGCCCACCTGCCTGGACGTCATTACATCCTGGTTTTAACCAGGAAGTAACCTGTTTTTGACTCCCTGCGCATGCCTAGAAGGCTTTGCGCATGTACAGAGGGTCCAAAATCAGACATGAAGATGGTGCGCACGCTTGCTCCTCTTGCATGTGCGTGGGCAAAGCACGCATGGTGCACGCACTTCTGAACCGGTAGGGAAGGTAAGTAGATTTCACCTCTGTTGTATACCCATCTGAAATGAGTCCCAAAAAAGCCTTTCTTTGCTGGGACCATAGAGGTATAAATCTGTTTATATTTCTGAAGCTTTCAGTATGTCTGTCAGTTCTAGAAGTTGATAGAGGAAGTCTCTTAGTTCATTGTGTTTACACAATGAGGTTCTGCCCTGTCACATGAACAGATACAGTGCATGAAATTATTAAATGAGGCTACCCAGGATCTAGAGTGGTGTGTTATATAGAAGATCTGTATATAATAAAACTTCTGTGCAGAATTTTACTCTGGGAGAGCTTCATGAAATCAAGATTCCTGTGCTAATAAAATCCCAGATTATACTGGAACTTTAGCATGTTCAATTTATCAAGTGAAAGCCTCTTTCCTATAGGTATTAATACTACTGTATACTGACATTTGGAAGAGGACAAATGGCATGTATACAGCTTCCATATTGACTTTATAGAATTATAATATCTTAAAAAGGCTTATTTCTCATCTTAGTGTTAAATTGGATGAGGACTAGTTAAGGTGAGTGCAATGCAAAACAAGTGGACTTTGCAACTAAGTGATATAAATACTGAGAAAAACAGCAACAACCATATGTTTACACATACACACACACACACACAAACTCACATATAAGAATTTATGGAATACCAGTAATACAAAAGAGAAAACTCTGAAGTTGCATGTCAGGTATGCCTCCTTTCAGTACTCAAGAAAGAAAAAACCCAACTCCATTTTTATAGAGAAAGGTACTTTTACTGAGTATGAACTGAATGCAACCAAAGAAAAGCAAGGTCTGAGGCACTAGGCGCGAAAATCACATACAGAAAGCAGCCCCAAATCCTTCCCCCCAAGGGACCAGTCAGGATTGACCAATCCACATCCCCCCAAGGTGTCATGTGGGGTGCAGCTTCAGATGGCTCCATCCTTCTGGTATGCAAGGACGATTGACCTTGACTGGTTATCAGCATGCCTCCCAGCTGCAGAGAAAACGCTGAGGGAAACTTTCTCCAATTCACTCCCTGTTATGAAACATCTCCACCAGCTCACTTCCCCCTTCCCAACTACCAAGCCAGCTTCCCCTCCCCCCGTTACAATGGCAGCCATAGCAAGCAAGCAAGCAATATAGAAGCGGAGGCTGACATTGTATTTGTTTGTTGGGTTAAGTAATTACACCTACTTGACTTGACCATTAGAGTACAACCAGAATCAACGAGAAAAAGAAAAAATACTGAATATGTACTTCGTAATAATATATACGTTATTATAAACAGTGACTTCCTGAAACATATGCATTATATTTCAATAGAAATATAATGAAAAAGAACAGTGATTGTGTTAAACAATAAAAATACTGAAGCCAAATATGAAATGGTTTAGAATTTCCTACCTGAGCAGGGGGTTAGACTAGAAGACCTCCAAGGTTTGGTTCTGTTTTGAAAATGTAGTGTTTTGGGGGTGTTTAGAAAAGAAAAAATAGTTAGAGGGAGAAAGAATTATTCACAGCTATTACTAATGAGAAAGCAGTGAGGAGAGACAGAGCAGTGGGTTTTCTTTAAATAGAACGTATTACTAGAAATTAAACTATTTTAAATATCATAGTCTTGGATAACATAAAAATAATTTTCAGTTTAAAAATTGGATGAGTAATAAAATAGCTTTATGTTGTTAATATGAGCATTCTATTTTTATGCTTGCCCTGTTTGAGTGCAAAGATTTTGCATTAATGGAATCTCTGGAACATCTCCAGGCCTTTGACAAAAATGCTAAAAGGGAAGCTTAAAATGTCTGGAGATACAATCCTTGAGCCATTGGAACACATCCAAATAAAAAGGTTCTTCTCTTTGCAGTTAATATCTTTTTTAAATAATTTGTCTCCTAAAAAACAATGAATTCTTTTTCTCTGAGAACTGTCATTTCTAGTTAAAATATCTCACTTTCTTTTTTCAGAAAGTTTCTTTGAAATTAGTGATACACAACTACCAATTAAATATAATTTGGGATCAAATTATACAAATATACAAACTTTACTGTACTGAATTATAGTGGGATAAATAATACATTAAAAAGAAAGTAATACTTCTACATCTCACAAAGTTTTCATTCTGATTTAATTTTTCTTTTTATTACAACTAAGGCCAGGTGTGAGCTGTCTATGGTCCCCAGCCCCATTTTATTTTGGCCCCCAGTGGGGCCAAAATAAGGAAATAATTCACTAAACCTTCATAAACCTTAATTCGCTTTAATATTTCAAAATGAGCACTAGGAAGGTCTATCAGCATATCAAAAGTTACAATTATCAATTAGTTGCACACACAAAACAGTTTCATCATCATACTTTTGATCAGTTTTCTGGAAACCATTTACAACATACCTCAACAGCATCAACATATATTCTTAATCCCTAGAGTGAATTTATTTGTTTGTTTATTTGTTTATTTGTTTGTTTGTTTGTTTGTTTGTTTATATGCATGCCGCCCTTCTCCGGAGACTCAGGGCGGCTTACAATGCGTTAAGCAATAGCCTTCATACTTTTGTATATACCTGCTTAGTAGGGCTAAGCGGAACCCCTAAGCAGTGTTCTTTTTATACAAAGTCAGCTTATTGCCCTCACAATCCGGGTCCTCATTTTACCTACTTTGGAAGGATGGAAGGCTGAGTCAACCTTGAGCCTGGTGAGATTTGAACTCACAGTAATTGCAGGCAACTGGCAGCTAAGTGTTACTTAACAGCACTTTAGTCCGCTGCGCCACCAAGGCTCTAAACAATTCCAAGAGTTAAAACAATCCCAATTATGTGTTGGTACCATGTATCTTGTAGTTGGCAAGAAATAGGCAATTGTTTTTTGGCTTGCCTGTTGATGGTCTTTAGAGATCCTAGCTAGCAGATTAGCATACGCATGGATGAGATAAACCTATCTTTACTTTGAACAGGAAATGCTTCAGATGGCATGGATAGTAACCAGTCTAGGAATTCTTTATCTTACTAAGAAAGGTTATTATTGGCTGGGAAGGTAGGGTGAATAATTGGGAGTCTGTTTGGGGACAATCCTGGCGTAGAAGATTCCAACATGGAATGTAGAGATCAACAAAGAAATGAAAAAAGAAAGATGCTTTGGATACCGGAAGGGGAAATCATTGTCGGGCTGTTTTGTGAATACTTTTTTGGATGATATAAGCCTAAAGTAAGATATTGAATTATTTCTGCTGTGTGTGCTTTTATTAGAGTCACTGCTATGAGATGATGTGCTGTATAAATTGTTTAAATAAATAAATACATAGACAAATATATTTCAGTACTGTCCCAAGGTGTTTTTTCAAGAGGCAACTGGACTTTCTATTTTTCACTTCTCATCCAAGAAGCTTCTTCAGGTCCATAGATATTTCAGCACTGTGTTGAAGCTCTGACCCCTCAGCTGCATCTTTCTAGCCTTCTTCCTGTACTTCTGGTATGGCTAGCTGATGAGAGCTAAATAGCTTGAAATAGATCTATACTAGTCTCCCTTTATTTCTTTGTCAGTAAAATATAAATTCAACACAAAAAATAGTTTATCGCGAAAGCGACTACCTTCGAAGGCTCCTGAATTGGGGCTGAAAGGCAAAAGCAGAAGAGTATGCTCTGTCCCATATTTGGGTAGATCAGGTTGCCCTAATAGATCGGTTTCTCCGGAAAACACTTAATCTCCCCCCTGGTATAGCTGACAAAGCAAGGAGAGCCCATGGCCTAGAGGTTAATACATCTACCTAATATGCAAGTAGCCTGGGTTTGAATCCCAGAAAGTGCATGGCTAGCTGATGAGAGCTAAATAGCTTGAAATAGAGCTATACTACTATTTCTTTATTGGTAAAATATAAATTCAACATTCTGGCAGTTTTACTAAAGTAGTATCTTGTTGTCTGCTCAGCCAGTTGCTTTACTCTTGGATACTTTCACAAGAAATAAACAGCTATTCCTTAGCAAAGAAAGATGACAGGATATGGTTTTCTGATTTTCCCTCCCCCCTATTTCTTGGCTACATTTAAGCCTTTCCTATCCCAAGTTCTAAGAAAAAATCATATAGGAGTGTTTGCCACTGCAGTGCAATCACTAGTGTTTTTCTCTAGTTTTCCCACCTTTCCCAGTCCCATCCCTTCTAGATGGCCTCTGTTTCTCATCACTAAATTGAATAAGAGGACTGGATGGTGTGGGAATTTAGGTTCCTCCTCCACCTGCACACAAACCTTTTCAGATTAATGTCACCATTGGGTCAAGGATATCTTCTCTCCCTGCCACCACACGGCATTACCACTAATCATCAGATAGCTGGACTGGTTTGGCTGGGCTGCCACAGCTTCTTTACAACTGAACTTCTTAGCATTTTCTTTTGGAAGCTACATATCTGCAAGCCGGAATAATAGCACAGTTACAACTCTTCTGTCAACTCCATTCGCTGCTGGCCAAAATAACCAGTCAGTTTTCTTTAACATCTTATAGCTGCTCTGCTGGCTTCCTTTCATGTGGAAGATCTGTCTGAATCAGCTAAAGCCTCAGTTCATCTATCTGGAGCTTTTCATTCTTTCTCTCTCTGGGACTGGGTTACCCTAAATGAAGCCACCAGACAGCAATCCACGGATGCAATAAGAGCAGAAAAATAACTATATTTTGCTGCTCTAATTGTAATACTATCATTGTTAATAAAGGTTGTTAGCAGTGTTTAAACAGGTTCATTTTTCATCATCTAGTAGCACTCTTGAGTGTCTCAGCCTAGAGAAAGCTATTGGTTAAGGCAAAAAAGAGGTGACACCTTGAACATTTGTTATGGGTGCATGACAAAAATAAGAGTGACATAAATGCTGCAGTTGATTCCAGCTGGGTTGCTTATGGCCATCAAGCTGCAATTGCTCCATCTTGACTTGGTAGATATGCCTCCCTCCTTTAGAGAGGTTTCAGGAACAATTGTGTTCCTCTGGTAAATAACATTCCATTATTCCATATTTTAAATAATACTTTTTCTATTCATATATATTAAAAGTTCCAGTAAAGTTGACACTGACAGAGTTTTGTGCAGTTGCTTATTTTTATCTGCATTGTGGCATTTTAAAAATGAAGGAATACTTTTTTAAAGTTAAAAAATCTCATTGGAAAGCTAGAAATGTGTTCCTTTTAATGTATGACCAAAACCAAGAAAAACTATTTGCATTCATTTCAGAAAGAACATATCGTATTTTTTGGAGTATAAGACACACCTTCCCCCCCCAAAAGGGGGTAAAAATTTGGGTGCATCTTATACACCGAATGTAGCCCCTCCCACCCACTGGCCCCCACTCTTTGGCCTTTGCCTCCCAGCAGCAAGAAGCAAGCAGCAAGAAGAAACAGCCTATTTCAGCTTCAGCACAGTCTAATTAGCACAAGTTGATTGTCACCCACTCTCAGGTGTTTCAGGCTGCAGGGATTGCCATCGCCTATTGCTGCGCGGGCCTCTGCTGCTTGCTTGCAAGGAGGTAAATTGCTGGGAGCAATTTTTTTTTTCTTGTGCTAATCAAGCTATGCTGAAAATGAAAATGAAAGTAAAGCATGCTGTTTGCTGTTTGTTGCAATGAGGTAAAATTGCTGGGAGGTAGAGGCAGATTTCTTTTTCTTGTTTTCCTCACCAAAAAAGGTATGTGCGTCTTATAGTCCGGTGCGTCTTATACTCCAAAATATATGGGCAAATCATTTGTGCTATGTCAGGCTTCTAAAAAAATAATAACTTATGTTGTGCTACATCCTAAAACCTTTGATATAGCTGGTTTTTTTTCATTCTTTCTTTGTTTGGAATGTATTATAACTTTTTTCCATTTAGCCACTTTTTGTCAGGGTCTTTTAAGACCGTACTTAGCATGCAGTAGTACATTGTAGTATAGTAACAATACAATATAGTATACTTTTGGATCAGTGGGGTACTAGCTTTGTAAATCAAAGTTATTCCATCTTTTACTTCCTGGGCAGCTTTTTTTGTGGTAAAAAGAAAACAGAGGGAAAAAAGGGTTAGAAGTTGAAGGATGCTATCTTTTGTAAAATTCAAAAAATGGGGCAAGACTATTGTATGAGAAAAGCTTCACTTACAAGAATTCAAAGTGCTCTGTTTACCCTAGCATAATTTTCTTCCATGTGTCAGTCAATACTTAATTACTAACTTAAGGCCATCTTCATAATCAAAATGAATACAATGAATTGAGAAACATTTTCTAGACACATTTTAATCTGTGAATGTCTGCAGATGGGTAATTACAATTCTGTAACTTCTGCCAATCTATTTTTAAAACAAATTCAGCCTCAGATATTTTGAACTATGTCTCACTGAGCTCTGTGTGACTTTATGTAATCATTATCTTTAAGAGAGGATGATTTAATTACATGTTCTAATTGTTATATTTTTTATTCTGTTTAGGTGCAGAAGTGATATATGTAAATTTAACTGCTTATAATGATGGTCATTTGCAGTCATCATTCTGGATTGTGGATAAGCAACATGTGTACATTGGAAGTGCCAGTTTAGATTGGAGTTCACTGGGGCAGGTATTAGTTCTTTAAACTGCAAAATAAATTCTTTTAAAAATCATAATTAACTTGTTATGGAAGAAATAGCCATTGGCTTTTGTATATGTGGATCATTTATATTATGGTTCATTATTTCATTTCATGACATAACTCCAGAAATTGTACTGTTCTTAACTGAATCTTCTAAAATTAGATAAAGTAACATGATACAATAGGCTATATGGCAACCTCTACTACTATTATTAGTTTTATTAGCTTTGTAGCAGGGGTGAAATCCAGCAGGTTCTGACAGGTTCTGGGGAACCGGCAGTGGAAATTTTGAGTAGTTTGGAGAACTGGCAAATTCCACCTCTAGCTGGCCCCAGAGTGAGGTGGGAATGGAGATTTTGCAATATCCTTCCTCCGGGAGTGGGGAAGGAATGGGGATTTTGCGGTATCCTTCCCCTGGAGTGGGAAGGGAATGGAGATTTTGCAGTATTCTTCCCCTGCCACGCCCACTAAGCCATGCCCACAGAACCGGTAGTAAAAAAATTTGGATTTCACCACTGCTTTGTAGGCTCAGTTTCAATTACCCATGTACCAGTGTGTACATTATTCTCCCATGTATAAGGCATATAACTTGGATACAAAGCGTTTTTCCTCCAATAATCCTTCTATTTTTTCTTCATACTGCTGGTAGGAAACTCATTTAAAGAACCCTTTTGCAGTTAATAGTCTGTACGCAGAATAATTACGTCTGAGGGCAATGCAGCAGGTTTATAGGCTTATGGTCAACAATCAATGATGCCATTTTCTAGATCTAATGCTTTTGTCACTGTGGGTCTACATGCCTTTTGGCAGATACTAGCTTCTTCACTACTATGAAATGCAACAGATTGGATGACATTTTCCCCCAACATCAATTTCCTAAATAATTGATTGTTTGAAGTAATTCAGTTGCAGGCCCAAATGACCCTGGAGATAAAGAGAGAAAGAAACTGAGTGCAATGGGAATCCTGATTTTATTCCACTATTGCTTTTCTTTTCTGCATTACAAGTCATCAGGCAAAAGTATCATGTTTCCCCACATCTTCTAGATGACATAGGGAATGTATTAGGCTTGTGCAAGCTTCTGTTCAGCACATCTCTGTGAAAAGCAAGATGCCTCCAGTAAAGCATCAGACACAAGAAGTTCTAACTATTAAGGTGATGATAATCCAAATGGCTGCAATGCAGAACAACACTGACTGAAGAGCCAGACGAGTGAACAAAATGTATGGCCTTTCTAGATGGATATATAAATATGTCTCATCATGCCGTGCAGTTTCACATATCTGCTTTGATGGAATTATTTGATCAAATTACCTTCAGATGAAATCATTACATCTATTAGGCTACCACAGAGACAAAGACAAACATGGTTAGCGATTGTATCTCAACGTATCTCAGGGAATGAGGCTACAACAGATGGTTCCCAGACATTGAACAAATTGTAAATTTAGTTTACAAATAGATCAAATTAGATCAGATTTTGAGCTTTCAGAAGAGGAGACCTGGATTTGATCTTGCCTCAAAATCTCTAGTTTACTAATAACAGATGCCTGTTTATATTCTCTATAATCTTGATTTGCCATTCAGATTAACTACTAAACTAGTCAGGAAATCACTAATTAAACTCTGATATCCTGATAGCTACTTCACATGTGTTTAGCCATGGTTTTGTTTCTGTATGTACAAATAGTTAAATGCAAAAGTGAGTTTGGGCTTTTAAGAATATCAAAAAGGGAACCCTATGCTAGTTTAATCCAGTGTATTTTTATGGGCATTGTTGAGTCTTGATTTTGTTGCTGGCTTCTATTCTTTAGCAAGACTGTTTTTAAAAAATGTTTTTTTTTTGCATTGTTTGCTACCCATTTGCTTTTGTAGCCCTGTTACCAAAAGAAACAAGGGGCAATTCACAGTGTTTCCTATAAGTCCAACATTTTATGGCCCGCAGGCCATATCTCTCTGCAGGTTGTCCCAGTCCAGCCTGCACTGGCAGGCATTGGTGGTGGAGGACAAGGCATTATCGGCATTGGGTGGATGGGGTGTTGGCAACATTGGCAGGGTCTTGGCAGCAGAGGTGGGGTGTCAGCATTGGCAGCCTTCCACAATGGTTCCAGTTTCTCATGTGCCCCCTTGGGAAAATTAATTTCCAAGCCCTGCTCTAGGTGACCAGTAAAAATAATTTTGATTCTAAAAGAACAGATTAGTGCTGTTGTTTCAAAAGAGGGATAAACTCATGTATATAAAGAGCCTTCATAAAATGTGACAAGTGCTTTCATATGTTATGAAATTTAACTACTTTTTTCATAGTTGTAAAAAATAATAGCTATAAGAAATAGCAATAGCAGTAACGCTTAGACTTATATACTGCTTTACAGTACTTTACTGCCCTCTCTAAGCGGTTTACAGAGTCAGCATTTTGCTCCCAACAATTTTGGGTCCTCATTTTACCCACCTCGGAAAGGATGGAAGGCTGAGTCAACCTTGAGCCTGGTGAGATTTGAACTGACAAATTGCAGGCAGCCGGCAGCAAAAGTAGTCTGCAGTACTGCACTCTAACCACTGTACCACTGTGGCTCATATGGTTATATATGAATGATTACATATGTGAATTAAAAATAGCCTAATGAATATATTCAGCTTCTGAAGGGATAAGATTGTCAAAGCAGAAGAATGGTCATTTTTGCATATATGTTTAATATTGAAAGCAAATAATTTCTAACTTTACAGCGTCAAAGCACCCCTGAGATGATGTGCTGTACTCATATTTCCCAATTATCTTGTCCCACCTTGAGGGATCAGAATCTAAGTTTTAGGACTGTCTGTTCCTTATCATGTATTGCTCTTCTTTGGCACTAGAGCAGCCTTCCTTGCAGATTTGACATGCTAGTTGAGATTTATAAGAGTTAGTGGAATATACAGTATGTGCAGAGCATCATGTTTAATACAGAATGAATGAAGGTGATGCTAGAAACATAGTGTACTATGTTGACCTGCAAATGTGAACCAAGGAGAATTTTATAAATGAATAGTTTTCCAGGAATTGGAATTGTTGTGCAATCATTTAAACCTTATATTGTATATTCACTGTGTCAATTTTTATTATAAAATAATTTAAATTAAAATATAAAATAGGCATGTGCTGAAGCTCTGTCCTTCTCAGGATAGAATTTACTATTTGCTTACAAGCCATTTGTTATAATATGAGAACTGTCTTATTCTTTTTGCTATTTATTACTGATTATTTCCAGCACCAACAAATAAATGCAAAGGAAGACAAAACAACAGGATTCCAGTTTAGACTGAGGCGCTCAACATATGTGTATATATTTCAACATAAGTAATATACTTTGCAGCAAAAGAACATCTAATAATCACATCAACCTGTCATTTGAAGCTCTTATAATAGACAATGTGCCTAGTAATACATACTTTGATTTCACAGATGAAGGAGCTTGGCATCATCGTATACAACTGCAGTTGCCTGGTTTTAGATTTACAAAGGATATTTGCCTTGTATAGTTCCTTGAAATCCAAGAGCAAAGTTCCCCCCACTTGGTCTAAAAGACTGTATGCAGTGTATGGCACTAAAAATAAACTGCCTCTTAAGTTGAATGAAACCAAGTCAGAAATCTTTGTCTCAGTGAGTATTTTTGTTCTTGTTTTTAGATAATTTTAGTTGTTACCTGAATTGCTCCCCCCTAAAGTTATATCCCTAACATACTCAATATTTGCAAACCCAATAGTGCAATAAATTTATTTATTTATACACCAAACTTCTTAACCACACATTGCCCTCATAGATGCCATTAGCGTGTAAACATTGTTAGTGGGAAACAACATATTCCTGTAGTGAAGACTTGCATCTTTATGTGTGAGAAGGAAGTTTGTTGGTACTGATATGGGATGTCCTCGGAATCTACTATTTAATGATTTCCTTTTACCCAGAAAAATTCTGGCAGCAATAAGGAATAAAAATGAACTTAAAGGAGAATGTGATTCTAAGGAGGTGCAGATATATCTAATATATGCTTATTAGTAAAGCAATGTTAGGAACTGTCTTGGTGGTAATACAGTGGCCCTCCTATGAATTCTTTTGGGCCTATGAAAGGAGGCAGAAAATAGTACCTTTGTTCTAGGAGAAAATACATTAACCAGATCAAACACAGCTCTGTTACTGATAATTTTATTTATAATTATAACTAAATGCTACATCTTTCCCCTTCTCTTTCTTCTTTCTTTGCCTTTAAAATATTTCTTACCTTAGCTACAGCCTTACAATATTTCTTTCCTTAATAGATACTTAAATTATAAGATTTAGAAGCCAAGGTGCTATTATATTGATCAGGCTACTCACGTCACTAATCAGTTGTATTTTAGCCAAAATAGAAACAACTGCTAAACCCATTTTTTTGCAAAACAATCTTTCTTGGCTGCAGCCTAAAGTGTAATTTTCTCTATAGTATTTTATCTTGTAATCCTAAAATTGGCCCTGCAGGTGATCATAAGGAAAATGCTGGATATTATTATGTGAAACCGTTATCTCAATAACAAGGGGAATTATTAGAAAATTTCCATAAATTTGCTGAAGATAGCCTGCAGTTGAAAGGAAAGATTCTATTTCAGTTTAACCAAGGCACAGGTGAATCCCTCCAAGTTTGAAACTCAGGTCAGACACCTATCAGGGAATGTATTGAGCGTCTGAAAGCTGCCTTGATGAACATCAATATGTAATATTTCTACTCCTTTTTAATACCTGTTCAGTTACAGACATTGCTCAAGGACAAACGCTATAGAAGTATTTGACACCTAAGGTTATTGCTGATTTGAAACTTCTTCCCTTCTTTAAAAGGGAAATATGATTTCTCTAGGTGCAAGCTCATGTGTAGAATTATGGTGCTCCCTATTGTCCTACCCGAAGACCTGGAAGAACAATAATTTTTTAGTAATTTCCTAAATGTCATACAGGTGAGAGCCAGGTGAATATCTGGGGAGAATGTTCCAGAAGACAGGAGCTGCGACATAATAAATCTTGCACCACAACTAAAGCATAATTAATAGAAAATTATATTTTTGCCTTATACCATACCATTAAATATTTTTGGCTAATGGTATTACTGAAGTTTTTTTTATTTTTTTAATATGTTTATTTATTTTTATTTTACTCTGATGTGAACTCCCTAGAATCTTTTGATTTGAATTAGAAATGAATTCAATTACACAAGAACCCTTCTGGTCATGCAAATGGAATTATCTTCATTTTTTTCATTCCTGCCCCTCCAGCATTTACTCTGGAGTATCCCTAATTTATCCAGAGAAAATAATGAATTTTGTAGTTGCAAACATATATTTTTAATTATATTCAAGACTCTCATTACAGCTAATGGTGGATTTTGCAACTACATGATTTAAATAACTTCTGCATTATTTATTTAATGCAGAATAATTATGAATTCAACCAACACCCTTATTAGAGAAATCAGAGATAACAATTATATCCTGCTTTTCAGTACAGAAATTCTTTCATGGTAGCATATAAGTAACATAAAATATATCGATAAGGCATCATGATAAACACTATTAAAATATTAAAAGTTATACAGGCCATATTGTTACAGGTGTGAATACAATTATTTTATAATTTTACACACACACACACACACACAAAACTTGAAATTAGATCTATATTTCTGTTAATATATTTTTAACCTTCTCTCCACAGAATTCTCCAAAGCTCCTATGCCCTAAAGACAGGACTTTGGATACTGATGCAATCTATAGTGTGGTAGATAATGCTGAACAGTTTATATATATAGCTGTTATGGACTATCTGCCTATTGTTAATATAATAAATGAGACAAGGTGAGTAGACACCAGAAATCTTCATTATGTATTGTTATAATAATATAAATAAATATTATATTTTCTGAGAAAAGCATTTGGTAAGAACTCTCTTTCCAAGTTTAGCACATTCAGGAGCTTATGTTGTAGAGTGATTAAAATGTTAGGACTAAGATCTAGGAAAACCAATTTCAAACCTACCCTCAAGCATTCAAATTCACTGGATAACTTTAAGCCAACTACCTACTTCATAGGTTTGCTGTAAGAATGGAATGAAAGAACATTTCCTTATGTCTTCCCTGGAATTCCTGGGAGAAATACAAGATATAAATCTAACAAATAACTAATTTATTCTAATAGTACGTGCACTTCTGTTTCCAGAATTCCTATGATACTTGTTGGCTGGAAACTGTAGAAGATGTAAATCCAAACTAAACTGAAAAGTAGCAAGCCTGCAAAGGTTTAAAGATTTTGTAGATTTTGCTGAGCATGTCTGAGATTCAGTCACAAATCCTGCAAAAAAAAAAAAATCTTTCTATACAGTTCTATAGCTAGCATATTTCACTATGTTGATAAGTAACTGGTCATGTACTATCAAAAATGTAATTTATTTCCTAATTTTCCAACTTAATGTTTATTTTTAATACATCATTCATTCAGACTTGTTACCACACATTATGTTTTCAGTGGGAAAATATATAACTTGATTTCCTAATGTGACCTGTCAGTTAGAAGTGATTTCTAGCAGAATCACTAATTTCTTATGTGCACATGAAATCCTAAGGAAAAAGCAATCTAACCAGCCCTCATGTTCCTGAGTCAGTATAACAAAGGTGGGTTTCAGCAGGTTCTGACCAGTTCTGGAGAACCGGTAGCGAAAAGTTTGAGTAGTTTGGAGAACCGGTAATAAAAATTCTGACTGGCCCTGCCCCCATCTATTCTCTGCCTCCCAAGTCCCAGCTGATCAGGAGGAAATAGGGATTTTGCAGTAACCTTCCCCTGCCACACCCACCAAGTCATGCCTACCAAGCCATGCCACGCAGACCAAGCTATGCCCACAGAACAGGTAGTAAAAAATTTTGAAACCCACCACTGCAGTATAACCATGAGAAATTCTATATTTTTTCTATGCAAGAAAAAGAAAAGACACTACACTACTACTCCCAATTCTAAAAGTCCTAATAAATTTGATAACATTGCCGTTGGGCTTGACCCCTTGACTAATACTATTTTAAATTGTGACTAAAAAAAAGATAAAAATACCCTATTATATTACAGAAAGCTCTCCTATAACACTTCTATTTTAACTAAGACAACCAGGATCATTATCACATTCCTAGCTCTACTTTTATCCATTCTTGGACTTCCACTTCATTGTCTAGCCATACAGTTTGACCTTGACAAATGCTACTATATATTTTTGTTTCTCAAGACATTGATAAGAACTAACTGTTTCAATGTGAGAGATTGTTTGAGAGTCATGGTACTTCAGAATTGCTTGATTAGGGTTTTGTTTTTGTTTTTAAATCACAAATCCTGCCTTTGCATTTAAAAAAAAAACCTGAATAACATAGGCTACTTTTTTTTATAGGTATTGGCCTTTTTTGGATGGAAAGATCAGAGAAGCACTGATTCTACGCAATATTAAAGTGCGACTCCTAATAAGTTTCTCCAAAGAAACAAATCCCCTCACTTTTAACTTTATTTCATCTCTTAAAGCAATTTGCACTGATGTTTCTGACTGTAGTTTAAAAGTTGTAAGTATACCTCGTGTTGTTTGTTTATATAACTAAAACAATATTCTAGTACATTTCTTTAGCGATCGTGTTGAATCTCAATCATATGAATTCCAATGTAAATCCACAGAAAAATAAAACAGGGTCTTTTTTCCTCTTAATCTAATAATGGAAAGTGAGGGTCATTATTTCAAGTTTCCATATTCTCACTGCCTATTCTCTGCTCAGATTGTGTTTGCTTCCCCTCTTGCCAGTCAAGCACGGTTGCGATTGTGGTATCGGACATGGCATCGGACCTGGGTATTTGTGCCTTCTGCCACCAATAGCCTCCCACCGGCCATTATGCTCCCACAGAGAGGGACTCCTCAGGGTGCCGTCGGCCAGGCAATGTCGGCTGGCAACCCCCAGGGGGAGGGCCTTCTCTGTGGCAGCACCTGCCCTCTGGAACAACCTGCCCCCGGAGATACGCAGGATATCAGATCTCCGGGTTTTTCGCTGTGCCCTAAAAAACTTTTCTCTTTCAACAAGCAGGGCTGGCATAACCCCCCCCCCTTTCCTTAAGATTTTTTAAGATTTTAGATTTTTAAATTGTCCAATTGGGTTTTAGTTATGAGGTTTTTTAACTTTCGGCCAAAATTTATAATTCTTTTAAATTTTAAATTTTGTATTGACTGTTTTTTATTTCTGGCTGTGCACTGCCCTGAGTCCAGCAGGAGAAGGACGGTATATAAATTAAATTAAATAAAAATATGTTGATTCTTTGATTCTATGAATCTTTCATAATTTTCTTCATAATATGAGTGAAGTCATCTCAGAATATTGTTTCCTCTTTACCTAAAATCTAAAGAATTGTTCAGATGTATTGTTCAGTAATATAATTCCTCCTGTCCTATAGCAAAGTCCTAAAAAGAACTATTGTAAATCCCCCCCGCCCATGAGTACAGCATAGCTTTCTCTTGCATTTTAAAGAGGAAGGATTTGATTCTTTTAAAACTATAGTTATGTCCAATTTCAAACAAACTGTGTTAGGTTTTCAATGTGATTTAGGAAAACTATTTGTGGTTTAGGAAATTGCTTACTTCTCTAATCCAGGGAAAAAAAAGAAAGCTAATAATATCAATGAATTGTAACTGAAAATCTTTCGGTCTCTTACTTTGGACTGTACCAAAGTAATAGTGGGGAATTAGGGTATCAGTTTGAGGACATGCTACTTACTGCCCTTATGAATTACAGGTAGTCCTCGACTTACAACAGTTCATTTAGTGACCGTTCAAAGTTACAATGGCACTGAAAAAAGTAACAGTAACTGTTTTCCACACTTACAAGCATTGCAGCATCCCCATGATCATGTGTTCAAAATTCAGATGCTTGGCAACTTACTCATATTTATGATGGTTGCAGATCCCCTTTTGCAACCTTCTGACAAGGAAAGTCAATGGGGAAGCCAGATTCACTTAACAACCATGTTACTAACTAAACAGCTTGAATGATTCACTTAACGACTGTGGCAAGAAAGGTGGTAAAATGGGGCAAAACTCACTTAACAAATGTTTCACTTAGCAACAGAAATTTTGGGCTCAATTGTTGTCATAACTCAAAGACTACCTGTACTTACTGTTTACATAATCACAACAAGCAATAAAGTATCAAGCTTTTGAAAATCAACATGTCTATTAATATGGAAATTTTGCAAAATGCAATCACAACTCCTCTTTATATTTAGGTTATTTCATAATGTTTTTGTAGATTTTATTTTCCCTTTTCCAAATCTGATAGGTCAGCATGTTTAAATTTCAAATTCCTTCAGCAAAGTGGAGATTAGCTATTTCTAAGTGAGTTTTTTTTTTTCATTTAATTCAGAAATTCTTTGACCTTGAATCAGAAAGTGCATGTTTTATTAAGGAGCCAAAAAACTCTTCTCTTCTCAAGCTAAATCGCAATAAATATGTGGTGACTGAAAGAGCTGCTTATATTGGTAAGTAAAGAATTGAATGAGCCAGTTCCAGTCTGATTATTTGTATACTGATTATTTGTTAGCTTTGAATCAAGAATAACAGATTAAGTATAAAGCATTTGAAGAATGAAAACCTAATTGATATGATAATTTATATAAAATCTTGTTTTATTAGTAAACATTAGATTTGAAAAAATTATCATGTGACATAATCTGTTTACGTATGAAGCTAAGATTCTTATGGAGAAAGTAAATTCAGTCTGCCTCTATGTTAAATATAAAGTGTCAAAAGTGTTCAGCCTGAAGTTTAATTAAGAAAAAGAATTGTTCTCGAGGAATGTTTTCCAATCATTGCATAACTTTGATTGTTCTTTCATTTACCTTATAGGTAATTTTGACTGGGTTGGGACCTATTTTAATCAGAATGCTGGAGCTGGTCTTGTCATCAACCATGCAGATACAGGGAACAAAACCAGCATAATTAAGCAACTTAAAGCTGTGTTTGAAAGGGACTGGTATTCACATTATGCTAAAAGTTCAACAGCAAAGATCTCAAACTGTCTAATCTACAAACACAGCAAAGCAGCAGCCAATAAGTCTGCCATAAGCAATATGAACTGACGCCCCTTGTACTGCTCAGTATCACAGCCAAGGGAAAAATAGAGTAGGACTGATGCTGACTCCCACTTTCTTATTTATGGACAATAGACTTTTTTAAAAATTAAAAAAAAATTTATAGTAAAAAAGCACACTTACATAAAATGTTCTTTAAACTATATTCTGTATACTGTATTATTTACAAATGTTAGATTTGTTACTGCTGACAATGAATGTCTTTTCAGCTTTGCTGTTGATTTGGACATATCTCATTCATGTTTAAAAGCATGCTGGATTCTTCAGTTTAAAGGTTATTTCTACCTCTCTCTGCTATATAGTAAAATGTATATACAAAGCAAGTTTGATTATGGAAAAAAATTCTTAGAACAGTTTATAGTAAGTGCAGATTTCCCTCAATCCCACAATTTAAGTACACACAAATAGTATATTCCCAGTTTAAGATACTGATTGTCTACCTGAATTTATAATACTATGTCCAATCCATTTATATTTAATGACCTATAATTACTTGAACCTCTAAAACAAAATTGTAAAGGGAATAGTTCTAATCAACCATAACCATTACCTTCTCCCAGTCAAGCACCGATTTACTTCGATTGTCTGATTTTTTTAAAAAAAAACATGCTTTAATCTCTACAAAATGCATTTTTAGTTTTTTAAATATGACACAACAGTAGGTTGCATGTAACTTTACCTGCCATACTGAAGCAAAATACTTGTCTCTGTGTAAAATCGTTTCTGCAAAACTAAAGCTTACATTTATGTTGTGAAGAAATGGGGAACAATCCACTAGGATGGTGTTTCTCAACCTTGGCAATTTGAAGAATTCCCCAACCATTTCAGTAGGGGCTCAGAGGCAATTCACCCATTCTTTCCTTCCCAGGCAGCCCACAAGGGAAGATGAGCATTCATTCATGCATGCCTCCCTCTTCATCTTCCATGTAATCCATTAAGCAACCCCTGATCTCAGTATCATTCTTAGAGAGTCCCATGGAAACCCTCTTGATGTCAGCAATTGTGATGCAAATGAATTGTGATATGAGGTTTACTCAAGCTTCTGATAAGATACTGAGAGATCTTAAAATGAAGTCAAAAGTTAAAATGACCTTGGCGGTAGTTGATGGTCGAATATCATGTTAACAGAAAAGGGCTTTATTTTAAAAAAAATATGGTGAGTTCTTCTGTTATTTAAGATGTTTATCTTTACTGTTCATGGAGAAATAATTGTTCCCACTTTAACATTTTCCAGATAAATATTCTTAGACTAACTTTTCTAACATTTAAATGACTTTGTTTACTGGTGTTTTCTTTTTTAAAGCGCCAACTATAACAATGTCATTTGGGTACCTCTTTTTAATAATTACAAATCCTTATAGATTTCTAAAGCTTACAACATAATCTGTAGAATTTCTGATTATAAAGTGGATTTAATTTTAAATTTTTAGATTTTGAGAAAGAGAAGCAGACTAATTAACATGACAAGATAATTTTTTTGTAGGCAAATGTAATATTTTGCATTCAAACTACTTAACTCTCTATTAGCAAGCCTATAATTAGTATTTAAAGTATTTTTAAAATAAATTTGTACTAAACTAAAATTAATCCCTCAGTTTCCCCTACAAAGTGAAAATCTAGGAAAAATAGGGAAGCCTTATATCATAGTTCTAGAGCAATGTTTGCATGCATACAATTATATTTTTAATTTGTGGTAATTATAACAGCCAGTCTGTTGTGATAGGTTGGAAAGGTTGCTCAGAAGCTGTATTTCCATGTCACGTTCTGGGAAATTCTATAAATTGTTATGAGTAGCCATTTGTCAAAAACTCATCAGTCCCATTCACATTCTTTCACTATAGATATAAGCTTCCAAATTTCAGCTTGCTTAATATTGAAGGCAAGGATTCAGCATTGATAAATTCAAGTACTTTCTTCTGGCTGAGCAGGAAGTTTATTATATTTTTTGGAGTATAAAACGCTCTGGACCAGAAGATGCACCTACCTTTTTTAGTGAGGAAAGCAAGAAAAAGAAATCTGCCTCTGCCTCCCAGCAATTTTGCCTCATTGCAACAAACAGCAAATAGCCTACTTTAATTTCATTTTTGTTTTCAGCATAGCTTGATTAGCACAAGAAAAAAAAATCTGCTCCCAGCAATTTACCTCTTTGCAGCAAGCAGCAGAGGCCCGCGCAAAACAGCTAGGAGTCGGGAGGCTGATCCAACGGACAATCAACTTGTGCTAATTAGGCTCTGCTGAAGCTGAAATGGGATGTTTCTTCTTGCTGCTTGCTGGGAGGCAGAGGCCAAAGGGTGGGGGCCAGTGTGTGGGCGGGGTTACATTTGGTATATAAGATGCACCTAAATTTTCACTTTCTTTTAGGTGAATTTTTTTACCGAAAAATAGGGTAATTTGTTTGAAGTGGAAAGTGAAAGCACCAACTTTCAGAGCTAGCTGATACGATATATGGTAAGGGTTGCAATGATGTTGGAAGATGAACAGAACACCAAAAACTTTTAGACTATTCATACAGTCTCTTCATATCAGTCAGAAGCAATGGTGGGATTCAAGTAATTTAACAACCAGTTCTCTGCCCTAATGATTTCTTCCAACAACCAGTTTGCCAAACTGCTCAGAAAGTTAACAGCCGTTTCTCCCGAAGTGGTGTGAACTGGCTGAATTCCACCACTGGTCAGAAGTAAACTGACTTCAGCAGGGTGAATGTGGATAGAATTGCACTGTAAAGCTTTCTTTTATACTGATTTCCTAAGGTTGGAGTTCCACAGGGACTTGGGAGAACCTCTGGCTAAGATTCTGTGCAGTTTGGAGAACCCCCAAATCCCACTCCTGGCTGGCCCCTCCCACCCTGCCCTACTCCTCTCAGGAATCCCCACACAGCCCATTTTGGATGCAGGTAAGTGCAGGGCGCATGCAGAGGCTTGGGGAGGCAAAAAATGGGCCTACCAGAAGTTCGGGAAGGCCAGAAATAGCCCATTTCTGGCCTCCAGAGTGCTCCTGGTGCCTGGGGAGGCCGTTTTCGCCCTCCCGGGGGCTTAAAGAAAGCCTCTGCAGCCTGGGGAGGGTAAAAATGCCCCTTCCCCCGCTGTGGTGCAGAAGGCAGACATGGCCATGCCCACCATGGCCATGCCCACCCAGCAACCGGGCAGAGAACCCCTTGCTAAAATTTTTGAAGCTCACCCCAGCATATTCTCCTCCTTTTGTCCATCACATCCATTATTTTAGTCCAGAATTTTTATGTTCTAATGATGCTGAGCTCCTTCTAGCAGTGATTGTGATTTCTGATAGAACCAGAATATTTGTAGTTCAGGGTTGAAATGAGGACGGCCTTGGTGCTCTCTGAGCTTAGCTGTTTTCTTGCAGACGCTTCATTACCCAAACTAGGAAACATTGTCAGTGCACTGATGATGTTCCCTAGTTTGAGTAATGAATTGTCTGCAAGAAAAAAATGAAGCTCAGAGAGACCAAGGACCCCTCAGCCTGCAATTTACTTATAGAAAAACCCTTAATAATATATAATTCAGTCATCGTTTTTAATGTTTATTGAAACAATAGAGGTGTTCATGCACAAAATGTGCTTTGTTTCCTGCACAGAACATAATAATTTACAAGAGCATTGTGATTTGCAAGTTTTGTCATGGATGCCTGATCTATTTATTTTTTACATATCTGATATCACAATGTTTCCCATAAATCTGGAATCCAAAACAGTTTTGGATTATATGGACATAGCATGTGATATTTTCAGGGTGCAAAAGTCAAGGGGGGGCAGCTAGATAATTATAAATAGATTTAGAAAAACTCTTAACTTTTTGTTGCCATTAACTAACTGATCATTGGTCTGAAGAGTCAGGTTCTTTAAATATTTACCCCAAAAAAGAAAATTTATTTTGTTGCCCGGTGGAATCCACTTCCTACTTCTACAGAAAAACAAAAACAAAAAAGTATTGTGGTTTCTATATGAAAGAAAGCTAGACGTAACAGTTCAGAGAAATAGTGTCTCTTTGCTGGCTGCCATCCATGCTAAATTCAGATTGCTCAACAATTTTGACACTTGAAGTGCTACAGAAAATCTGCCACAACCATCAAACCAACTTCAAAAGCTTTGCAGCAGAATGCACCACTAGCTGCATCACAGAAATATATGGTTGGAAGTCACCTAGTCTAGCACCTTCCAGAAGCCTCAGATTCCCACCAGATGGCTCTGTTTAAACACTTCTGTGCAGTCCACAGTGCACAAGAGGATGCATGCATACTTATGTACAAAAGAATTCATAATGCAGAGGGTACATGGATGGATATACAGTGACACATACACCACAGCCAATACTCCAAAAGTTAACCAACCAGGAGTGAAATGCTACCGATTTGCGCGAACCGGTAGTGATAAAAACTACCGGTTCAGGTGAACCAGTATTAAAAAAAAGCTACCGGTTCAGTCAAACTTGTAGTTGGCTACCGATTTGGTCAAACCAGTAGCTTAAAAAAGCTACAATCTGACGATCACCTGTGCTGCACGGTTTAGCTAAACTATGGCACGGTTTACCTAAACTGCAGCCACAGCTGATCCCCCCCTCGCTGTTCTACTTAACTTCCCAAGCTTCCTTTTTGGTGCATGCTGCTTGCGCATGGATGTGCAGTATGCACCAAAAGGAGTCTTGGGAAAGTAAGTAGAACAGTGAGGGAGGGATCAGCTGTGGCGTGCAGTTTAGGTTCGCTAGAAAGCAGGAAATCCTGCTTTCTACCAAAGCTAAACCCCGCGGCACAGCTGATCGGCGGATTGTAGGTTTTTTTAACTACCAGTTCGCCTGAACCAGTAGCTTTTTAAAAATGCAACGTGTGTTTGGTGTGCACTGTGCATGCGCACACAACGCGTGTTTGGTGCGCATGCACACACACACCGCGTGCTTGGCACGCAGCATGCATGCGCAGCCAGCAAACCAGTAGCAAACCGGTTCAGATTTCAGCACTGTAGCCAACCACACTGAATCTCTGATTTTTTTAATTCATTCAATATTCTTTTTTTAAAAAATCCCAAGATAGAGTCAAACCAAAGTAAACTGTTTGTCTATAACTTCAGAAAAAACAATGACTTAACTACATTGATGATCATTTGCTGTGTTTAGCTATTGTGGAGCTATCAGAATGCCTTGCGAATCATAATAATTAGAGTCACTGACTTCCTGAATCTCCATTAGGAAAGCAGACTGGGGGTTGTGGTGTTGGGACAGATGGAACTCAGCATGGTTCTGATGTAGCACCTGCCTCCTCTTCACATTCTTTCATCTTCATGGAGGGGTAGGTTGGCTGTTTGAAATGTCAGCAGCGTCCTATATTTTGCTGTTGTGGGGAAAGAGTTCCTCCTCTAGCAACCTTCCCCTCATCTTGTCCACAATAGTACAAAGTAGAAGGCACCACTGCTGGTTCAGTAGGCGAGGTACCAAAACCCAGTTTCCTCACTGGTTTTTGACACCCACCCACCCCATCCTTTTTTGACAATAAAACTTGGCTTGGCTCACCTTCTGACTGGCCTTTCTTCCTCATCTGTTTATTCAGTGGATTTTTAATAGGGGATATTTCTTCTCTTCCTGGATACATTATTCTAGACTAAATTGGCTCATTCATTTTGTATAATATTTAAAAGTTTAAAAAATTATCACGATGAGCATTTTTTTTTCTATTCTGACCTTTAGAAAAGCATTTCTTTCCTGAGGCCTGGCTATAAAGTAATAATCTCATGAAAAATTGTTTTACAAATGAACCTCACATCTTCATAGTTTATTTTTATGATTAACCAAGAAAAAAATATTAAGAGCCTTCAGGTCAATATATAGGAAGCATACATGCTGCTCCATATCAAGTCGTTGATTTAGGTATGAATTGTTTGGTTTTTGCTTTGGCAAGTATATATTGAGGAAACTGTTATGACAATACCCATGCAGGAGACTGCACTGAAAATAAACCATATTTATGAGATAACTTTAGCCAAGATCTATTGTGAATATATAAAGAAGGACCAAGCTATACTATAAGAAGTCCAGTTAAGAATTGTTCTCCTTAATTCTTATATAGGCACTATAAAGATAATTTTAATAAATACAGTACATGACAACTCAAAGGTACTCAGATTGAAAACTTGAAAGATTATACAGTTAATTGCATTGATTTCTCCATCTCAGACTTATAGGTATGAAACAATAATTCAACACTTTAATTTGACAGAATTCTTGATTTAAGCTTCATAAAATAATGTTCCGTTTCATTCCTTTTTATCCTTTTAATTTTTCTTTAACCCTTGTCATGAAAATATCATCTTTGTGAAGGGCACTTTTCAGACTATTTAATATATGACTTTTAACTTATTTCATTCAAAACCCAATCACACACTTAAGCCTTGTGTATTATTTATATTGGACTTATTTCGACCTTTTAACATTTGACTTTATTATATAAAACTTTCATTCATTCATTCATTCATTCATTCATTTCTTCATTCATTCATTCATTCATTCATTCATTTGGCCTGACCCCATGCTGGTTTTAAAGTTTTTGTTATTGATTTTAATTCGAATTTGGGCCAAATTTATTTAAATCATTTTAATTATTTTTAACTTTTGTATACTGTGTTTTTAGTTGGCTGTTCACCGCCCTGATTCCGAAAGGAGAGGGGCGGTATAGAAATTTAAATAATAATAATAATAATAATAATAATAATAATAATAATAATAATAA
>WNWU01000005.1:25772966-25784973 GCA_012654045.1 Ptyas mucosa | reverse complement strand
AATAATAATAATAATAATAATAATAATAATAATAATAATAATAATAATTTATTTATTATATCCTGCCATTATTATTTTTATAAATAACTCAAGGTAGTGAACACACACCTTGAGTTATTTATAACTCAACTTCAACATTCATTATCATAATTAAAGAAAAAGAAAAGGCCAGAAAATTATGTTTTGACTAATGTGATCAAACCAACTCCCCCAAAATGGTCCATGTTGTTTACAAGAGTGTGATTTTGTTTCTTTCTTTTTTAACACCTCCATTCCTTTAGCCATAAAAGATACATCTGTGTTAATATGACAGGTACATAGGAAGACAGATTATCATTTGTGATAATCTGGATCATTTTTGCTTATTCATCTACTGTTATAAATTTTAATGTCAATCCTACCTCAGTAAAAGATACCTTTCATAGTTGAATAATTACCATATTAACATGGGATTTAAAGAATAGGTTGATATGGATGTTGCATTTTGTTTATTATCCAATAAATAACGGATTCCACTATCAACAGTGGTGGGTTGCCCCTGGTTCGCACCGGGTCTACAGAACCGGTAGTAAAACCAGCAGAAGGCTCCGCCCACTGACCCTGACATCATGAAAACACTTCTGCGCATGCGCAGAAGCTTCTGCGCTTGTGCAGAAGAGCGCGTGTGTGAGTGGCCCCATTGCGAACCGGTAGTAAAGGCAAGTAGAATCCATCCCTGACTATCAACATGTTTTCAATGGGGTGCTAAATTAGAAAATAATGCCGAGGGACCCCTTGCTTAGGAGTTTGAACTTTATAACCCAGGACAGTTAGGAAATCCTCATGCCATCTTTTTAGAGACAAATAAATCCACTTTTTGCAGTGGTCAGAATCATTATTTTGAAAATGATAGAAACAGAATTTAGAAGTGGCAGGAACAGAACCCTATGTGTGTGTGATACTTTCTGTTATCAAAGAGTAGAGAGGTCTACACTCTTAAAATCACATGGCTACCTTGTTCAGTAACTAGATGTGGGAATATTTTTCTCTAAAGCTCTGTTTGGATATGTAATTGTAACCAAGGTTGAAGTATCCTGAGCCATCTGCTGACTAGGAACATTTTGGAGCAACCCTCAGTTCTTTCAATTAAAACTGGACACTATAATAAAAGTAAAATGGTCTAGAGCAGGACTGTCAAACCCGCAGGCTGCGGGCCTGATGTGTCACGTGCTGGCCACGCCAGCGAAGGGGAAATAGTTCCGATATGTCACATGACGCCGCGAGTTTGACACCCCTGGTCTAGAGTGTTACAGGAATTCTCATAGAGGGAAAAATATGAAAAAAAAACAATAATTTACCCATATAGTTTATTCCTAGTTTGACATTTCTTTATGTGAACTGATAATCAGAGGAAAAGGACAGCTCTGCTTTAATACTTTAGATACTTGAGATAAGCCTTACCAATTTCCCAAACAAGAGTTCCTTGCATTGCTTAGACCTGCTATGGTCTTGTTTTTTCTAGTGCACCTGTGGGAAATGTAATTTGCAAAAACAAGTTGCTACAAATTATATCTACCTTGTATTTGAGCAATGCGCTTTAATTTCCAAAGGCTGAACACAAGGCAATTGCTGCATGCTTATGTAATTCAGTTTTATGATATGACTTTGATGAATGCCTATGCACCGTAACTGCTTTATTACAAGAATATTCAATGTTTTATACTCCTCTTTTTTTAAAAAAAAAAGTATATATTGCATGATTCCATAACTGTTCTGTTGTCTGCATAAAATACAAGCAACCAAGCAATGTGTGATGTTAAGAACATAATAATTACAGTCGTTAACGTCAATCCATTACAAGATCTAGATGTTACAACACTTTAGAGGCAGATGGGAGACAATGTAATAGGAAGCCCGTTTCAGTAGATAGTGGGCTTGGTTATACATGAGTCAGTAATCAGTATGTGTTTGTTACACCATGTACATATGGAGTTAGAGGCCTTAGCAAATCCTGGAGACACTTGCATAATTCAATAGGGCTTTGAATAAATTAGTATTGGCAGAATCATAAGGATAATTATAAAAATATGGGATTTGTAGAATAACCCCAAATACAGCGCAATTCTTGTTTTGTTTTGTTTTGTTTTTTTCTTTTGAGGTATGCTGGTGGAAGTCCATTTTGTCTTTAAAAAAAGGAAATGAATAAAACCAGCATTGCCTAAATTTGTGCCCTGCAGATATATTAGGATTTAAATTCTGCAAGGCTCGTCTGGCTGAGCTGTAGTCTAAATCTATGAGGGGAAATATATTTTTGAGGACAGCTAATTTAAGTAATATTCTTCAGTGTTCTCATTCATGCAGGGCATGGTGGCTATTTTTCTTGGCATTGTAAACAGTACACACTAAACAATACGATGAACATTAAACGGAAATGCATACTAGAATATTTGCTAAAATTATTTTCATTTCACTGTTGCAAAAAGATAATCCCAAATCAAGGTAGGCTTTCTATGGTGAGGAACTCTTGAAAATATTAAGCATTTAAAGACATTCCATAGGATGGAAACTATTGTTTTGGTTGACCATTAGTTTGGGTTTTCTGTCACTGAACATCAGGCTTAGGAGCAATGACTGGCTGTGAAGTGGGCCATTGTTTAGAGCAGAACTCCCTATTTTGGAGCTCTCAGTTTCTTGGAGGACTCCTACCATCTCATTTAATATTGTAAATTGCCCAGAGTTACCCTGTGGTAAGATGGGCGGCCAATAAATTGGACAAATAAATAAAGAAATCTCCAGCACAATCCAAATGGGTTAGGACTGAAGAGAGAGATAATTCAACTTCTCTGGGGGAAATCACATTGGGAAAACTGATTTACAATGTTACTAAATGTAACCAAAGATAAAATACTTGATTATTTGTTTGAACCTAAATGGGAATACCAAAGGGATGGATTGATATAGAAATCTCTTTTTATCGTATTTCATATTTAAAAATCATTAATTTAAGTCTCCATAAAATTAGAATTCGTGTTTGAAAGAAACTTCATGTTATATTTATAATGCTAATTATAAGTTATATTTATAATGCATACCAAGTTGTCAATTATATAACACTAATGAAATTATTGTATATTGCATTAATTTAAAGCTGTGTAAATATTACTTTTTAATGCAATTGTTATTAGTTTTTCTCATAACTTTGTTATATTAAATTCCTGATATTACCCAGAAGGTATTTCTCATAGCATGTTTGATCCTTTGTTTTATTTTCAGGTGCAAATTTTCAGGCTAAGCCGACTAACTTTTTATTTCACAGAAATAAAAGCAACATGTTTCAGTATATCCCAATGTCTTCTCTGTCATTGCCAACATCTTGCAGTGTTACAGCTGAATCTCATCAGAAACTGTGTAGAGGTACTGTTAAAAGGCATAGTGTTTTGTGCTATAAAATATACCAGCAAGTCTCCGGAGAAGGGCGGCATATAAATCAAACCAATAAAATAAATAAATAAATCTCCTAAGAGAAACATGGAAAGCCAGTAGAAAGAGAATGAAATTATGGAAAAGATTGTGATTGGTTTATGTTTTTTATTGAGCTCTTGACAAGTATTCCTTCAAATTGTAGTTTTACAATTTTCTCCAAAAAATGTTAGCTGAGATAACTTAAATCACCCACTCTATACAGCTGGATTTTAATAAATTCCATCCATGTTTCTATAGCATTTAGCAGTCTTTGGCTTCTTCCATGTTTACACATAAACTAATTGCCATCAAATTGATGGAACCTTCCTTTTTCTTTCTTTCTTTTTTGTAAAAAATAACCCATCCACTAAAAATGCTTCAAGCAATTAACCCTTAAGAGTGATATAATTTTCTTTTCAAGTCATGTTTACCTATACTCATAAACCCAAAGACGATTGATGGAAAATCACAAAGGAAATAAGAGACTTGGTCTTTGCTGTCATACTGTATAGTGCTATTTTATTGCACAAGTTTGCAAAAAAGTCAGCCCAGCTCAGTGAAATCTATTTTGAAGTAAGCGTGTATAGAACAGCAGCTTTAATCTTTCCAAGATCAAATGCAGCAGCATTAGATAAATGTGTCACTTTCTTCTTTTCTGCTCATTTGTTTGAACTTCCAGTGACAGGCTGAGTCACAGACAATAAGCAAGGCATTCTTTCCTGAGCCAGTGGAACAACTACAGAACATTGTTTTAAACTTTGGACTTTACAGTGTGCTTGGGGCCCCTTTTTAGCTGCTATTTCTGTAGTTTTAATTGCAAAGCATACAGCTAACACTTTTTGCTATTCCAGGAGTTCTTGATAAAAGAATGTAGAACAAAAGGTGATTCTGAATAGGCAGCTTTGCATTTTAATTTCACTTCAATAATGGCAGCATATGACGGCTGAAATAGTATAGAATTGTTTCTGCTGGTTTGAAATTAAATGCATTTACTTGGGGCTAGGCACTTATATAAACTGATGTATTTAAAAATACATTATGACTGGTTAGCTATCCTCAACAATTATTAAAATAGGAAGAGAGAGATGTTCTAGGGAAAAGGATGTAAATCCACTGGGTTCAACACACCTTCTTGTCACTTCTTATTTTCTAGGGAAAAAACTTGGGTTGTGAGGCCATGAGGTTTAGCCAGTGGTGAAATCCAATTTTTTTTTACTACTGGTTCTGTGGGCGTGGCTTGGTGGGCGTGGTGTGGCTTGGTGGGCATGGCAGGGGAAGGATACTGCAAAATTTCCATTCTCACCCCACTCCTGGGGGAAGGATATTGCAAAATCTCCATTCCCACCCCATCCTGAGGCCAAGCAGAGGTGGCATTTGCCGGTTCTCCAAACTAGTCAAAATTTCCACTACTAGTTCTCTAAACTGCTCAAAATTTCCGCTACCAGTTCTCCAGAACCTGTCAGAACCTGCTGGATCTCACCCCTGGGTTTAGCTCTCATTTTACAGAAAAATATTACAAAAGCCTCCCTATTAAAAGAATATGGCCAGCTTTTGAAAGTTATTTCTAATCAGTCTTGGGCAAAGAAATAATTTTCACAGATGCTTAAGAGATGTAATATTGGGTATCTCGTATATTTCAGAGGAAATCACATTCTGGAGCCAATGAGATGTCCATAACCACTGCAGCAGATTCCAGAAAACACTCTGAGGTGACAATACTCACTAAGAAAAATATTTAAATCTTTATAACTGTCACTTTCAAAATTCAAGACATGGTCTCTGACCCATTATATGTACATGTGTACATGTAGTCTTCAACTCTGGTGGTTCAGCAGACTAAAGCAGTGTTATTAACTGTTATTAACATCAGCTGTTGCAATTACTGCAAGTTCAAATCCCACCAGGCTCAAGTTGACTCAGCCTTCCATCCTTTCTAAGGTAGGTAAAATGAGGACCTAGTTTGTGGGGGCAGTAAGCTGACTTTGTATAAAATATACAAAAGTATGAAGGCTATTGCTTAATGCATTGTAAGCCGCCCTGAGTCTCCGGAGAAGGGTGGTATATAAATCAAAATTAAAAAAACAACAACTTATGACTGCTCACTTAGTGACTGTTCAAAGTTACAACAGACCTTGCTGTTGTAAGGCTACAATAAGCATCAGGCTTACTGACACTGTGCCAGTCTGCTGGCCAGAAATGGTTTGAGCCCAGCTCTGTGAGATAAGAGTGAGCTCCTGTCGCTCGATCGTTCACTCTTCCCCCCTCCCCCCCAGCATTTCGAAACCATGCAATATTAAAAATAGATAAGCGTGTGCCACTTCTGTGGGAAAAACCTAGCTGCATTTGTGTGTGAGGATAGCGGAAGCCAGTGCTGGACCTGGCCGCACATGAGGCATCACAACATGACGCGAGATGACGCGAGACCGGCGATGGAGCCTGAAAAGCCAGCAACCTGAGAACTACTACTTAATCAGTGTAAAGGTGGTTCACCCCCTGCAGTGTGATGCACCAAGGATAGGCACATAAGCGCCAAAACCAGTATGAACTAGCTCGGGGCTGCATGGGGTATCTAGCATGTGTAGATTTCCCTGACATTGTATGCCATATGCTAAATAAATAAATAAATAAATAAATAATCCACATTCAGAATTCTAATACTCACCCATCCTCACAGTCACATGATCACATTTTGGATGCTTTGCAGTCAGCCCACATTTACAGCTGTTTGCAGCATCCTGCAGTCACATTTCTGAGTTTAACAATGGGTTTGGATTCTTTTTGCTGAAACCAGCATTTCTTTCCAGTTAACCATTTATCGACTTCTTGGGAGCCTCAACACTCGAAGCTGCAGCCTGCTGTCAACAGAAAGAATAGACTGTGTTCGTCCTCCTCCTTCTTTTTCCCCAAACTGAAGAGAGGAAACTGATACGTAGGCATAGCATGGAACTTTCATAATAAAACCTATTTGGCATTTAAGCTTTAAGCATTGGTCTTTAAATATTCAGTATGCTTGGTTCTGTTCTTCCTATTTTTACTAACTATGGATCCCAGTGAATGAACTGGGAATGAAGATTCCAACAGGAGGGTTATCTCAACTTTTCCCCACAAGATTTATACACTAATAGATTTCAATCTTACATCCATCAAGTATACTTTTGACTAACATCTATATACTAATAGGCGTTGGCCAAATCATGGTTTTGCCAAGGCCCTGCTCTGACACCAGAGATAACCAGACAGTTTCAGTACATGAGGTGATCCATATAAACACGTTTATTTGATTCAAAATCACCCATCCTGAACCTTTCCTGCACTAAGGATCTGGAATGTAAAAAGCAAGCATCTGTCGGAGCATCTTTCAAGTAGAGTACAGCATTAATTAGGCCGTTTCCCTACCGTTTTCCTATGTGGGTTCCTTGGTGCTCCCTGAGCTTAATTGTTTTCTTGCAGGCATTTCGTTACCCAAACTAGGTAGGATCATCAGTAACCCCAGCACTTACCTAGATGAAACATCTGCGAGAAAACAACCAAGCTTAGAGAGCACCAAGGATCTGTCATTTCAACCATCATTCAGCATCCAGAAGAGCTCATGCTTCTCTCACCAAATGTGGGTACGGATTTTTAATTGAGACCATCAGACTAATGCTTCAGAAATCTGGATGATGTACAGAGGGCAGTATTTCTTTGCTGCCCTCCAGATTTCTACAGCCAGATCTGGCAGAGTTTTCTTTTCAAAACGTGTTATCTACCAAGTACCAAGCTTGCAAATGCTTGTTGCCTAATTAAACCTCTGAAAAATGCAAAAATTGCAGCCAAACTACAGAACTATTAAAATGCCAAAATGTTCCCTTTATTAAAAAAAAAGTCAGGTATGAAAATTGCCATAAATGTACAGAAGTTATTCTGCTTCCTTTGATTTCAGTATGCATCATTCCTTGGCATTCCCTGGCATTCATTTGCAGAAGGGGGGTAGAGAGAGAAATAGTTTCAGCATTTTAATGAGATTATTATTATTTTTTTAAAAAAAATAACTCTGAAGAGTTCATGAGCTGTTATTTTACATCTCAGTCTAAGAGAGCCCTAAATTGGCAGAGATGGATGTGTTCAGCTGTGCTGCTCATAACCATTCCTATAGGGATTTTTTCCAAAGTGTTGGCTATCTTCAAAGTTCAGGTTTGCAGTGAGCTCACGCTGGCTTGGTCTCCCAGATGCATCAATTAATATTTCAGTCCTGTTGCCAGTTATGGAACTGTTTGCATCTCTGTGTTAAGCACTGCAAGCCAGTCAGGAGCTTTTCAGCTTCTCTGAAGTCTTCTGAGGTAGCTAAAGTTAACAGCTTTAGTGATCAATTTGCCCACTGGGCACACTTTGGACAAAGTTTATAGAACTTATCTTCCTGACATTCCACACAGCTGCTGAGCATCTGGCTGACATTTCATTTAGCTGTAAATCTTTCTTGCAAATGTGATGTTGGGAGGGGACCTGGGTTATGCCACAATAAATTGGTTAGCCTTTAAAACGCCTCCTGAGATGACTGGGTCTATGTTTTTTTCCCCCCAACAAACTACAGTAACATGTTTAGCTTCCTCTTCTATACACTGTCACAGGCAGACCAGAGTTAACAATCATAAATAAAATGTATCTGTGCTGAGCAAAACTGTATATCTGATTTTAATTCTCATAGGGGCTTATTAAAAAACAATTTATCTTTCCAAAGCAAAGAACCCCCCCTCCTCTTTCAAGTTACATTATGCCAGCATCCTTAATTACAAGACTGGCAATTAGTGTTGGGAAGGCTTTGCTATGTAAATATGGATTATTCTAGAGATGCTACTTATCCAACTGTCAGAATGACAAACAGAGCATCACTGAGAAAAGTTAGCATGTTATTATCCATTATTTTTGTTCAGAACAATGAAATAATGTCAGAAGGAAGAGGAAAGCCTTGATTGAAATGTGAATGAATACAATCCAGAGCACATAATAACAGCAACAGAATAAGCCTACTAATTGCATTGCATATATAGAAACAAAATCAAAATGATGTAAATGAATCAAAAACTGTATCTACCTTTATCAGATTTTCAATTTATTCCAGGATAAAGGACAAATTTCTGCTGCAAGAGAAAACCAGACCAGAAATCCAGGATTGAAATAGCTCTGTGAATGGGTTTGGCAACATTCCAGAAAGAAATCTGAGTTTGTTCTGGACATTGACATGGGAAATGGAAATAGAACATCCTGGACACCATTGAATCTAGGTATAATAAAAAACCAATAATTTCTCTTCTCCATGCACTATGGTTCCGCTTCAGAAAGTTTGGAAGTCTTCTATACTCCACACCATCTAAATATGATGAGTAGCTTGGGATGCGTACAGCAAATACAAGGTGTAGAAAGAGAAGGACAGGCCGTGACCAGGAGGACTTTTTATCAGGTTCGCCTGATTCGCCAGTTGCGTCCCTTTCTAGATCGGGACTCCTTACGCACAGTCACTCATGCCCTTGTCACCTCGCGTCTGGATTACTGTAGCGCTCTCTACATGGGGCTTCCCTTGAGGAGCACTTGGAGGCTCCAACTGGTACAGAGTGCAGCCGCGCGGGTAGTTATGGGAACGACGGAGCATTCCCATGTAACACCTCTCCTGCGCGAGTTGCACTGGCTCCCGGTGGTCTTCCGAGTGCGCTTCAAGGTTTTGGTTATCACCTTTAGAGCGCTCCATGGCTTAGGACCTGGTTATTTACGGGACCACCTGCTACCACCAATAGCCTCCCACCGGCCAGTACGCTCCCATAGAGAGGGGCTCCTCCGGGTGCCGTCGGCCAAACAATGTCGACTGGCGGCCCCCAGGGGGAGAGCCTTCTCTGTGGAGGCACCTACGATCTGGAACGAGCTCCCCCCAGAGATACGGACGATCCCGGATCTGTGCACCTTCCGTCGCGCACTTAAGATTTTTCTATTTCATCAAGCTGACCTGGCCTAAATCTTTTCCCCTGTTAAATGTAAATTTTAATTTGTTTTAAATCATTGGGTATTTTAAATTTGTCTCAGCCAAATTATTTAATTCGTTTTTATTCTATCTTAAATTTTTGTATGTATGTGTTTTTTATTCTGTGGCTGTTCACCGCCCTGAGTTCTTCGGGAGAAGGGTGGTATATAAATTTAATTTTAAAAAAAATGTCTACTGGCATTGATGGAACTCTGCTTGCATAATGCTGGGTGCAATCTAAGTTTGCAATTGCACACATTAAGACACAATTCTGGATCATTTATTCTAATCATAGGTTATACACAGCAGAGTTTCGTTTACATTGCCATTTGGATGAAGTCATTCAGAAAATACCCAAGCAGAGGTAGAAAACCATCCATATGTACCATGACGTGCATGATGAAAAAAGAAACAGGACAGCACATTCCACAATGAGTAACACGTCAAGAAAAGTGTTTTAAAATGAGTGGATTTGTTCAAGGAATCCTTTGCTAAACCATAGGCATCACCTAAAGAAAAAGACTGAGTTCATGGCAATACTTTTTTTAAAAAAAATTTGATTTATATGCCGCCCTTCTCCGGAGACTCAGGGTGGCTTACAATGCGCTAAGCAATACTTGCTCAATACTCAATACATGTTCAATACTAAGGGCAACAGAATTTCAAAGTGAGTTTGACATATTATATTTAATTTTGTATTTTTCCACCATAAAAAATATCACAGGCTTAAACTCTGTTTCCCCAAATGTCTCTCACAATCGTTTCCATGAAATCGTTTTATATGAAATTACATATAAAACACGTCCTCTTTGTGATCTGAATGTTCTTTAAAAATCAATGTGAACTAAATTTATGAGGAATTCAAAGTCTGAGAGCCATCTGTTAATGTAAACATTAGTTTTATATCTTTCACAACCGCTGTGCTATATTCTCTATGCATATCAATCAAGTTGGTGTGTAAAATCTCAAAAGAGCTTTGTAAAAAAAAATTATAACAAAGTTGATCAGTATCATTTCCCAGCAGGTAACATTTTATTTGCCTAGATGTGAAAGCATTTTTAGAATAACACCTTTTTCTGATTTGTTTTATTCTTTTTTCTCATTAAGTTCCATAGAAACCCTGTAAAAGAAAATATAAACCACTTCTATGTATGACTTTCAGAAATTCCTGTTATGCCTGCATGCTGAATCTAAACCAAATTATCCAATAACTGTTTCATTGTGTCAGGGTCTGCAATGTAATGCATCTGTGCTGGTCCTAGGATTAATAAGAAATCCCCTTCATAGCCCCTCATACAAAATAATTTTGTAGCAGTTTTCTCCCACATACACCTAGCTTACCGACACACTCCATCCTATAGTCTACTATAAACATAAATACAACCCCTGGAAAGCTAAGCAGATGATCAAATGGATATATAAGTGCAAGGATTGCAAACAGGCTGGATAGAACAGGAGAAGCAAAAGAAGAGAGGGGTACCAAGTTGAACGGACTCTCTGGCAGTGGAAATTATATGGGAAAGTCCTATATAAGTCTGCTTTGAAGGCTGTGAAAAACTTCCTTAAAAGAATGCCCCAAATATTATCTTTACAATTGAAGAAGTATTATGGGATGTATGAAAATGGGGCAGGTTTCTAAGGAAAACTTGGATATTTGTGTCACACAAGACAAAGGAAAATTGTTAGAGGATATTAGATGACAATACCGTCAACAGCAAGATAGTAACTTTTGATTAAACCAAATGCTCATCGGGAAGTTAATGGTACTCTCCATTCAATGTTACTTTCACAACTGCTTGCTGGATCGGTCTAAATGTTTATCTAATCAGTTACTTATACAAAGTCTACCAGACATCATTCCTAGCATTAGTTCTCAATAGCTGATACTCAGGAACAGACTATATCTAAATCTAATAATTTCAACCACCTTTTAAAGCCATTTAAGCTACTGAATTACCCTATATTTTCATGAGCTCACAAAAAGATGTTTCGTATTCTACAAACTTTAGAGCGCCCCTGAGCCTTCTGATGTCTTCTGACAATGAATAAAGAAGAATAAATGACCAAGATTGTGATTTTTAATCCAAGTTAAATAGATATTGTAGGATTGGAGAACATATGACTCTCACAATGCTGCTGAATTCTTAGCAAAATTGGCTAATGAGGAGAAATCCAAATGAGATGCTGGAAATTATAATTCAGTAATATTCTAGAGAAACCACAAATTTCCCATCTTTATGGTTCAAAGCTCATATAGATGCATCATATAATGAATAGCTGAACTGATTTGATGTGCAATTTGAATATAAATCAAATATAGATAATGACCAATAGTTTCAACAGTATTTAGCTTAGCACTTAAATGATGAAAAAATAAGTGACAGATATCTAAGTGCAAATCAGCTTTTCTCAAGAACCTTGAAAAACTTGAGAAGTTCTTGACGGAATAATATTGCCCCTTAAAAAGGGAAGGGAAGGGAAGGGGAGGGGAGGGGAGGGGAGGAGAGGAGAGGAGAGGAGAGGAGAGGAGAGGAAAGGAAAGGAAAGGAAAGGAAAGGAAAGGAAAGGAAAGGAAAG
>WNWU01000005.1:25759961-25772956 GCA_012654045.1 Ptyas mucosa | reverse complement strand
AGGAAAGGAAAGGAAAGGAAAGGAAAGGAAAGGAAAGGAAAGGAAAGGGTACAAAGTTACTTTATACTTGGAATATTATAATTCAGAAAACTGATGCTTCTCTTTAGAGCCCAGCCTGCATTTTAACTGCTGTCATCCAGCCTTCAATCCACAAACCAAATTATCTCCTTTATATATAAAATATAGTAGGCCATAGCTATATCAGCAGGAGGTATCTCTAGTGCTAGATAGATAATAGAAAAACATACTTGGATACCAAAGATTTGTAAAAACGAAGCATCCTCCTTCCTAATACCAGTAAATGATTATGTTGTGCCACCTAGTGATCAAGTCAATGTATGCCATTCCATAATTCATTACAATTTAGACAACTGAGATGTGTCACTGAGCTTAATTAGTGGACCTCAAAGAAATCCAGTCCTTACTAGTGTTATAAAAAGAATCTGTGGCATCATGACACTTTGTCCAGATTACTTACATAATGTGTAGCTACTGGGTATCTTGCAGTATCAAAACAGCTGGACCACGCTTGCCTAAATCACAGTCAGGGTATGAAACATGAGGCTCTGAGATAAACTTGAGATGTAACAATATTCATTACATTAACATCAATTCTATAATATTAAAATGATAATATTAAACAATAATCATAATACTTGCTTCACTCTCTTAACATATCTTCTTTATTTCACTAATCTTTTTCTTTTGTTTCCCTGTTTCTAACTTCCATTTTTATTATCTAATCATTGATAAAATAAGTCTCATGTCATATAATATCTCCTTATTTGCTAGCATTAATCTATTCATTTCTGCACATTCTAATATTTTCCTGATCACATTCTCATCTGTAGGGATCTCTTCATTTTTCCAATTTTGTGCAAATACAATTCTATCTGCAGTTAATATATGGATTATTAAATATGCATTAAATATTACCCAAATATATCTTTTGGGTAAAATCCTCAACAAGAATATTTCTGGCTTTAAATCAATACGCTGCTTTATCAGTTTTTCCAGCCACGTATGTATTTTTGTCCAATATTTTTTTGCTTTGGAGCATATGATAATATGATCCAGGTATCTGGTGGCACTTCCAGCATTTAGCCGACTTATCTTTAAACATCTTTGCCAACCTCGCTAGCACAAAATGCCATCTATAAAATTTATAGATCCCTATCTCCAACGGACTCTTATACAAATTTTCTTTGTATGTAGTTGACATTGTTAATTTATAGTTCCTATCTAGAGGTGGTATTCAGCTGGTTCGGTTCAGACGAACCGGTAACACAAATTTTGAGTAGTTTGGAGAACCGGCAAATACCACCTCTGGCTGGCCCTGCACCTGCCCACTTACCTAAGGGGACCAGATTTTAACATTGGTAAAGAGGGACACCATTGACCGGGGGGGGGGGGCTTGATTAAAAATTTGGTATATATGGAGCAACAAAAATTTTCATAGAACGCAAAAATAGTACTGTAATATATTTTTTTTAAATTTCAACATAAGTATAATTTACAAATATAATAAATAAATAAAAATTATGTATAGTATTATTTTATTCTATAGAGACTACTCAGAGGGCTGAAAAAAGTCATTTCTGATAGGTCCTTGCACTTTTGACTGGTCCTCACACTTATGACCATCCTCACATTTATGCCCGTGCATTCTTAACAACCATGTCACTCATTTCACAGCTGCTTCTCTTCACCATGGTGATAAGATAGGGCAAAAACGTAAAATGTGAGGACAGTCATAAGTTTGAGGACTGCTCAAAAGTGCGAGGACCAGTCAAAAATAACTTTTTCAGCCCTCTGAATAGTCCATGTGCACAAAAGGATTACCCAGAGGCCTGAAAAAAGTGATTTCTGACAGGTCCTTGCATGTTTGACCAGTCTTCGCACTTATGACTGGTCATCATTTATGCCCATTGTAGCATTCTTAACAAACATGTCACTCATTTCATAACTGCTTCTCTTCACCATGGTAAAATGTGAGGACAGTCGTAAGTTCGAGGACTGGTCAAAACTGCGAGGACTAGTCAAAAATAACTTTTTCAGCCCTCTGAGTAGAAAAGAGAGAGGTGGTAGGTTTGAGGAGAAAGATTGCTGTACAATAAAAAAGATGAAAGGGAAGAAAACCAACCCCAAACAAATATAAAGATATTAAGATAAAAAATGAATTGTTAAACTTTAAAGAATAAAAGAGAACAAATAGCAATAATTAGAAACACACATACAAACATACAATGTATTTTCTTTGAAAGGAGTATTTGGCTGGTTCACAAATTTAAACAGTGTTTAGTCATTTCAATTAAATTTACAATTTCTATATTTACTTTTTGCCATATTTATTCCTCATCTATTTTTTTAAAAAAACAACATTACCCTTCATCCTCATCTCTAATCTTAATCAAATTCATTTTTTTCCCTTCTATTCTATTTTATACCCCTTCCCATTGTCGTCTATTTTTATATCCATCCTCACATTGGTTAGTTATGTAATATTACAGTTCTTTAATACAAATTCAACATTTTAATATAAATCAATTAGTTATATAACTATCTTTTTTGTATATTAATCAATATGAACATGAATATTCCAATTATTTCCATGCAATCCAATTTCTTACAAATCAATTAATTATATTTACCAATAATAATAAACCAAATAATTTCTCCCATATATTCCTCCAAACCACAACTTAACCATTTCTGCTTTCAACACAATATACAATTAATAGTATCTCAATTATTACAATTCCCTAGTTAAATAAAGCTTTTTTTTCTTTTGTGTTTTAAAATCTTGAACTCTCCTCTTTTGCCATTTGCCATAAATTTCCCATTGTTTGCACCTACCTTTTTTGATGACCAAAAAGAAAAGAAATCTGCCTTTCCAACAGTGCAAGCAAACAGCAAAGCCAACAACCTGCTTTACTTTCGGTTTCTGTTTCAGCTTGAATTGCACAAGGAGAAAAAAAATGTGCTTCAGCAGCACTCTTTGCAGCTAGCCAAAACAGCTGAGAGCAAATCAGCTGAGAGCCGGGAGGCCAATCATAATCAACTTATGGTAATTAACCTATGCTGAAAGGGGCTGTTTTTTCTATTTTTGCAGGCAGCAATCTACTCATTTGTTTTCTTTTAACACTGATCAGCTGTAGGGCGGCCCTTTGAAGCCCCACGGCAAGAATTTAAACAGTTTTTTTTCCCTCTAGCCATCAGCTGGGACTCAGGAGACAGCAATAGATTGGGAGTGGGCGGGGTAAGCAAATCTGTTCTCCCGCCAATCGGGACTTTTTTAAAACGCCGCGGGACGTGGGACAAATTGTTGAAAATCGGGACTGTCCCGCCAAAAGCGAGACGTCTGGTCACCTTATGTTTACCGCTCACCCTGCCCACCCTCTCACCTCACCCCACCCACCCTCTCGCTCCGCCCCACCCAGTCACTCGTCATCTCACTTCCTGGGCATAGCATACTGTCCTCACTTGCATTGACCACACAGTCTCTTGTGGCCCAACTGAGCAGCCCTGATTTGCCTGCCTGGGTAAGTAAGCCTGTGAGTCGTGGCCTAGCTAGCTGCCCACCACCACCATCCCCGGCCTCCAGCTTGCCTAGTTTGCTTCACTGCCACAGCTCCATCCCACACAGCACTGCGGCCTAGCTAGTGGCCCTCCTCACTGTCACCATCCCCAGACTCTAGCTTGCCTGGCTTGCTTCACTGCCACAGCTCCATCCAACGCGGTGCTGTGGCCTAGCAAGCTGCCCCCCCCCCACCATCCCCAGTCTCCAGCTTGCCTGTCTTGGTTCGCCGCTGTGGTTCCATCCCATGTGGGCCACGGTGCTCGTGGCCTAGCAAGGTGCCCCCCTCCCCACCATCCAGTTTTTTACAATTTTTCCTTCCAGTCCTCTTATCATCTTGGTTGTGATCCAAGTGCTTCAGTATATTCAGAAACTGAACAAGACACAGAATGATTAATAATTTAAATGGAACAATCAATATGCAACAATGGGAATATCAATGGAAAGTAAATATTACTGTAAAATATTATACTTAAAGGAAACTGGTATGCTTTTCACTGATATATTATTCCACAGTTGATTGTCAAAATTAATAATACATATTCAAAAAACTGTTTGAAATGTAACATCAAGTTGGATTGTTTTTCTATTTCTTGCAGCAATGTCTCAAAACTCACAATTTTGGAAAATGATTCACTTAGAGTGAAACAAATCTTAAATATTTATTTTCCTTCTCTGCTAGTTGTTGCTCTGTGAACTATCGCCAAGTCTACAAAGTGTGTTGAGAGGCTTTTATATATGATAACCATTGTAAATCTACACTTCTCGTTGGAAATTGCGTTCAATCTCTACATGACTGACGTATTAATTTTTATGATGAGCATAAGTGTCAAAGTAACTTCACATCTGAAAAATGAGTCGGATGCTAACTATAACTCAACTTGAAAAGTATTTATAGTCTATATTTTGGCACATAACTTTTACCACATCTGAATTTCAGGTTTATTTTGATATAAGATTTTAAAGCTTTATCTGATTAGCCATAAAGTTAAGAATGTACTGTTTCAGATTAATTAGATATTCCTGCCCATTTTTATTATTTGGAGTGTTTTGTTAACATCTGACTTAATAGTAGTAGAAATTCTGAAATGCTAAACTGTTATATGGTTATCTTTATGTATTTTTTCATATTCATGTGACTTATAAGAATGGATTTTTTTTCACTTTCAAAATTGATAAAAATGTTATGTAATTTTATACTTGGCAAATTGTTAATATTCTGTCCTTCTTTCTTTCTTTTTTCTGTTGTTGCTCTTTTAGCTTTTAAATAACTACTTAAAATTTTATCTTGTTCCTGCTGGAAACAGTAATTGATATACAGAATCTAGCCAAACTAGATTATTATTAAATGAACAGAATGCAGATTAAGCCGTCATACAGAGTATGATGGCTTAATCTGCATTCTGTTCATTTAATAATAATCTAGTTTGGCCCACCTTTTGTCATTTTCTCTGCTAGAATCTCAAAAGTCGGTTTATCAGATGCTTTGCTGAAATCAAGTAGTTTACATTTCTATTCCCAACTACATTGGTCACTCTCAAAAAAAAAGTTGAATGCCCAATTTAAAGATAGGACATTCAACCTCCTTCATTAACTTTATCCTCTGTGATTTCTCAAAGCCCACAGAAAGCAACTCTGAAATAGCATCTACCTCCTCATTCAAGACCATCTGACATGGGCATTAATGGGTAGGGGGTGTGGAATTCAAAATCTACAAGATGATGTACAATATATGTAGAAAAATGGTATACTTTGATCAGGACATCATGTCTACCATTTTGCAGTTGTTACCCTCACCCTCTGGATACCAGTGTTCTCATGTAACTGATGAGAACATCTGAAGACCTCAATTCATTCTTGCAAGTAAAATGTACCCCACCCTCATTATACATCTGGCTTGCTACTTTCTCCTTATTCAATTGTTCTGTTTAGGTCTATTTGAATATCAAACTCCTTTGAAGAGAAGATTAGAGCAAAAGAGGAGTTGTAATGTTCTGTCTTCTCCTGGTGCCTTGCTATTATCCTACCATCTTTTCAACCCTACATCTCCCTTTTTCTACCTCTTACTACTGACATAACCAAAGAAGCCATTTATTGCATTTGGTTTCCCATGCAAATCTAAGTTCTTTTTGCACATTAGCTTAATAGATTTTCTGCAGAAACTGGCTTCTTGTTGGTTCACCTCCTTGGTGATTAAACCCACTTCCTTTTTCCTATACTTGTTCCTTTAAACTCAGCTCAACAGAAAGCTTCTTATACATCTACAGTGGTTTTCTAAGCTGCTCTCTGAGTTTTTTCTTCTTCTCAGTGGAATGGTATGTCAATGTACTTGAAGAATCAAAGCAGGAAATCTAGCCAACAAACTGCACCAATAATACAGATGTGAAATAATCAGGGCACGAACCAATACTTGGCAATCTGAGAGGTCAGGAATGAGCACACCTGGTTCAATTCCTAAACTGGAATGTACAGGATTTTAAAAACCACTCTCCTCATATATAGGTTCATCTTAGCTTATCATCTATTAGACTCCTCAGATCCATGACAACTAAGTACGCAGACAGTTGATAACCCTAAAAACAAACTAGAAGGGTAAACAATTAAATAACAGGGTGATTAGGATAAAAAAACAATAATGTGTGTTTTCTCGGTGTTATGTTTAGAATTGTGTGATAGTATCCAAGCCAAAGTGACTACAGGGCAAAATAACAATGAATTCCATTCTGTGTCATTTAAAAAAAGAACAAAGGCTTATGACTAAATAACACTGGAATAATTAGAATATGAAATTTAAAAGATAAATTAAGGAGCCAAGGGTAAATTAACTACTAAACTTATTGTATACAAGTAGCCCTTGAGTTACCACCACATTTGAAACTAAAATTTCTATTGCTAAGCAAGGCAGTTGTTAAGTGAGTTTTTCCTCATTTTACAACCTTTTTGCTACAGTCGTTAAGCAAATCACAGCAGCTATTAAGTGAACCATGTAGTCATTAAGTGAATCCAGATCCCCACATTGAGTTTGCTTGTCAGAAGCCACCTGGGAAGGTTACAAATGGTAATCACATCACCTTAGGACCACAAAACTGTCATAAGTACATGCCAGTTGCCAAGTGCCCATATTCTGATTATGCAAACATGGGGATGCTACCATACTCATCAAGTGTGAAAACCGGTGATAAAGTCACTTTTTCTGTTGTAGCTTTGGTCACTGAATGAATTACTGTAAGGCAAGGATACCTGCATCATTCAGAATGGGAATTATGTTTTTTCTAATCAATTGAAAATATGGTACCTGAAAGTAGGGGAAGCAGTGTTGGGAAGACACTGGAAAGTGCTGGGTTGAGCTAGACAGAAGATTAGCCGTGCTTGTAACAAAAGGTGAGGGGATACGTCTGAATCATTTGTTGCCTAATTTACCCTGTTTCCCCCAAAATAAGGCATCCCCTGATAATAAGCCCAATCGGGCTTTTGAGCACATGGCAATAAGGCCAAGCACTTATTTCAGGGTTCAAAATTTTTAAAAACAGAACAGCGTCTTATTTTCGGGGAAACACAGTAGACAATATCTCAATTCTCTTCTCCTAAATATGAATTTTATGAATGGACTGGGGGATTTCAGTCAGTTTCACTCAAACAGTTTCACTCCCATTTACATTAGAGAATAGATAGAGGATACAAAGAGATCAACTGGAGTATTTTGTAATAATGGCCATGTGCAAGTATGCTTGAGAGGAAATGGGAATTGTCCATCAACAACCCAACAGCCTATGTGTAAGGCCCGGCCTCTCCCCCTTATCCAAGAAAGTAAAGACTCTTGAAACTTGGCATTTCAAAAAGAACTTTTTATTGAATAGAGGTGATAGCAGGGTGAAAAGAAAGCAGGCTCTGAGGGCCCTCAGGCCATACAGTTAGAATAAAGGAATTAGAAACCCCTCCCAGTTTCAACAGTCCAATATGGATTCAGCCAATCCACAGGTGCGAAGATGTTATTGTACTGGCCACTCTGAAAAAGTGATAAGGGAACTTTTCCAGGGTCATCCTCCACTGGCTCTCAAGTGATGCAGTCCACATGGTCCTCCCTCCCCTTACATTCCCCAAAAGGTGCAAAAATGCCAGGGCACTTAGGCACCAGGCTAGAAGTTATAAATCAATAGATTGCAGGATTCAGGATATATAAGAAAGAAAGTAATAAGTAAAGAACTAATTTAAAAAAAAACCTTCCCCTGAAGAATGGCAGATACACAGAACTGACATTATAAGAAAAATTGACATGCAAATGAAAGAAAGGAAAAGAATCAAGGGGACAGAAAATATCGGGGCTGGTAATATTGTCTTAGGGATGATTTCCTTAAGAGCCATATGAAATTTAAAAAGTAAGGGAACATGAATCCGAAGGAGATACAGAAGGACCATGACCACATAATTTATTTTATTTTTTATTTTTATTTTATTAATCATATTTCTATGCCGCCCACTCTCCGAGGACTCTGGGCGGCTTACAACAATCGACAGTATACTAAATAGCATATTGCCCACAACAATCTGGGTCCTCATTTTACCCACCTCGGAAGGATAGAAGGCTGAGTCAACCTTGAACCAGTGAGATTTGATCTGCTGAATTAGCAGTCAGCTGAAGTAGTTGCAATACAGCACTCTAACCACTGTGCCACCTCGGCTCATAATTCCATCACTTCTTGAATCTTCTCAAACTTAGAAATAAAATAATGTTCAAAATATCTGCAGCAAGGGAAGACGAAAGCTCACTATCATTTTATTGTGGATGGGAAAAAAATGACATTCAGATAGAGCTAATATTTATTGTCATGCTTCCTGTCGGGACGACTTCAAAGATCTAACAATCAAGGGGCATATTATGGGAAATAAATTCTGAGATATGTATCAGGAAAAACTATGTCATGATTAAATATGGCAGGCAAACAGCTGTTTAGTACCCATCCACGTACTGAACACATTTGCCTCTAAAATACATAGAACTTGAAAATAGGTTTTAGCATTACTGCCATCCTATTTTAAAGGCCTGGATGAAGATGGCAACCACACAATTAAGTTCACTTAAACCTGTTGCTGTCCAGTGCTACAGTTGAGGATCTGAGGTTTTGCATGCATCCAATAAAATGAAATCAAAATGGGGGATGTTAGGTTTAATCAATTATTTTGACTCCAAGGGTGCCTTTTCAAGAGACAACTGGACTTTCTTATTGTTCTTTGAAGATGTTTCGCTTCTCATCCAAGAAGCTTCTTCAGCTCTGACTGGATGGAGGGGAATGGAATCCAGTCAGAGCTGAAGAAGCTTCTTGGATGAGAAGCAAATTCTCTTCAAAGAAAAACAAGGAAGTCCAGTTGCCTCTTGAAAAAGCACCTTTGGGTCAACCATGACTTGAATGAATAAGAATCCCCACAGACATTGTTCTAACTCCACCACTACTAATCCAAGATAACCTCTCCAAGATGGGGTTCTCTAGTGTGTGGTACTGCAGATAATATGACTAGATATAAGGTGTGTAGCAACAGGCCTAGCACCAAATTGATTCTATTCAGTATGAATCAATCTCTTTTGATTCTTCACATGACAAAGGTAATTATTTGTTCTTGTTATAATAGCTTAATCTCTGGTGACTTCATTATGACTTCATATTGTTTCCTTGATAACAATATGGAAATGGCATGTCCTTGGCCTTCTTCAGGATTAAAAAAAAAATCTACTCAATCTACTCTACAATTATAGTACCTCCTGATGGTGTTCCATCCAAATATTAACCAGATCCAACCCTGATTAATATGCAGTATTTTTCTGGAATGGTCAGGTTCTCTAGCATTTACATGAAGAATAATCTCAAAATTTAATAAGGGTGGATCAAAGGGACAATTTAGTCAGGAGCAACTCTAATTATAGGGCAATTAATAGCATAAAGTTTTATATGATTCTTTCCAATTAATGGTAATTAATCATTGATCAGAAAAGGTACATTTTTCATCCATAAATGTCCAAAGCAAATAATTTCAAGTTGTCCACTCTGGTATTTACAACTGCATGGTCTAACATGTCCAAACAATGCAATCAACTCTATTTAGGCAAAAGAGTACGGTCATGGTTATTTTGTCTTTGCTGACGTCTACCTGAAAGTAAACTGTTAGTTAAATATTTAGCAACCCTAATCTGGTTCTTTTATACTTTATAGAAGTCCTACTAACCTGAAACAATGGTGTTGGCCAGATCCCTCGTATTTTTACACAAATACAATGTGGCAATATGTTGTGAAATTTCTCAGAGTCATTTAGTGAAGTAAGCAAAAATTGGGGAAAAAAATCTCTTTAAAAGTAGTATACGTTGATTTGTTCAGAACAATGTTATTTAAGAACAACAAAGTGAAGATAAGAGGGATATAGGTCAACCTGTCTATAGAATTCTACTTTTATGGCTCTTAGGTTTAGAACAGTAGTGGGTTTCAATTTTTTTTACTACCGGTTCTGTGGGTGTGGCTTTGCGGGCGTGGCATAGCTTTGCGGGCATGGCTTGGTGAGTGTGATAGGGGAAGGATACTGTAAAATCTCCATTCCCACCCCATTCCAGGGGAAGGATACTGTAAAATTTCCATTCCCTTCCCATTCCAGGGGAAGGTTACTGCAAAATCCCCATTTCCTCCTGATCAGCTAGGACTTGAGAGGCAGAGAATAGATGAGAGCAGGGCCAGTCAAAATTTTTACTACTGGTTCTCTGAACTACTCAAAATTTCCACTACTGGTTCTCTAGAACTGGTCAGAACCTGCTGAAACCCACCTCTGGTTTAGAAGTTATGTTCTGATTTGAAGATGGGTGTCCATAGAGTGTCAGAAAAAAAAAGTCAAGATGGTGATTATACCTATCAAAGCTTTGCTCCTTTTTTTCCCCCATTGGTTGAGTATGTGATGCATGTTAAAAGAGGTGACTTCAATCACAACTGCCATCTTGACATGGGAATGAGTCTTATAATTGTTCTATTGATTCTGACAAGTGCTATGTGTTGAAAAATGGTGAGGAATTTATATTGTTTATTTCAACAAGTAATACAATCTGGCAGTATATTCCTGTATCGGTATTTCACCAATTTCATTGGAAAGACGATTCAGACAACAAGAGTTTTCACATCTTCCCCAATTGCTCACTGGGACAACAAGGACAGCCATTTCAATAAACCAGCTCCTTCCACTCAGGAAAATAGTTCACCTGTTAGATTTCCAGCTGCATAACAACTGTCAGAAGACCCTAAACAAAACAAAAAATTATTTAAAATGGAGGATCTCTTGTGATTGATGGATGGAAGGCTTTTTTTTTTTACCGAGATACCATAATATTAAAAATTCAAATCATGACTGTAAAACTGTTTTATGGTATTGATCTAACCATATTCTGATACTTCATATGGGAATCCTTTCATATTGGAATATAGTCTAAGGTTTGGAATGTATATATTTTTACCTTTGTGTTTTATTTTTCTCTCCATTTTTTGCCATTATTTTAAAAAAGCAATAGAAGATAAAAAAAAAAGTTTAAAAGTTATCAGGCTAGAAACCGGGAGACCATGAGTCTAGGCCCGCCTTAGGCCCAAAGCCACAAGGCCAGTCACTTTATCTCAGCCCTGGAAAGCAGCAATGGCCAGCCACTCCTGAAAAACCTTGCCAAGAACACTGCAGAGACTTGTCCAGGTAGTTTCCAGGAATTGGGTTTGTTTGAAAACAAAAAACCTAAAATATGCATATGTATGTACATATGCATGTGTGTGCATGTGGCATATAAACACATACACTCACATTCTCTGGCAACGCTGTTAGAGAGACATAAGAGACAATGTGCAAGGACATCGCCATTATCCTTAGTGTAATGGATCATTTCTGATAAAGAGGGACTGTATTTTGAATATGCATATATTGCATATTTTGAATAGTTTTCTCTTGCTAAAAGTATCTCTCTGCAAGTAGAAAAACAGCTGAGTGAGGAGAAGACAAGAAAAATATGAGCTGCATTTAAGCTTCACTGAAAACAGGAACTAGCATCTTACAATCATAATAGTCTGAGTTACTGCAGTAGGATCCAGAGATGAATTGATTGTAATACTGGATTATATGGATGAGAAGGGATATAGTTTTATGTATAAAACCTTGAAAAGAGCCCAAATATTAGTTCTATCACAGCAGCTATCAGCAAGTTCAGCTTTTCTAGCCCCTTTGTTCAGCTATTATGATAGGGATAATAAACAATCAGATGTATGAGTAGAAACAGACAAGAAAATACTGTTTTCAGACAACAACATGAGAAGTTCTGGAGAGATTTAACAACTTAACAATATTGTGCACATAAAGTCTTTGGATTGGAACATACCTACACTCAGCAAAGTTACTGGAATTCACTTTCAGAAGAGCAAAATTAGATTTTAGGGGAAAAAACCCCCAATATTGAACTTATAAAAGAACTGGAAATTCGAAACATTATTTGCACCTAGTAAAAAAGTTACGTATTTATTATATGCATTCCCATTCTATGACAGAAATGTATCCGCTTCCTGTGTAACGATAGAACACGTAACATACAAAATACAAGGTAGTTCCAAAACTGTGTATCTCAAACCCAGAATCTCAGACAGGCTACATTATGATTGCAATATAAGACATGTCAAAGGAATTTTTGAAGAATGGGTAACATCCCAATTATGGAACTTTCTTACAGAGGTTAAAATGACTACTTATTTGTTCACTTTTCAGTTGGATATTAATTCCATGCTATCATTGCTATGGTTGTAATGGTCAACTACTTTTAAAAATGTGTTGTTGGCTTTGTCCACATTGGGGTTCTCTAGATATCTTTTTGACACAGCAGCAGATTTTTATTACACGGCATTCATGATAATAATCTTTGGCCAAGTTTTATGAAATTACTTGTGTGGGGAGGGATCAAAGGGGAAACAATCAAAACTTCACGAGATTGCCTTCTGCCACCGATAGCCTCCCACCGGCCAATACGATCCCACAGAGAGGGACTCCTCAGGGTGCTGTTGGTCAAACAATGTCGACGGGCGACCCCCAGGGGGGGAGCCTTCTCTGTGGGGGCACTTGCCCTCTGGAATGAATTGCCCCCGGAGATACGTACGATTCCCGACCGACGTACCTTTCACCATGCCCTTAAGACTTTACTATTTCAACAGGCTGGGCTGGCTTAAAAAATGAATTTTAATGGGTGTTTTAGCTTTTAATATAAGGGCCAAATTATTTAATATGTTTTAAATTGTTTTTAAATTTTATGGATATATATTGTTTTATTGTGGCTGTGCACCGCCCTGAGTCCCTCAGGAGAAGGGCGGTATAAAAATTTAAATAATAAATAAATAAATAAATAAATAAATAAATAAATAAATAAATAAAT
>WNWU01000005.1:25741588-25754088 GCA_012654045.1 Ptyas mucosa | reverse complement strand
GGGGAAAAAACAGTGTATTCTGGGTACAGCTGTGGGACAACCCAAAGAAATACAACAAGAAATTTGGATAAAGGAAGTGGATAAGAATTTTTTTAAAAAGTTGAAATGAGAGAACTTGCAATAACAGCAGAAATGGTGGAGAAAGGGACAAGGAAAATCAAGAACTGGTCAGCACTAGTTGAAGATCAACCTCATGGTTTTTGGTTGAAACATCGGTCTGGTCTACACCCATTCATTGCCAAGAACTTTAACAACATCCTGTAAGGAGGTGAAATCGAAGATTGGCTAACATCTGGCAAAACTTACCGGGTAATGAAAGGGCCAATTACCTGCTTATCAACAACTTTCCATGATTAAGGGTGCAATCTTGTATTTATCTGCTGTGCCACTGGACTCAAGGAGGCTTTCCTCAGAGCAGAACAAGGGCTATAATTAACCTGAATTTCAGCAATGCTGCTAGGACTGCAGCCACAACAGATGAAATTACAGCCGCTCCCCTCTCCCCCGAACAATACAGCTCCGGTAGGAACCCTGTGAGATAAATAGCAATTTCCTTTAAAATAAATATTATTTTTATGATCCCCAGGTTACCCAGCTGCATCTGTGTGACAGACTGTTACACAGCTAAGTCTGTCCACTTAGTCCGTCCAAGGTTGGGAAACCGGTTGGAAATGGTTTTGCCTGTCAACAGCAACAGACACTCTGGGTGCCATCCTAGCATCCCCACCGATGAACTGACTCAAGCAGGGGTCTCCAACCATGGCAACTTTACGACTTGTGGACTTCAACACCCAGAATTCCTCAGCCAGCATGCGCTGGCTGAGGAATTCTGGGAGTTGAAGTCCACAAGTCGTAAAGTTGCCAAGGTTGGAGACCCCTGGCCTAAAGTCACCATCATTCCCCCAACAGCTGATTTATCCCACTGTAACTAGAGAGGGAAGTCATACGGCTTACAGTCAACCCATCTCAATGGGGTCAGCCGCTCATCTTGATGTTTACCTCACCAGAAAGTACTTCCCAGCAGCAGAGGGGCCAGGAACCGTTCCCACGGCAAGGAAAAACAGTCTTGAGATCCTCCAGGAAAAAAAAAAACCACAATGGCAAACTGTTCTTATTAGCGAATTCTTCCACAGCGACCTCCCCTCCCCTCCCCCCCCACCCCCAACCTCTGCAGGGATATGAAGATTGCGCGTGGGCTACCCTGGACCAGAGAAAGGATGTGACTTGCCAGCCAGCAGATCCACGTGTCCCGAGCGTCTTTTTTTTTTTTAAATCTCCAACATCCACTTTTCCCATTTGGGACTCGGCCAGACGGTTCGCGACCGCCCGCGGGGGAAAAAGGGGGAGGGGGGGCTTGGGGCAAAGACTGACGTGGATTTCGCAAGCCGGTCGTTAAAAAGGGGGCTCTTCTGCTCCGGCTGTACAGTCGGAGCGCAGCTGTCGCGGGGCCCGAAGCGGGTGTTTTTTTTTTGTTGTTGTTTTTTTCTAGGCAGGCTCTTTGCAAAGCGGGGAGGAAAATGCAACCTTTACAGCATAACTGCCAGCCCGTCAGGCCGTTTAAGCAGAGGAAAAGTTTTGGTAAGCGGAAGGAAGCGGGTTTACCCTACTACGTACGTCGCGATTGCTTGGGAAATCAGGCTGGAAATCGGTTTATTTCCCCTTTGGATTCGGAAGGAAACCGCTTATCTCCGTGGGACGAACAACCGCTCCGGGATCAGGAACGGGGGTTGCTGAAAACAGCTGGGCGCTCGGCCTTTTCACCGCTCTTTGGGAAGGGAGAAAAGGAAAACCTCTCGGGGATCTGACCTCCGTGGAGGCAGCTCGGCTTTGCAGGGCTGACCGTCTGAAATCCCGCTACCTGCTGCCTCGGGAGTCGAGGTTTTTCACCTCAACGCCCCCCGTTGGTTAGGTGAAAACTAACGGATCTTCTTGTCTTTTTTCCCCCCCCCCAGCTACCCGAGTGGAAGAAGTAGCAGGCATTCGTGGGAAGTTCCCGACAAAAGTTCCAGTAAGCCTCTCTTCATTCCCTTCTCTTCTCTGCTAAATACCCCTAACATTTGCCTAGTTTCTGGGGTGTTTTTTTTTAAGTGTACCTGACTCACGGCAGGTTTTTTTTGGCCGGTGGTATCACTGACTTCATTACGTTCTGTAGATAACAAGAAGTCTGTTTAGGATTGTCTCCTGCTGATAGTAGTAGATGCTTCCACTGGTAGCATGTCACATTGCTTTTAAACATGTTGTGCTTTCTTCTTCTTTTTGAATCAGGTAATTGTTGAAAGATATCAGAAAGAAAAATACCTCCCCCTGTTGGACAAAACAAAGTTTCTTGTACCACAAGAGTTAACTATGACACAGTTTATAACCATCATTAGGTATGTAGCAAGCCACAGATAGGCTATTTATTATTTGTTGGCTGTCGGTGCTTCTCTGTGCACACCCCCTTTTGCCTGTCTATTTTTGCAACAGGGCTTCTAAAAAAACTTGGGAACTTGGCAAGTAATATGGCTTCTGTTACCCAACACCTTTCTGTGACTTTTCTCCCATTGCTTTGATGAGGTTCAGTCCTTTGAGCCCTCTCGCAAAGTATTCCTCATTATTTGCACAAAGGTATGGTGAGAAAACTATGCTAGATTAATACAGTCCGCCTTTTTTCCCTTCTTCTGTTTTTTTTAAAAAGACCATCCTATACTGTTTCAACCATGTATTCATCCAAGAAGAGTTTGATACAACAAATGACCAAGGTTTAATTTAAAAAATTATGCAGTTGTGCTTTAAATTTATTTCAATCTATTTTTATTCTCAGCTACTTTTCCCCAGTCCTATGCAATCCAGACATGTTCAGTTTTCAATTCCAATAGTGACATCAGCCCAAAGTATAGGGAAAGTACTGCTTTAGGAAAAGCTATCCTAACCGCATGTGCATATCTTGAAATAAGTATTGATGTTTTATTCTTCAGAATCCAGGATGTAACTATGAATTTTTGATTTGGAAAAATGGATTCTTTATTCATTCCATCTAGTAATTTACTTTTAAATTTTCCTTCATTTTTAAAACTGCTTACTATGAGCTGGCGAGGGCCCTTAAGAAGTATAAATCCAAAAAGCCTTCAGGTCTGCAGAATTAGTTGCATAACATTATTTTTATCTCAGCTCTACTGCTTCAAGAACTCTTTAAGCTATGACTATTGCTGATCTCAAAATTGATTAGAATCTCTTATAGCCAAATGAAATAAGGCAGTACGTACAAAGTGAGATTACAGAAACTTGAAATGTTTATTAACTGCCATTTTCAAGGTCATAGGCTTATCCAATATGTGCTACCCAATAGAATTTCACAAATAGTGCTCAGAATATTTAGTCTTCACTCATCCAGTTCTGCCTACAAGAGTATGATCCTTGGAATTATAAAAAATATTTTAAAATTTTGATTAAGAAGTATGCTACATTTTAAAAAAATAATATGCTTATTGCTTTGTGGCTACACGAAAAAGTAGCGTGCATTTAAGCAGCAAAATAAAATTAGCTAAAAGTAGTGTAAAATGGCAAGGAACTCCACCCTCAACCTCTCCTACTCTTTGCACTCTAGGAACAAGTTGAATTATCTTCGCTGTTTGTAACCTCCCTGTACCATCCTCACTATGGAATCTAAACCCCTAAATAAATGCCTTAATGACAAGAAAGCTAAATAAATATCTGAGGCCAATTTGGTGCAGTGGTTAAGGCGTCTGGCTAGAAATCAGGAGCCTGTGAGTTCTAGTTCTGTTTTAGGCACATTGCCTGCTGGGTGACTTTAGTGCCAGTTGCTGTCTAGGAAGGAGGCAATACCACTTTTGAAAAATCTTGCCAAAAAACTGCAAGCAGTCAAAGGCATCAAAAACTGACTTGAAGGCACAAACATAAATAAACAAATACTAATGTTAATAATAAATGTAAAAAAAAGCTACACTAAACACTGTAAAGCTTATCCCAGAAAAATGGAATGCATACCTCTTCTTAGATAGTCGGGACAACTTAAAAATCCATCTTCTTTCTTACCCCTTTTTAAAAGTACAATATGATGTTTTCTGGTGGCAACTTTGCACTTGACCATGTTTCTAGCTAATCTACTGTCTAGCTACTATGAAGGAGTTTGCATATTTTAGAAAAATGTCTGTTTTCTTTGTTAATCCAGAAGCAGAATGGCATTGAGTGCTACCCAAGCTTTCTACCTGCTGATAAACAACAAGAGTTTAGCCAGTATGTCTTTAACTTTGTCCGAAGTATACCGAGACTACAAAGATGAAGATGGATTTGTATACATGACATATGCTTCCCAAGAGATGTTTGGAGGTCTCCTAACTACTTCCGAAGTAAAATGTAAGGAATATCTCTTAAAAAGATAAGTCTTCTCTTGGTGACAGCGTGGCTGAACAGTGAGCTGTGCATCATTCAAATTACTTGAAGATGAAAGGTGCTCTGTCTAACGTGGGCTTTTCTGCAAAATTAATGGCCCAGGAGTTGGCAAGACCCAACTAAAGAACTGAGGAGTGGGATAAATCATCCCAAACAAATGACATGGACACGCAGTTTCATAATTTGGCTCCTTGCCAGCTAAAGAAGTTAGTAGTGATATGCTTCAGTGTTACCCTTAAAATCATGTATCTGCTTAAAAAATTGTTACCGTAATTGGAGATGAGTGAAAATGATGAAATTTTATAACCAAGTTAAATGACCTGGACACAAATTGTCTGCTTAACAGAGAATAACATGTGCACTAGAGAGTAGCACGCTGTCATAGTTAGCTGAACATTGCAAGGCTGAGCCAGCGCTGGGTTTTATATTGTCTGCTTTTATCAAAGCCATTTGCTTTCTTCCTCCAAGAGGAATATTGCTGATGAGTATCATGGCACTTTAAATTTTACAGGACAATGTCTTTCCACAGACTAGAAGTCGCTCCCTTTACTGAATAGTGACAACTACACAGAAACGGCTTGTAGAATTGAGATTAATAGGGTGGAATATAATGAACTCTAATGCTGGGAAAGGTGAAAGGAAGGAGGACAACCAGCAGCAAGGTAGATAGACTCAGTTACCGCAATAATGAGTGTACCATCGGAGTTCCTGAGGGACCAGGTTAGGAACAGAGTATCATAAAGAAAATCCATATGGTCATCAAGAGTTGACAACTTGATGGCATGTAATCATCAGTCCTTCAGAGAACATTATTGCACGCACACATTCCTCAGATATCAATTGCTAAAAATTAGTAAGTGAGTTGTGTTGGGAATGGTGATGGCTGTGTCAAGTAATGCAAGAACATAGCTGCTTAAGTAGGAACGCAAATTCCTATATGGCATCTCGCAATTGTTTAACTTGTATGTGACTAACTCAGCGTTGGTGCTGAGGCAGCAACTCCAGAAGCTAGAACAGTAGCCTTATCACAAGGCTGTGTTCTTGCCTTTTGAACTCTGCTCTGAGCTTTAACTTTGATTGAAGATAAGATTATAAAGATGAGCTGTGTGGGTGAATATGCATGGGTAATTGTGTATGTATGTGTGTGCTATAGAGTCATATGCTGTATTTCATAAAGTGCACCAGGATTACAAGCTACTTAGTCTAAAGCCAGCTAATAAAATCATGTCTTTGAGACTCTTCTATCAATGCCATACTTAAGATAATTCTATCTCAGTAGAACTGACTTAAGGTTGCCCTCAAGTTAAAATCCTGCTGGTAGCCTCTCACTGTCCAAATGACTTGGAAATCTTGGAGAGTTTTGGAAGGAACAGACTGCAGTTGCTGGTATTCAAACCAGAGAATGCTGTGAGTTTTATCTCTAACATAGACAGGAAGACTGAAATATATTTCATGTCCAAAATAGTGATTTTGAGGAGTCATTTGTTGTTATGTAAAGAGAAATGTTGTTCTGGTAAGACACAAAGCTTTATTTAATGGACAAGTTCCAGCTCACACGCAAAGACCCTAACCCAAGGATCCCCAATTCTCGGTCCCTGGACTGGCACCAGTCCATGGCATGCCAGTAACTGGGCTGTACAAACAAACGAAGCCTCATTCGTGGGATGCAGAAGCACTCAAAACCATGCCCACTCTAGTCCACGGAAGAACTTTTCTCCACAGAACTGGTCCATGGTGCCCAAAAGATTGGGGACCGCTGCCCTAACCTAATTTAAGAACATCTTATCCAGTTATACTTGATGCTTTTTTGTGAAGTGAAATGGATCTATATCTGTTGAAAAAAATTAAAATGAAAACACATCAGTTATTTTAAACTATCTGTCCTTCAAAATTGTGTTTCTCTGGATATCCTTTATATATGAGTAATCCAACAACTTCTTGTGTATTTCTAAAAATGACATGCATTTTTGCTTTAACAAGATGACACAATTTCATTAAAGTAAATGTTTTTGTCTAGTCTATTTATGGCTGTGCCTGCAGGAGGGGTGCACATTTTTATGTGTATTTTGTTAAATGCCTTTTTGTTACTTTGTGACGCAAACTGCTTTTTGTTCAACTAAGAGAGCGTTTAGCCGTTATGGCATTTAAGACAATATCTGTTTGGCAAGACCAACATTTAATATCATTAGAATTGCTGCAAGAATGTGTGTAAAATATGATGCCTCAGAGTAACTAAAACATAATTGCCCCTGAAGGGATTTCTCACTTGCAAGAGTCTGCAGTGTGTTTTTCTTTCTTCTTTTTCTCGAAGAGAGTCAAATAGTAGGTTCAAGCTATTAAGTGTACTATTTTTGGAATGATTTGCTATTTTTTCTTGAGAGTAAAACACTGAAATATTGTGGTTTCATTATGAAAAGAATAAACTGAAGAAAAATTAAACATTATATAACTAAATGACTCTACTCTGAAATTTCTTGAGACTCTATAGATTCCCCAAAATGGCATGTACAGTATTAAATGTATTACAAGTTAATAGGTTCTAATGATACTTTAATAATTTATTAAATATATATGCTGCCCCATTTGAGTTTCTTTGGATGGTTTATAAATAGTTAACATTTAAAATAAGGATTCTCTCTCCCGTCCCCCCCAAATAAAGATGGCAGAAATAACTAAGTCAGATGGGAACAATGGGGGAAAAGTATACTGTACGTGGGGGAGAGGATTCTTCAATTATGCTTTCCAAAGGCCTGGTCAGTGAACCAGGTCTCCAGGGCCCTTTGAACCTCCAACAAAAAAGAGGCTGAATATATCTTGAGGGGAAATGACATTCTATGCAAATTGTATGTAAACACTGGCTTTTATTACATGTGTCAAGCTAGTTTGAAAGCTGGGGTATTAAGGAATTGGACAATACAAATAGAATGTGAATGCATGCATGCATGAATGTCTTCTTAATAGAATAACAGACTTGGAAGGGATCCTAGAGGTCTTCTAGTCCAACTCCCTTTCAAACAGAAAATCCTATACTATTAGCAATGTATCTTTATATATATATAACATATATCCTTATAAGAAGGTAGGATTATATGCAGTTGGAAGAGCACTGTAAGCTTCCACGTAACTAATTTTTCATAAACTATTGAAAGCAGAGTTCTTTAGAAGAACCTTTGAAATATGTAATGCTGCCATAAATTTGTTCATTTGTTTATTTTGATTTGCTTTTGATTTCAATACGTTTATATATTTATATTTTTATTACTAGTATTCTATAATAAATTACTATTATAATGTATTTGATGACTACATTGTTAACTGCTGGGAATTGGTACAGATGGGTGAAAATAAAATATTTTCAGGGATGAACAATAACGTATTCTATATACAAGCACAACCCATCAGTAGCCAATATTATCAGGGGAAATATATTACTATATGTGAAGCAACAGCATGAGAACTAGCTCTTTCAATTCTACTATAAATTACAAGACCAAATGAAAGACTTTCAAATTATCCTGAATTCTTCAAGTCATATGCAAAATAGAATTAAATTGTATAGAGTGTGTTGGAGGAGGAGCAGAGGAGACCAAAGTGACAAAATGTGTACATTTAGTCATTGTTTTAAAATAGAATCTGTAGGGAAATATTCAAAATAGATTTTTTAGAAACCCAGTTTCAGTTTGTACTAGGCCAGTGATGGCTAACCTTTTTGCCATCGGGTGCCAAAAGCGGGGGGAGTGCGGTGGGGTCACACGCATGTGTGCCCACATCCATAATTCTATGTGCCCCGCCCCCCCGTGCTTCCCCCGTTTTTGGCATGTGATGGCACGGTGGGCCCAGTAGGCGCGTTTTTTGCTCTCCCCAGGCTCCAGAGCCTTTCTAGGAGCCTGGGGAGGGCAAAAACGGCCTTCCCCACCCCTCAGAGGCCTCCAGAGGCCAGAAACAGTGTGTTTCCTGACTTCTGGTGGGCCCGAAAATCAGCTGGCTGGCGCATGCATGTGTGCTGGAGCTGAGCTCGCGTGCCCACTGATATGGCTCCGCGTGCCACCTGTGGCACCCGTGCCATAGGTTCGCCATCACGGTACTAGGCTGTACATAGAGAGTTGTTAAATGAAGAAACAAAGAATGGTTGATTCCCCTATTTTTTTTAAAAAAAACATAAAATTGAACTATTATAGAAGTTTTCTGAATACAAGTAATCCTTGATTTACAACCTTTCATTTAGTGACCAAAGTTACAACAAGGTCAAAGGAGCGAATGAGCACACCAGTGCATTTTTTTTCCAGAGGAAATGCAGATAGCACACAAATGGGATCCTACTTGGTTTTGGGGACACTGGCAGAATAGAATGTATTTTAATTTGAAATATGATTTATGATATATTTATGATAAAATCATAATATCCCTCAATAATATATTTAATTCTGCCCATGTCACAAAAGTAAACTACCTCAACCACATTCTCTCTCTCTCTAATAAAGAAGAACATTTATAGCTCAAGACTGACATGAGGGAGTCCTTGGTGCTCTCTGAGCTTGTTTTCTTGCAGACATTTCATTACCCAAACTAGGTAACATCATCAGTGCTAGTCACTGGTCTAATCTATCACTGATGATATTTCCTAGTTTGGGTAATGAAATGTCTGTAAGAAAACAAACAAGCTCAGAGAGCACCAAGGGCCCTTCTCTCACTTTCTTTTCACAGTCCTTCCATGCAAAAGATTACTGTTCTATTTTCTCCTCATGGTATTCTTCAAGTACTTGCTATGATGAAGAAATTGCCTTAGAGATTACCCCAGTTGATTGATCAATAGGGCTATTCTGTTTATATGCCTTTGTACAAAATGAAACAGCAAGCAATTTAGCTTAATTTGAGATTACTTCAGTTGGAAAGGCAATGTAGCTAGCCAAATACTTTTTGCAATTAGGTGCAAAAAGAAGTAGAAAATAGTTACTAGAAGAGCATAGATGAACTAAAAACAAGCCCCCAGAATATGTTACAAGCCCTTTCTATGCTAAAGAACAAAAATCTTGTCAACTGCTAATAGCAATAGCACTTAGACTTATATTGACTCAGCCTTCCATCCTTCCGAGGTGGGTAAAATGAGGACCCAGATTGTTGGGGGCAATAGGCTGACTCTGTAAACCGCTTAGAGAGGGCTGTAAAAGCACTGTGAAATGGTATATAAGTCTAAGTGCTATTGCTATACTGCTTCACAGTGCTTCACTCTAAGCAGTTTAGAGTGTCAGCCTATTGCCCCCAACAATCTGGGTCCTCATTTTACCCACCTCGGAAGGATGGAAGGCTGATCAACCTTGAGCCGGTGAGACTCAAACTGCCAAACTGCTGGCAGCTGGCAGTCAGCAGAAGTAGCCTAACCACTAATTCTAACCACTGGGCCACCACGGCTTTCATATATTGGGGAAACAACAGATGGGCACCAACAAACTTGTTTCAGGATAGGATCTAGAAATCTCATCGATAAAATATTTTCAGGCAGAATTGCAGAGCTATGCTTTGTCAAAAATAATGATATTCAAGATGCACAACTGAAATAAGAACAGCTGAGGTTTATAGTTCTTTTCTAATAACTCCAGTATTAACTAAAGAGCATCTGAATAGTGATGTTGATGACTAGGCTTTTTTTTTAATGCAAGAAATCCCACAAAGGAATTAAAACAAAACATCATATCAAAAAGAATAAAAATATTAAATTCTTCCAAATACCTCAAAGGAAAGATAAAGCTGATGAAAATGATAGACATTCTGGACAAAAATAAATAAATAGAAAAGTCTAGAGAACAAGACAGGCAAGAGCTGTCCCAGAAGTCTGAGACAGGTTCAGGATGTGATGATTTGAAATCTGTGCTATGCTTGCTGAATCAAATCCAAGAATCATTACAATGTTTTGATATATTTCTTACTACAGTAGTTACAGTATGGCACATTTTGCCTAAAGAGACTAACAACCCTTTTTTTTTTGGCACTCAGCAACTTATTAAAACTAAATTAGCGTTCTTTAATTTTCTTAAGCCAATATCTATCATAAACTCATGCAAAGGATTATTTTTCTCCATTCCATTCACTTCCTATCTTCATTGGCTATCTGATTTAAAGACATTGCAAGGGTTGATTATTTACTCTCTAATTATTAACTCATACTGAGTGATAGTAAAATTCTCTTCACATAAAGTCGCTGAGGAGTTTTTTTTAGACAGAAAGGTATATTTGCCTACTGAAATATCTTACTGTCAAAGTTTTTCCAAAACTTCTATTTATATACATATTCCTTCAAGCCGCCTGCACAGTCTAACAGAGCCAAAATTCCTGGAAATGGCAAACACTGTGCTCAAGGAAAAGCAAGCAATAGACTCACCAAGATGGCTTCTCTCAATGGTCTCTCTGCACAGCAAAAGAATAACAAAATACCGGTACATTAAAAGGGAATCCTGAAAGTATAGCTTCTGTTGTCCAAGGAGCAGATATTTTTTATGCCAGCAACTTCTTTATTTATCATAGGTTGTCTTCATTCTCAGAAAGAAATTGAATGGAATATGGACCTCTAGATTTTCAAGAATTCAGCATAGTTTCTCCTCCAACTCATCCTACTTTTCAAAGAATTCCAACAAAACCTGCTGCTATAGCAAAATCTCATTAAAATACTTTTTAATGGTGAAGCAGGGATTCTAGACCCGATTAAAAGTTCTGATTGACACTGTTACTCAAGCTATCTTATTTTTGGTATGCTTATTTGGATAACTGAGCTGGAAAAATAGTAGGGATAGAAACTTAGAGAGACAAACTTAACAAATTAACAACTTAACATGTTAAGATGACATGCTGTGTTAGATGGTTTCTGAATCTGGAACTAATTAGGTTACTTGAAGTGCCACCCTATGCCTTGGCTGTCTTGAAATGGACTAGGAAATGGCAGATCTTGTTTATAATTGTCTACTTCCCGTGTAGGCAAACTGCTGTTCTATTAGGGATTCAATTTGATTTATATATAAATGGTGCAATGTTAGGTCTCCCTCAAGCCTCTGTCATCTTAATATGGGAGCTTATTTTTATTTATTGTTCACCCAGTTAAATATGATCTATATCGTTGAAATTAAAAATGGAACATCATAAATTATTATAGAATAGTCATAGGAATTGATCTCATGAAAGTATATTTATTAGCGCTGTGGATGAATAAAAGTAAACATGATTTAGAAGAGTGTTTCGGTCTGTGTAGAAGTGCGAGTACAACATCTCTAAAGTAGCTATGGCTTTTTTCAGGAGTCTACATGAGCCTGAAAAAAGTTGTGGCTGCCCTAAAATGCTACCCCAGTTGTGGTCCTTCACATTTTAAAGCACCTCTTTAGAATCATTTTTACAGTATGCACAGCTCTACTGTATACTATATATGCTAAGGGAAACTTATTTAGGACTGAAAACACCTCCACCAACACATTTTACATGTTTTTATCAGACTTATGCATTACATAAAATACTTCAGTAACTTTTTTTAAAAAAATCAAAGCAATGATTGAGTAATTTTTCCAAAGGAATATGAAGGAAGCAAGTTGCCATGCAAACTGCTTATACCAAAAGTTTATGAGCAGCACAGAAAGGTATCTAATCTCTTGTCAGCTAACTATTTAAATACTTGTCTAGTATTATTCCACTGTTTACAGTGGATAGGTCTTTTATTTGCAATACCCTGAGCAAGCTGATAGCACAGTCCAGGTGTTTTCAGCAGTTCTGCAAGGCTACTGACGCTCCTATGCTATTTATTTTTAAAGTTTTCTGAACATTGTCACTGATAATTTTCTTGAAGTCTTTTCAGTAAATTCTGAATTTTAAAAGAGTATTATAATGAAGAGCTGCTAACTGACTAGAGAATGTCCTCAAGCAAAGAACTAACACCATCATCTTGCTTCTCTTTCTAGTTAAGTCATTACTAAGTGTTGTATCTTATGATTCTTGATTAATGTATTTTTTTCTTTTATGTACACCGAGAGCATATGCACCAAAGACAAATTCCTTGTGTGTATAATTACACTTGGCCAGTAAGAATTCTGTTCTGTTCTGTTCTGTTCTGTTCTGTTCTGTTCTGTTCTGTT
>WNWU01000005.1:25700493-25741578 GCA_012654045.1 Ptyas mucosa | reverse complement strand
TTCTGTTCTGTTCTGTTCTGTTCTGTTCTGTTCTGTTCTGTTCTGTTCTGTTCTGTTCTGTTCTGTTCTGTTCTGTTCTATTCTATTCTATTCTATTCTATTATATTCTATTCTATTCAGTTGAATTAAAGTGCACAGCAGTAATTTGAAAACTGTTTACTCCAAAGTAGTATACTTATATTGCATTTGTATTATACACCAAAGATCCAGGTTCGGTCCCTGTCATCATCTTAAGAATGCTGGAAAAGACAGATATTTGGAACATCATTGTCAAGGATTTTCAAATTAAATTTGGTACACTTTCTAATATTAGTTTTATCCTTGGACGGAATATTGCAAATTTAAAGTATATCTCTCAATCTAAAAGAGGTCAGAGAAATTATGCAAAATACCATAGATCATATTATCTTGACCATTAAGTGGGTGAAATAAAAGGCAGGAACCTATACATTTATTAGACATGCAAAGCATTCAGCACAAAATGTATTAACACGAGTGAATCACAACCACGTCCTTTGAAAAGCTTGTGCAGTTGTTCTGAAGCCTACTCCTCATTCTATATGTGGATACAGTATGCATTTATACAGCCAATACTTCTATTGAGATTTCCAGAGAAATGCGGCATCTCTGCATGTGCACATATGTGCAGGCAGCCAGTACAGCAATCAACAGTGTTGTTTTAGTCAAACAACAGATAACTGAGAGTTGATTGTCCAGCCAACAAACCCTCCAAAGGACATATTTAACATTTCAAAAAGCAGTGCTTTGTTCAACCTAGCTTTTTCAAGTGTAACAGTCTTAATTTTTATACATAATTTCTTTAAAATGGCATTTGGGCAGTTCTTGACATTTCTAAAACCATTTAGAAATAGTTTCTAGTGATAGGACGATGAGTAATACAGTTTATATAGCCAAACAATTGATACTTTGGCACGCGGAGGATATCCATTTAGAGAAGTCCAAGTTTTTAGAGGACTTTACTTTAACTAAAAAATAAAAATCATAAAGACAAAGACTGAGCATGCTCCGTAGCCACTGAACGATGAAAATGGAACCCTGACTAGAATAATTCCCACCCATTCCTTTAATATTCTTAATTAGATAATATTGATTTTGTATTGAACTAAGGCAGCTATTTGAGTCAGATCATCCATTCTATGTACAGTAAAGTGGTTCTCATTCATCCTTCTGCTGGAAGAAATATAGTGTCAGTAAACCATATGTCAGACACAGGAAACCGAAAGCAATTCAGTACTGAGCCACGGGACTCCTTCAAATTATATCATAGGCATTGCTTTCTGAAAAGATGGATGTGTTCATCGCAGCTAACCTCCGTGAACCTCCTTTCAATCCAACACAAATATTAATTTAGATTTTGAAGCCTTGAGCCTCTGACATATTAGACATCTCACGCTCCAGCTGAACTGTGATTAAGCTGTAGACCCATTAGCCAATCTGCCAGTTGCTTAGCAACCTCATCTATCCTTTGAAAGCAGTTGCTCTTCAAATGTGCCAGGTTTGTTGCGGTTACCTCAGTCCATGCTCCATGATAGGGAGGTTGTCCAGAAACAACAGGCCCACATTTTTGCCTTGAGTACCAATTGGCAGTTTGAAAGACCTTGGAGATGAAAACAGATGCGCCATGAGAGGAACCATGAGAAATATAAATATTTCTAAAAAGAAATAATTACTTTATATACAACAGCTCTCCCCTCCCAATATTATTATTTGTATGCTTATTTTCTGATACTTGCCTCTTCTGTCCTGAATGACCTTCCTGGGAAACAAGTGAAATTGAATGCACATATCCTGTGAAACCATGGTTTTAACTAGGGTTGGGCAAGCTGCAAAAGTGGCAATGCCACATTACAGGTTCACATGACAAGCAAGTCCAAAGTAGCTAGTCCAACATTACTCTGGTTGCAATCCATACCTGCTTACCTGAACTAAGGCTGCTTTGTCAGTAAACGTCATGGATAAGTTGGCACGGAACTGAGCAGAGCCAGGCCAAAAGTTTTGGTAGCCAAAACAAAGGCTACCAAACTCATGTTTGCATTTTACTTCAATCCAAATATCAGAAAAGTGCCCTCAACAGCACCTAGAGCAGCACAGTCCCTTAGGAAATCCAGATGAGACAGGCTGCCTTCAATAGATCTGTTGTCCAGCAAAAGGGAGTCCAGAAGGCGTGAGAAGGCTACCTTGCCTGCAGAATAGCCCCAGCCAATCTGGCTGAAAATACCCCAAACTGCACTCAACAAACATGCAACACTCTAGCTATCACCTTTACTAGGTTATTATTCACATAGAGAGAATGAAAGCAAGAGTCCAGTACCCGCCTGCGGAACTTATGGAGAAGCTATTATTTCTATTTATTTAAATGCATTGGCTACCCAACACCAATGGCCTACACATCTCAAAAAAACATTAAACATTAAATCAGACAGATACCACAAACTAAAGTGATCTTATGAACAAACTTCACAACATATTACTTACATTACAGCATATTATTTATTATAAGGGCAAGATTGATAACGGAAATAGAATTGTGGGCCACAAGAAATACTTGGCATGCCAGTCAGCTATTTGGTGCTAGAAGTGCAGGACAATATTGGAGTTGGAAGTATCTGTGAAGCCTGGAGGTGTTGAGATGCTTGTCTCTCAAGATGAAAGTGACTGGGAAAACACAGGTGGCAATGAATGTTTCCTGATGATGGCATTTGGTGGATTATTTTTCAAAATGTACCAGCGGACTTTAGACGGCTGCTTGGCAGATCACACACAGCCTACAGGTTGTATTTTGTTGCAGGGCTTGTCTAGTGCCCAAGTAGTTTGGACCAGAAGTGAAACTGTCTTAAATCCAAATTCTGTTTTAAACTCTCATGCGCTCAAACCAATACAATTGAATTGATTTTGACCAGCAATTCCCTCTCTTGCAACTTGGATACGTACAGTAATTGCATTTTAAGTGCCTTTTATGTGAAACATCCATTGTTCTAATAGCAAATTTGAGTGTTGAGTACTGCTAGGAAAATAATACGTTTCGGTAGAGATACAAGAGGGAAACACTTCCTTCAATTTTATGCATATATTTAGATATTTTAAAGAACTGCCATAATTCAAGGACTTCTTTGTAATCCACTATCATCCCCGCTTGATTATGGTTGTATGAAATTCAGCATAACAAATTTTTAATTATAAAATATAATTTATATATTTAAATATACCTGTTTTCCTAACTTTTCAGATTTTACTTCCTTTATTGAATTATTTGGATCCACTTTGTTGCAGAGATTTAGCATTGTTCAGTTTGCTGACTTTTTCCAAAACCTTTTTTTGCATTCATACATATGATATAGTCAAGCAATCTATTTGTATCAAAAGATTTTATTCACTGCATCAAAAAGCATAATATCGTTTCATTTTGCTTCTTTCAAAACAGAAGTTGATAATGTTAGCTGAAGTCTATATATATATATATACAAGTGTTACTTTGATTTTTTTGTGTCCAGATATAATCTAAATTCATGCAGAAATTGAATAGGGATTACAGAATTGCTCAGATCTGCAGTACCACTTCATTGAAATATTTTCCATTGCAGTTATCAAAAGTTTCATCACATGTGTCTGGAGGGAGTTGGTTATTATTATCTTTAATTGGAGACAATGGTTTTGATTTTCTACAGGAAGGTAGTATTTCTGATTCCCTACAAGCAAAAAAAATGTATGGTTAATAGTGGTATAGATAAGTATTAACAAAGCTTAAAGTGAATTGGATTTATTGTCAGTCTCCTCAGAGTTACATTTTTACTGCATACCAATAAAAACAACTGGCTGGCTGGATTTTTCTCTCTCTCCATTACCTCCCCACTACTTTTGGAAAGTAAATCCTGCCAAAGTCAGTTACCCAAGATGGAAGAAAAGATACTGCTTTTGTCTCAAGAAGCTGCAAGCTCTTTATTCCCCAGCAGCAGGAGGTACCAGCAAAGCCAAGGAGAAACTGCTTTATGGGAAAATAGTGAAGCTAGAAGGAATGAAAACATATTTCTGAAAATTGCCTCGAAGATAAAAATTAATACTTTAGCAGACATAGAAGAGGAATCGGCAAGAAGATACAGTAACTGATAGTTTGGTTTTGTTCTGACCTTAAAAATATTTCCTCAGAACATGTATATTTTGTTATGAATAAAGAAATATGTAAATAAATTATCTGTAGATAAATGCAAAGATTAAGCCAATGGAAGAATTCTGCAGTTAGTAAAGCTACAACCACAGGAGATAAAAGTTTCCTTGGTACATATTTTATTACTAATCATTTAAAGAGGATGGAATTCAACAAATACTCCTAAAATTAGAGGCAAAATGAATTCTCTTAAATATTTATGTCCCACCCCCCCACCCCCACCCCCTTATCTAAAGTGAGCCACTCTTGGCCGCTTCCATCAGCAGACAAACTTAATTCTTTGGGGATTCAAATGGTTACTTTAAGGACTATAAATGCACTATTCTGTTGAAAAGTAAGAAGCTAATGCCATGTTTTAGGACCATATATTGTTTCATCAATACTGTCCTTTCTCCACAGAACATTAAAATAAAACAAATGAAGTTAGATTAAAAGAGATTTACCTTTTGAACTGGAAGCTCTTCCAGAGATCATTAATTTTCACCTGCAGTCCTGACTTGTTTTCAGCATCGTGGTGTTTTTTCTTTATACTTGTTATTTTCTTGCTTAAGCCACTAACTTTGGCGGGCATCAGTAATTTATATTTTGTCACCATAGGAGATTTTAGAGAATTGGTTCTACATAATGCAGGAATCTGAAGAGAGAGAGAGTGTAAAAAAAATCTTTTTTTTCAATGAAGTCTTATAAATTGTCCCTGTAAAGAGTAGACATTGATAGAAGAAAATATTTGTAACTTCAGGGATGAACTGTGGGATCCTTGGTGCTCTCTGAGCTAGGTGGTTTCCTTGTAGACATTTCATTACTGAACTAGGTAACATCATCAGCGCAAGCACATTACCTAGATTGGCAATGAAACCACTGCAAGGAAACTGCCTAGTTCAGAGAGCATCAAGGGACTTGACACTACTTGACAGCTACTAAAAGCACTTTTATAGTTGAACATGCATATCATTTCAAACACTTAAAGACTGGATTTGTATAGCACACTTAACTCTAACCCAAATTAGCAATGGACAATGGATTTTCATTTGATGCTACATCGAAACAAACTGGGTTAGTGGGAGAGCATGATTCATATAACATGCTGAGAAAATAGTCCGGCTTCTTACAATATAATAACCAGAAACAATTCCATTTAATCTAATTGTTTTGCAAACTCACCCCAAAATATTTCTGAAAGTTTCACTTGTATTAAAATCTAAGGATCATGTGGAGAGAGGAGGAAGGGAGCCAAGCTATTTATTTTTTGCAACATTAACCAGCATTAAAACAACTGAAAACAATATAATAATCCAAACCATGTTGTTATTAAAATACAAATACAATTACACAAACAACGGTTAATATACACATACCTCAAGAATGAGGAAAAAGAAGTAACTAACCACAAGATGTCAGTATAATTCTGAAGAATATAAAGAAGTATTTTAATCAACTAATGACATTTTGAGAATTCTGTAGGCAAACCTTATTAAAAATGGCTTACAGCAGAGAATTAAAAAACAAACAAACAATCAATCACCAAAACTTCAGTGTATCTATATATGAGGCTTCATTGCTCAGTGTTCATTCTCTCTTGATAAATACAGTATCGGAATTTTTACTCAATAGGGATCAAATGACTTAATATTATTTCCAAAAGGAAAATTAGCAATATTCTCCCACTAAGGAAACTAAATTAAAGAAACAGAGAAAAAAAATCCAATGTTACCATGTTTGATCAACTATTGAAACCAGCTGTGTTCAACCTAATCCAAAATCTTACCATCAGAGTGGAACATTACAAATATATGTAAGTTATATTTCTGTTAACTAAATCTGATCTTAAAATGAAATCAAATACAGTGTTTGATGGTTCTAGCAAATAAAGTAACTTCTCAGTTTAAAAAATACTGCACAACTTTGACTGAAACCATGATATAGACCTCTGTAGTGAGCTTCAGGAGAGAGCGTTCCTTATTCTCTCTTTCCTGTTTAGCGAAAGGTGAAAGAAATAACATGATCTGAAATAATAAGATTTGCATGATTTAAAGCACTCCATACATGCTTAATTAAATAAGCCTTATCAATTGTACTGCAATTGGCAGCCTGAGCTGGGATGCCTTAGGCAACTTAATGATTTTATGATAGATCTGAGGGTCAATTCAAAGATTTTCAGATTTCATTTAAAACTTACTTTGGTTGAAACAAGCTCACTGAATTTGCATATGACGCCAAACTACTTCCATTTAAAATAAAGGTGAAAGAAGATAGAGCCTAAAGTCTGAATCTCACATCAAATAGCTCAGCTGTAGTTTTAGCTATTTGAAAAGAGGCCTACATCACTTGTAAGAAGCTATTGTAGCTCTAATGTGAGTAATATGACAATGTATACAGGGAGTCCTCAACTTATGACAACATAAGTTGCTAAGTGACAAATTTGTTAAGCGAGTTTTGCCCCATTTTACAATCTTTCCTGCCAAGTTGTTAAGTGAATCACTGAATTGGTTAAGTTTGTAATAAGTTTGTTAAGTCAATCTGGCTTCCCCATTGGTTTTACTTGTCAGAAGGTCGCAAAAGGGGATCACATGACCCTGGGACACTGCAACTGTCATAAATATGAGTCACTGGCCAAGCATCTGAATTTTGATCACATGACCATGGGGATGCTGCAATGGACGTAAGTGTGAAAAGTTGTCGTAAGTCACATTTTTCAGTGCCGTTGTCACTTTAAACAGTCACTAATTGAACTGCTGTTAAGACAAGGACTACCTGTACTTTCAAAGTACTAGGAATAGCTCTGAGGTAACGGGAGTAATATTTTAGTTATATCACAGGATGGTGGTGATCATAAGTAATATCTAGAATATGTTATAATTAATCCATACATATTAAAACAGGTCCTATTTGCAAGTCATACTTTAGTATTGAGATAGAAAGCAAGAATTATAAATGAAAAAGAGGAAAAAGATATACCATATTTTTGGAAATGGTGTTCTTATTATCTCTACATTCTGAAAATGGAAGGATCTGAGAATTTAGATTATCATCTGGTTCTGGACTGCTGTCAGATTCCTGCCATTTTAAAAAAATAAGACAGGCATTATTTTACCTTAAATGTGAACTCCATGTTATTTTTAAAAGTAAAATGGCTGAAGCTATGCCTAAATGAAGTAGAGCAAACCAGTTATGATTTTTCAACCCAGTACTGTATGCTTCTTAAAAGTGATATTAGAATTAATTTCCAATAACTACCAAAGTGACACAACAATTAACGTGTTTCCCCAAAAATAAGATGCTGTCTTATATTTTTTTGAACCCCGAAATAAGCACTTGGCCTTATTTTTGGGGAGGTCTTATTATTTTGGGGTACATGGAGCAAGACGGGGTTTCTCTTGCAGTTTTACCTGGTTTCCAGCTCTGTCTCCCTAACCCTCACCTGAGGAAATGGCGGGGACTGGCTATGCATGTGTTTAAATATTTTTGGGGAGGGCTTACTTTTGGGGAGGGCTTATTTTCAGGAAGGGGCCTTATTTTAGTGCATGCGCTCAAAAGCCCAATCGGGCTTATTATCAGGGGATGTCTTATTTTCAGGGAAACAGAGTATAATCCTGTACCAACTTTCATGAAAGTCAGCCCTATTAAAACCAACGATGATATATATCGGAATGTCTATTAGAAAATGAAAACATCTCATCGCTTAACACGTTCCAACATTCTTAACAGTTAATCAAATTAAAATGTATTCATTTACCGCAATAAACAGACTATCAGGCAGGCAGGCAGACTTTGAGGTTTCATAAACAGAAGTTATTTTATGAAGGGAGAGCCAGATGTGTAGCTATTGCAACAAATAAGAACAGATTTGGACAATCCCTTGAGAGTGCCATGACAATTTAATAAACTGCTTAACTAAAACATAGAATAATCTTACTTTGGCAGGTGTAGCATTTTTCTTGGTCACTGGGGACTTTTCTGAAGTATCCACCTTGCTTTGCAATAGCTTGTCAAGATTCTGTTTTGATGAACACCGCAGTTCTTTTAAAGGTGATGTCTCTTCATCAGACTCTTTATTTGCTGGTGAGGTTATTTGTGAGCCAGTCACACTATAGTCTTTACTTGTATCTTTACTGGGTCTTTGATACTGCTTTAGCAGTGCTATGCTTTGTGATAGGCTAGGAGTCGAAGATTTCTCTGCAAAGCTTCTAGACCAAGTGAAACAGCTGGACTGTCCTACCCCAGGTGTGGTTGAGAAGAGTCTTTCTATTTCTCCAGTCTCCAATGAACAGGGACTCTGGTCTTCTGTTAATTTGTTTATTTCCTTAGTTGGACTATCAGCCTCATTGTCCTGTAGAGGCTGGTCAGTTTTATTCTTTGATATAGTCTCAGGCAGATCTCCAATGTTGCAGAAAAACCTAACATATGTTGAGCGAGTATAAGAAGAAATGAGAGATATTAAAAACTGTGTGCATTAATCTAATCATGTTAAAATGTTAGAGTTTTACTGAAAAAGGAAATTATGAACATAAGTTAAAATTATGGACATATGCTGAAATAATTAGAAATTAGTGAATTATAACATCCTATGCTAGACCTATGCTTTCTTATCACTCTCAATAGTTTTACAGTGCTTATGTAATATGTCAAAACACGCTAGTTAATATCTATTTTAATGTTAAAAAAATCTGTGAATCAGATGATGCATATATAACACAGGTTCTAAAGGCATGAAAGTCATGTCATTCAGCCAGAAAGCCAGGAGATGAATCAAATAAATATGTTGAACACATTGCAACATAAATGCAAATCTGTCATAACTGTGTTATAACTAGAATCTTTGAGGTTTAGAACACTGAATCATGCTTTCTAAATTCATTATACTCTATAGTGAAATAATAAATAGCTTTACATGAACATACTATGCATATTAGGGTTTGGTGGCATAGCTTTTGTTTATTTAACAATTAAAAAAAATATTTTGTGATTCTAAGCTAATGTAAATAACCTTTTGGGGTTTTTTTTCATACACAGAATATATAAGATCAGAAATAAACAGAACCAAGTATTGCCCGTGTCTAATGAAGTCCCTACTAACGAAGGGAGGGTGGGAGGGAGGGAGGGAGGGAGAGATTGTATATGGGATACAGTGTCAGGGATATCTACACATTAGACACAATGCAGTCCTGAAAGCTAGACTGCTAATTCATTCTGTTCGGCACTTGTATATCTATCCTTGCTGCACTGAATAGAATAGAATTTTTTATTCGCCAAGTGTGATTGGATACACAAGGAATTTGTCTTGGTGCATATGTTCTCAGTGTACATAAAAGAAAAGATACGTTCATCAAGAATCATAAGGTACAACACTTAATGATAGTCATAGGGTACAAATAAGCAATCAGGAAACAATATCAATATAAATCATAAGGATACAAGCAAAAAAGTTACAGTCATACAGTCATAAGTGGAAGAAGATGGGTGATGGGAACAATGAGATTAATAGTAATGCAGACTTAGTAAATAGTTTGACAGTGTTGAGGGAATTATTTGTTTAGCAGAGTGATGGCGTTTGGGAAAAAACTGTTCTTGTTGTTCTGGTATGCAGTACTCAATAGTGTCGTTTTGAGGGTAGGAGTTGAAACAGTTTATGTCCAGGATGCGAGGGGTCTGTAAATATTTTCACAGCCCTCTTTTTGACTGGTGCAGTATACAGGGCCTCAATGGAAAGCAGGTTGGTGGCAATTATTTTTCCTGCAGTTCTAATTATCCTCTGAAGTCTGTGTCTATCTTGTTGAGTTGCAGAACCAAACCAAACCAGTCAGTTATAGAGATGCAGATGACAGACTCAATAATTCCTCTGTAGGGCTGAACTTGCTTTTACACCAAACAATGAAGGGTGCTCAGGTAGCTGGCTCTTCTGGGCTCTCCTCCAGTTTCGCCTTGCCTCATGTCACAAGGCCTCTCCTCTCCTCGCCTCCGGCCATGTCCAGTGCCGGCTTCCACTCTCAGCACACATGAACGCAGCTAAATTTTTGTCTCACCAAAGTGGTACCCATTTATCTACTCAGCATATTGCATGCTTTCGAACTGTTGGGTAGGCAGAGGCTAGGGATTGAATGATGGGAGCTTGTTCACATAGTCTGCAAAATATTTACTAATTATAACCCAATACAGAATATTTAGAATAGTCTCAGTTGGGAGATGCCTCAGAAGAAATCAAAGTAAAATCTTGCTTATATAAAGTTGAATTGTATTTGAACTTCCATCAAACAGTGGCAACCTTTGTTTATGCAGTTAACTTTTTAAAATTGCTTAAAAAAAAAAATTCCTGAGGTGCTTATGGCCACATCTTCATCATTAGTCATCCTTTGCCTCATCAGCTTATCATTGGCAATTTGTAATCTAAATGCTTTAACGTTTAAGTCCATAAAAATGACTGCATATCTATAGATTCTTATAAGGGTTGAAGACATTAATCACATAGATCCCTCATGTCACTTTTTGACATGTCAAGCAATCAGGTGTTCCTAAGGCTCTAACTGTATAGACTAATGTTTTTCAACTTTGGCAGTTTTAAGGTTTGTAGACTTCAATTCCCAGAATTCCCCAGCTTACTGGCTAGAGAATTTTGGGAGTTGAAATCCACACACCTTAAAGTTGCCAAGGTAGAAAAATACTGATGTAGACATTGCAATTCCTAGAATTCTCCGCCAGCACAGTCTCACCTGGAGAGCTCCGTATTGAATAAAGTAGCTGTGATATTAATTATATTTGATAATATAGCGTGCAGTCCTGATTAGACTATCTGATTCTACTGATAGTGTTTAAGATTTTTTTTAAAATATTATTTTGTTTTTTTTAAAAAAATAACTGAAATTGCGGGAACGCGATTTAAAGACACATACCTGCTTCTGGTTCCTGGAACAACCACTGCACCATTGTTTTCATTCTCTTTCTGAAAAATAGTGGCAAATTTATTTCTGAGCCTGGGCTGAACACAAGAATTGTCCTTATTTTTGCATGAGTCCTGGGAAGCACAGACTGCAGATGTTCCACTAAAACGTTGCTGGTTCTCATCACATTTTTCTGTTTTGTTTTTTTTTGAGTTCGAAAAATACTGGCTTAACAGTTCTTCTTCTGATACTTCTTCTAAATATATAAAAGATGAATTAAGTTCAATTCTATTAGAAACTAGATCTACATCAGCATTTTTAACAGATTGACATTAATAGAGTAGACAAATACTATAGCTGTATACTAGTTTACCCCAAGAGAAAAAGAAAAATTGAAGAGTCAAAAGAAATAAACAAATTATGTTTTTTTAAAACATAAGTGTTTGTTAATAATACCTTTGGGTGATGTATAGAAAAATATATAAGGAATTAAGAAAGATGCTATGGGTAAATGCTTATTTTTCCCTAACCATTGTATTGAGCATTCAAGATTTGCATGCTAAAGATAAAATTAGATTAATACTTTGTTTCATATGTGTGTGTGTGTGTGTGTGTGTAGTGTGTGTCTGTGCGTGTGATTAAAAATGTAGCAATCATACCATGCCTTGGTCTTTTTGCCACTAGCATTTTGCTAGGAAGTTTGAGTCCTTTTAAGTTAATTAGCTGCTCAACTCCTCGGGTAGTGGATTTCTCTAGCAAAGGTGTTGAATTTGTTACAATTTTTGCAGTAAAACAGGGTTTGTAGTCCCTGCTCCAAATACTCTTTAAATAGGATGACTTCTCATGAGTATAACTCACATCCCAGCTGCGGCTTCTTGGTAATACAGGCTATACCAAAAGAACAGAAAGAAAAACATAAAGTTATATTACTCTGTTTCTCTAAAGTACACTGAAGATAATTTTATTACTATTTTATAGAGTTTTCTCAATCATGTTTTGGTACCTTGCCATTGGACACTGAACAAAGGGAACCTACGACAGTGTTCAAGACTACTGAAAAGATTGATTGTTGCAATCTTTTCAACTCATATATGCCTTAATACCTTTCTGATTGGGAAACTCTTGAATTACAGCTGTCTATGTGATAATGACTTTAGTTATGCAATGGCTTTAGTTTTTCCAGATGATGTACTGGCCAAAACTGGTTTAACTCTGAACGATTCTGTATTGTCTTCTATACAATAGCCTTTCAGACACTTGAAAATAGCTCCATGTCCTGCAGCTGTCAATGCTTCTCCAGATTATGTTCTACAAAGTCATCAGATCTTTTTCTTTTGTGCTGCCTGAACTATTGCCAAATATGATCCCAGGAGTTTGCATTTGTCCTGGTGAAATTTATCTTGCTGTGTTTCTGTCCATTGCTCCAACTTGTCAAGATTCTCCTGAATCTTGGTACTTAAATTTATTTCTGACATTAACCAAAATTTTATATTACAATTTAAACAACAAAACATACAGTAACACTAAATATTAAGAATATATACCCTGTTTCCCCCCAAATAATACATCCCCTGATAATAAGCCCAATCAGGCTTTTGAGCGCATGGCAATAAGGCCAAGTGCTTATTTCAGGGTTCAAAAAAAATATAAGCCAGTATCTTATTTTTGGGAAAACACGGTACCTAATTGCTTTATAACATGAGAAATAAGAAATAATTTTTATGTCACTTTTTTTTTCAAAACAATTTTCTAAACTGACTGCTTAATAGTCTCTCTGGAGTTTTGCTTGTATCGATATGAATTGACTGAAATTATGAGTCCTTTTCCTCCTATTTTTGAAAGTAGGAACAATTGTCCTTCTCCAATTCTCTCTGACATTATGCTAATTTTCCAAGATTTCTGAAAAATCACAAAAAAGGCATCACATGAGGCCCAAACCAAAATCAGAAAATTCTCCAATGAGACTATTTTTTAAAAAAGGAAGGCTTTTCAGCATAGCGTCTATGAAACTTCCTTTTCTAAAAGTTATTGACAACCAACCCAAGATACTTACTGTATAAAGTCAAATCTAATGTATAGTTAACAAGCTAGTCCTGTCAATTCAAATCAAATCACATAAAAGGGTTGAATACAGAATATTTAGCAGAGGATACTTATGCCTGAAGAGACTCAACAAGGACAAAAATAGTTTTGTAGTGCCTCCAAGTGGTTGTTAACTAATACATCATCTAAAATTGTAGTTTTGATACAGGATTTTTAGTATAATGTATCAAATCCTGGCATAAATTGTATAACTCTATATACTTCAGATTTATCTAAGTCTAAGTTCAAAGTCAAGCAAAAACACAAGGACAAAATTGTTCTTGATAGACCATTAAAATATTTTTTTAAATACAAAATATTACCGGTGATACATCAGGATCGTAGTCATCAATTTGCTCCATTGTGAAAATATCTTTATTTCCAAGTGCAATTTGAAAAGCAGTCCTATCATCAAAGTATCTAAATGAATCAATCTCAGAAAAAGCACCACTTTTAATTAGAACTTTCTTTTTTATATAGTTTAGTTTTATGGAGTTCATAATTCTGCACAGTTCACATAGAAATGTTCATACAGTTTTACAACATATGAAAAACAAACTTCAACCTTTGTTTTAAGTAGATATAAACTTAAATAACTTAATAGCTAGCTGAGGGATTAAGACTGCATATAACTTAATCCCAACTTCATTTTCCTGGAGGTTTCAATGAGACTATGAAATGGCAGGCCTCCTACAATGGCTTACCGGTATATTATTTGAAAAAACACTACTATTTATTTAAGCTTAATGCTATTCCGAAGGGGATCAACATAAGCCAAATCAAATCTAAATAGCAATTGATCTGGAAACAATTCCTTTTTTGCAATAGCAGTGTTTAAGGATTTTACCAACTGACATAGAAACGATGGTGACATTTTTATGCCCTCTAAGTATATTACATTTTTATTTGATAAAGGATACTTTCCAGCATAAACTAGAGTTTCTGGATCAATATCATCTTCATAAGCATTCAGTGGAACAAGTTTCCTTCTGACTGGGTCAAAAACCAACTGATAGAGGAAAGTATTATTAGCACGAATAAATCCTTGTATGTATTCTTCAGTTACCGAAATATTCATTTTTAAATACTGTCCCATTTTTCCAATGACCTGTCAGGAAAATGAACAAATAGTGCTCATGGGTAATAGCAAACACAAGTGCTTAGCTTATAAATAATCTCTTTAGTCACATTAGGGGACAATTTCCATAATCATCTCTCCTCCTATCATATCATTTTTTTTAAAATTTGATTTATATGCCGCCCTTCTCCGGAGACTCAGGGCGGCTTACAATGCGCTAAGCAATAGCCTTCGTACTTTTGTATATTTATACAAAGTCAGCTTATTGCCCCCACAAACTGGGTCCTCAATTTACCTACCTTAGAAAGGATGGAAGGCTGAGTCAACCTTGAGCCTTGGTGAGATTCGAACCTGCAATAATTGCAGGCAGCTGATGTTAATAACAGGGCTTTAGACCACTGTACTATCCAAGGCTCATTCCCTAATATCATTCCCTAATGATCTTAGAAACAGATGTTCAGAAAGAAAGTCAATATCTAAGCCAATACCTTTATGAATCTACATATCAGTGCAGACTTTGCGTGAAGAAAATCTAGAACATCTGAGTTATGAGAAAGGTTATTTTCTAAAGTAGAGAGTATCCTAAACACAGAACTGTTCCTCTTTTTTTCTATAGGGATAACTAAAAGATGCATAACTCTCTCTAGGATGAAAGAGAACCTTTCTCTTCCAATTACAAAACTGTAAAAGTATAATAAGCCTAAATATAATTCAAACAAACATGCACAGATCAAAAACATAGTAAGAAAATAATAGGGCTTTCCCTTCAAGGATAATTCAGAAGTGCTTTTGATATCATGTGAGCACAGCTTCTTTCTGCTATTCATTAAAATAGAGAGCAAGCCTAGAAAAGCAGCACCACTGCTTTTAAGGTACCTAGTATGAAAAGGAAATCAAACCATAGCTGCATGAGGTTGGAAAACTTGCTATGTGAAAAGTGGTACATCCTCTGAAACAGGAAATACATTCACAGGGGGGAAAAACTCATCCTCTACTCTAATGTCTAAATCTCTCAGCGAGATGATATATGAGCAAGCATCTACATAAAGTTATAGTTAGTAGGAAAATTAGGAAAATTTCTGTTCTGAGTTCCCCATGAGAAACATTGTTAAAATCATTGGGAATTAACAAAAGAAGAAAGAAGATGCTTTCTGAATAAGAGTTAAGAAGCTTGTATCACTTGTCCCTCAATGAATCCTGATGTGTAACCTCAATATTAGACAACTTTTTCCACAGTCCACTGGGCAAATTTAAATCCAATCCATTTCTTCTCTTGTATGGAAGTTCCTTGAAAGGGTTACCTAAATTAGATGATTCCAAATCAGCCTCTGAAAGCATGATGGGCTCTTTTTAAATGGGTGGATACCCTAGAAATCACTTCCGTATAATGTAGATTGAGTTGTTACAGAGGAAGAAATAAAAATTAATTTACAGTACAGAAACTGAGCTGGGAGTCAAGATTCTTTAAAATTGTCTGTCTGAATTGCATTCTGATTGATTTTGCATAACTTGCATATTATTGTGAGTTGTTACATTGCTTGGATAAGCCCACCCACCCAGTTCCAATTCCCATAAACTGAACTGATAGATTTTGATTATATTGAGATGCTGGGGCACAAACCCAACTTTACCACATCTCTAGAAAATGGTACCTGCCATGCTCAGTTACCTGAATGCTGGAGGAAACAAATTGGATGCATTCCTAAATAAGAACATTTACCATGAGAATCCCACCTGTTCCCCTGAATCAACTGAGCAGCAAGGACAGAGTAGAACACTTTTTGTCATAACAATCTCCTTGAAAACTACAAGCAACCTAGGAAAAAAAAATCACTACATGAAGATCCCAATTTGGTTATCGACGATGGAGGCAATGATCTATCCAAACACTACAGATCTTTATAAAATGCAGAACTCTTGGTTAACAAAGGAGAATTAAAATCGGCCTAAGACTTGAAAAAACAAGGAATTGCTATGGAATGGTGGCCTTATTTACAAATTAAAACAAGATTCAAAAAGATGATGACCAATATGGCATATATGAGAAACAATTGGAATTAGACAAAATATTGCAAGGAACAGGAGGAAAAATTATCACTAAAATATACAACTTTCTTTTAAGATATAAAATGGAGGAAGAGACAGTAAAAGAGACAATGATAAGCTGGACCAGAAATTTTTGCTACAATATTGAGTTAGAACATTGGGACAAATTGTGAGAAAGAAATTATAAGCTTACGATGGCAGTAGCCTATAAGGAGAATCTATATACATGTTCTACCGATGACATTTACCCCCAGCGAGATTGGCCAAAATGTTCCCAAATTTATCCCCTAAGTATTGGAGATGTAGACATAAATCTGGAACTTTCTATCATATGTGGTGGACACGTCCCAATGCCAGAAAATATTGGCTCAAAATTAAGGAATGGCTGGAAGGAATCATGGAATACAGGATACAATTGAAATCAGAATTATGTTTATTAGGAATACTAGATTCAAAAATAGGGTAATTAGGAAGATACTTAAATGTGCTGAAATGGATAGGATGACCATGGAGTTAAAAGAAAGAGAAGAGTCAGACTATTATAAAATTTGAGTAAACTGTACAAGTGGCTAGAGAATAGAAACCAAAACAAGAAATAAAACTTCAAAAGCCATTAACTATAATATAAAGATAAATGTATATACATTTAATCAGAACACAACATAATATTACAACATAATTATTATACTATTACTAGAATTGTTAAAATATACGAGAAGGCAAATATTGAATAGTGAATTACAACAGCAGAATATACATGCTGATACAGAAAGCTGTAAAATTACATTACACTTGTGTTGAGCTTTTTATTTGTTTGTATTTGTATTTTTTCTTTTTTCTTTTTTCTATTTTACTTGTGGTTTTTAAACTTGGAAAATGTACAATAAAAACTATTTAAAAAAGAAACACACAAGCAATGTTAACCCTTTTACTGGGTCTTGATGTGTAATACAATTTTCTTTCTATAGGTATCACTAAAGAGGGTTTTTAAGGAGAAATCTAGCACAAACATAAATGAAAGGAGGGAATATTTAATTTGATTCAGAATCTTTAACAGGCACTATGTTTGTGTGTGTATATGTGTATGTATGTGTATGCATGTGTGTGTGTGTGTATCAAGCAATAGCAAATTTGACATTCACTTCCTTGACTATAACGAAATCATCTGATTGTCAGTGATAGTAACTCATCCCAAAATACATATCATTGTCAAATTATATTATAATACTTTAAAAAAAATCTTAGAGATATATTTATGCTGCCCTGCTCAAATCAAACAAAAAAGAGAAAAAGAAAGAGATGAAAAACGGAGGGTAGTGGGGAAGGAAAGTTAGTTCCAGATCCAAACACTTCACATGTCATCATTTTAATTTCTACTATCCTGTGACAAGAAACAAGTAGATGACACTGTGTTGATTAGTCTTGAATTTGCTGTGAAAGCCAAAGACCTTCACTAATTATTATCCAACATAAACAACCATATGCCTTTCTTACAGATCATCACATACTGTTGTGAGGCAAATTCTGAAATGTTTTAAGTCAATGGCCTGAATACCCGATAAATATAAAATCCACCCATCCCAACTTAATGACTTATACTGAGTTAGATTGCATGCACAGCAACAGGGACATCCGTCATGGGAGACCTTGAACTCCTCAGAGGAAAATTCTTAGCTGCTGATTGTGCAACACTTCTGAGTTGTAGGGGGGAAAGGTGATTTAGAGCGTGTGAGAATGTGCATGTAGCGTCTACCTGCCACATCTTTTCCTGGAATTGTGTTGCAGCAAACAGCTGATGATACTATGAAATGACTCGACTGCTTAAGGAAATACCAACAAGTACAACCTGCTTATCATCCAAGCATCTTTTTCCTTTTGTATCCACAGTGCTGCCACCCTGTGACAAATATATTTATCAATTGTAGCTACAGATTCTGTCTCTTAGAATCCAGGGTTATGGAGAAAGGGCAGTTTAATGAGCTGCTCCTCCTATTTTAGGGACCCTGATAAGAAAGGGGGGGGGGGGAGAAGGCCTTTTTTATTTGATCTATTTGTTTATTAAGTGACAACTGGCCTAAAAGAACTCTGAAAAAGCAGCAGAGCTACACCTGTTATCTAAGATGCTTTTATGTCACAGAATGTTGGTAGGCAACCAGCTGTATTGCAGATGATGCTGAACTACAGCTTCAAGCAGGCACAGCTACATGGCTAATTATAAGAGATACAGCTATAGTTCAATAGGAGCCACAGATTACCCACTCCTGCCCGACAACCTATGGCAAATAAAGATGGCAAATTAACCAGCATAGATCCTTTCTGAATAACTCGGTGTTGGTAACAGCTAGCATACATAAAGGATGGTCTGCTGAAGACAAAGCAGATGTGGCAGTAATTAAAAGTATATGTAGAAAACTCTTAGGCAGAGATTTGGTGGCACTTTAAGTGGGCTACCAACTCCCCCCATACTAACCACTTTCACTTTTTACCTTGATTGCTTCCCTGCTAATGCCTTATCTACTCAGAACCAAAAATAGTTGTTACTTTTACCGTCAAGAGCCAAGTGAGAAAGGTAGGTTTTGAAAATGTTAGCATCTGAAAGGGGAAGAACTACCAGAGGGAGGATTCATGACATTAAACCCAACTCAAAAGTTTTTCTCGGGTGAACCCCCTTTTCCTGTTGAAGCTTCACCATTTGAATCCAGGGACCCATATTGTTTCATAAAGCAGCTTCAAGGGCTTGTTTCTTCCTTAACCCTCATCAGAAGAAAGGACCCTTTTGAAGTTCTAGAGCAGATTTTCTTCATTATCCATAGAGATTTTTGAAAATACAAGATAAATCAAGATGCAGAGAACCCATTACCTTTATAATATCGGGGTTATTGGCTATCTTTATTAGCTTGCAAGACTTGCCTAAGCCAATACCATGAATGGATGGAAGGTAGTCACAACCAGAAAGAATACACATGTAGCGGAATTTCTCTTCTGTAAAGACATCCCCAAGCTGTTTGCACATTCCGAGGCGAGCTTGATCGATTTCTAAGCCATTTCCAAATTTGTCGATTTTAAGAAACACCTTGAAATGCAAACAAAATCATGAATGAGTATGTATATTCAAGGAACATCTACTAGATTTATTTTATTTTTTATTTTTATTTAGACTTCTATACCGCTTCATAGTGCTTTACAGACCTCTCTAAGCGGTTTACAAAGTTAGCATATAGCATATTGCATATTAGCATATTGCATTAGCATTAGCATATTGCCCCCAACAATCTGGGTCCTCATTTTACCCACCTCAGAAGGATGGAAGGCTGAGTCAACCTTGAGCCGGTGAGTTTTGATCTGCTGAACTAGCTGCAGTACTGCACTCTAATGACTGCGCCACCTCGGCTCTACCAAGAACATTTAGGGAGTTCATGTGGTATCAACCACATCAAAATGGTAGATAGGATCAGGTGTTCAAACTTCTGCCTCAATTCAATGTGCATGCAAAAAGGGAAAGGGCTTAAACCCACTCACCATTTTGATGCTATTGAACATTACTAATTTTATCTAGTATTTATCTAGTATCAATATACTCAACATTTATCTAAATTAAGGGTACGAGTGCAGCCACATACAGTAAACTTTTCTTTCTCTTTTTGTTACAACTGAAAACCTAATCTCACTCACCTCAGATGTAGTTTCTTGAAAACCATTTTGTCAAATGCCTGCCAAGGGATATTGACAAATATCAACCATGCTTATACAACACTTTTGTAGCGTTTTGAAAACTTTGCATATACTATACGTAGTATACAATATTGTGGGTGCCTCATACCGCAGATGGCAGAAAGAGGGCTAAGAACAAAAATACACATTGCATGTGACTTGATGGGACACAGTTTGTTGCACTGCACACTAGAAACACTATTGGCATATTTTTGAAGTAAGGAAACATTAATTGAATTGACTTTGGAGGATTTTACAGTTGGATTAAATAAAAAAATAGAGTCCCAAACAACAATGTTGTTTTAATTTTAAGCCTAACGAGAAACTAATTACATAGCAATTAGCAGAACATTTTATTTTATATGCCCTTATCACAAATACTTCTAAGTTCAGGGCAGAGATGATGTACAAAGTAGTGGCAAAGAGATGCATCACAAATCAAAAGTCCCCAGTTTTATTCTCACTTCTGTTCATGAACTCCCTAAATGTTCTTAATAAACTATACTTTTTCAACATAATAGTCACCTACCTTCTTGTAAGGATAACATCAAAATTAAATGTTTCAAGGGCACACACATGTATATTTACAAGCACATGTGTTCATATGCAGACACACACATACACACAACATTTTGATTTCTCTTTAGAAATATCAAGTTTCGGATCTAAGCATATGAAAGCAAATTCTCCCTCATATGGAAAAAAGTGAAGTCTAAGCATCCATGCTCGTTTGTATAAATTAGGTAAAGGTAAAGGTTCCCCTCACACATATGTGCTAGTCGTTTCTGACTCTAGGGGGTGGTGCTCATCTCAGTTTCAAAGCCGAAGAGCCAACGCTGTCCAAAGATGTCTCTGTGGTCATGTGGCCGGCATGACTAAACGCCAAAGGCGCACGGCACCCTGTTACCTGCCCACCAAAGGTGGTCCCTATTTTTCTACTTGCATTTTTTACGTGCTTTCAAACTGCTAGGTTGGCAGAAGCTGGGACAAATAACAGCTCACGCCGTTGCGCGGCACTAGGGATTCGAACTGCTGAACTGCTGACCTTTCGATAGAAATTTATTGTATAAATTGCACACTGCCAATTTCTAAACCATATTGCTGGCTCTTTTTAGGCTGGTTGTTCAAGTCTGCCTTAACTAATTGAAGATATAACATTTTGCTATATTTAACATTGGCAAGGGAAGGGAATGCAAAAGCCTGGGCCAAACAGGATCTGGGAATGATTTTCCATGTAGACTTCCCACCTTTTTGCATCCAAAAGCAAGGAGATCAGAATCCTCTGTAATTATAGCTTGGACCATGCCAGCTTTGTTCAGATAAGCTAACTGAGCATCAGCTTCATAAGGTGCAACAAGACAGTCTATTCCTTGGGCTCGGGCAGCCTGCAAACAAACAAACATAATGCAACATTCAAAATGCTCATCATAATACCATACATTAACATATAAAACTACTTTATAATAAATGAACAGTTCACCTGCTAGACAGAACTTGAATATTGCGACTGGGATTCTGGAAAGCTAGTATTTGAGTTTAGGACAAAGAATACTAGCTCTCCAGGACTCTAATCGCAATATTCAAGTTGTATCTCCTTGGATAAATCACATGCTGAAAGTGGAAAGCTTAATCTAATCTAATCTAATCTAATCTAATCTAATCTAATCTAATCTAATCTAATCTCATCCAGCTGCTTTCGCCCCACTTTCTTAAATTCATGAATTACACTTTCTATACAGGTAGTCCTCAACTTGCAACCACAATTGAGCCCAACATTTCTGTTGCTAAGTGAAACATTTGTTAAGTGAGTTTTGCCCCATTTTATAACCTTTCCTGCCACAATTGTTAAGTGAACCGTTGTAATTGTTAAGTTAGTGACACAGTTGTTAAGGGAATCTGGCTTCCCCATTGACTTTGCTTGTCAGAAGGCTGCAAATGGGGCTCATGTGATCTTGGGACACTTCAACCATCATAAATATTAGTTGCCAAGCATCTGAATTTTGATCACATGACTGTGGGGAGACTGCATTGGTCGTAACTGTGAAAAATGGTCATAAGTCACTTTTTTCAGTGCTGTTGTAACTTTGAACTGTTATAAGTCGAGGACTACCTGTACTTTTCTAGTTCTTGAATCCGCTTTTACTATTTAGTTACAGTAATATTTTCTTTCCACAGACTTGGCCCATAGAAACTTGGGGAGGGGATACACACTCACTGGGGAACATGTTGCCGGTCTAACCCACATGGAGGGGAGGGGAGAAACAGAAGTAAAGGAGAAATGAAAAGACTGTACAAAGGCTGTTACCAATTGCTTTCCTTGTAAACCTAAATATACTTCCAGTTCTAAAAGAACCCAGTCATACCAGATTACTAATGGTCCATAAATTTTTATATAGATCATTTTTATATAGATCAGCAATCAGATCAGTATTAGATTTATATGTATCCCTGACAGAAAAAAAATGGGGCGGAGGTGGGCTGGAGATAGATATTCCATCCAGCTGTGATAGTAAACTTTTTTAATTTAGTGATTGTGGAAAAATGCTTTTGTCTCAAATTATATCTTTTATTATAAATACGCCACTAAAGGTTACAATAAAATAAGCACAATTCGTCGTTTTGCTCTAAATTAAGTTATGCAAGCTTAAGATTGATAGCAAAGGCAAATGTCATAATCAAGACATGGAAAGTGAAATTCCTAGTAGGGAACCTGCTAATATAAACACTTACTTTAATCACTTCACAGGCCATTGCATGTGTAACATTAATGCTGCGAGCAAAGCATTCTCTTGCTTCTGATAATTTCCCTTCACGGAGCAGCTGTTTCCCTTTTAGGAGATTTGTTTGTCGTTTTCTTCAAAATAATATAACAAATACCGGTACATTATCTAAGAGTCTCACATTCATAACAAATCAGTAGAATATTGTGCTATTCTCCTCAAAAATATCCTTACATTTTTGAGATTTACCATATAAAAGCTTAAGAATCAGATATAAAAGACAACAATAATCAACAATATAAAGTCCAGTAATAATATGTTCATTACTATTATTATTAGCATATGGCACTGTTATATTACCCAGAAGACCATAATGCCATTGCAGAGTAATAGTTTGGCTGCCAATTTACTAACTCTGTTGTAGGACAAAGTACGCCACAGAAGGGCTTTGTACCAGAAAGGAAGATGAGCGGCTTTTCCTGCAGCATCATCCATAGCCCCTTCCGGAGTCACCTCACAAATAAACACCACAGTTGGGAAGGTTCAGAGTGGGCAGGAATTTGACTGCGTGAATGGAACACCAACTTGTCTTCCCACCAATGTGGTACCTATTTATCTACTCACATTTATTTTATTTATTTATTTAATTGGACTTACATCTCCACAGGACTCAGGGTGGCTCACAACAATAAACAAAACAAACAAACCATTAAAAACAAAGTCCATGATAAAATTGACAAAAATCCAATAAAACCTCATTAAGTTCTATTAAAAACCCCATCAGTCTAGGGTGGCAAGATGAAATAGCCACATTTTCAGCCCATGGCGGAAGGAGCGAAGGTCGGGGGCCACCCAAAGCTCCAGAGGGAGTTGATTCCAAAGGGTGGGTGCGCCTACAGAGAAGAAGCTTTCAAACTGTTAGGTGAACAGAAACTGAGGTGAGTAATGGGAGCTCACCCTGACATGAAGTGCTAAGATTTAAACTGTTGGAGCAGTGTCATTAAGCCACTGAGTCACCACAGCTCTTGTTCATTGCTATTACTTAATAATAGTAGGGAGATACATACACATTTCCCAACTCGTAGAGAATACCTTGGGGATTTTTTTTCTCTCTGTAATGCCCAGTCAGATCCAGTCCATTTTGATCTCAATCTTTCTTTTGCTGATTTGCCCCTTCTTACCGAATTTGGTCCCACTTTATTTTTGAAGTATTATTCTGCTAGAAAACAGAATCCCAATTTCTTTCCACTATTCTGTTGAGTTGGAAAGGTTTAAAAAAGGAACACCCCCAGCTTCTTAGTATGCACAAACATAACTTACTCTCTTCTTGTTTTTTCAACTTCCTTTTTTGAAGGCAGAGTGCATCCATCAAATACCAGAATTGGTTTAACTCCAAATGATAAAAGCATATCAACAAGTTTCATGCAATAAACTACATATCTGGGAAAAGAAACACCAGCTTCATACATTTGTCATAACATCTTGAAACATAACATATGGTTTGCATAACAAGGCCAACTTCCGCTTGCAACAACAAAATTGCCATTAGATTAGGATAGCAACATGATCAGCCATGGTTGCAATTTATATCAATGTAGCTAAATCTATATTTTGTGCCTAGTCAAATACTTAGCTTACAGAAGTAAAGGAAGAATGTCATCTGACTGAATTAACTGTAGTAAATACATCATACAAGAGAAAACTATTTCATCTTCTATATTAAATTAAGAAAAGCCTATGGATTAAAAAAGATTATCATTTTTTCCAAATATTTTTTAATTTGGGCTGTAATCCTATGCACCGACTATTCATAATTATTACTATTTTTAACGGGGATTTAAGAAATGAAGATTTAAATTTTTCATAAGCAATTAACATGAAAAAACAATTAAGTTCTGTTATTTTTCTGAGTTCATGCATTTAACAACATACTTAATATGTTCAACTTTCCCATCTTTCTTACTGAAAGATAAATTGGTGAATACATTGGTGGGCAGCATTTATGCAACTTTCAGAATGAGACTATCTTACTTGTACAGTGAACTCTATTTCAAATTTAGGATTAAAATTCAGTCTATCAGCCTCAGAAGAGGCCTTCAAATCCATTCAAATGCTTAAAAGCTGTAAATGGCTGTCAGGGGTGGGTTCTAATTTTTTTTACTACCAGTTCTGTGGGTATGGCTTATTTTGTGGGTGTGGCTTGAGGGTCATGTGACAGTTCTTTAGGATTTAGCAGAGGTACTGGTCTACCAGGCTTTTAACTGCTTGCAGAGCTGTACCGGTCTACCATTTGTTTTTGGAGGTACTAGTCTACCCATTTATTTTTGCAGGCACCGGTCTACTCATTTGTTTTTGGAGGCACCGGTCTATCACCACACTGCCTTTTAACACTGATCAGCTGTAGGGCGGCCCTTTGAAGCCCCACAGCAAGAGTTTAAACAGTTTTTTTTCCTTCTAGCCGATCAGCTGGAACTCAGGAGGCAGCAATAGATTGGGGGATGGGGCCAAATAAAAGGTAAGAATAACGCGGGGGCGGGGCAGGGCGGGAGGGCCCAGCTCCCAAACCAAGAGAACCAGTTCAGTGACATCATATTGTCACCGCTACTGGCTTGGCGGAACCGGGTGGAACCCACCACTGATGGCTGTGCACCTTCAACCCATATGTACCTGTCATTTCTAATCCAAGCACTCTAGGTTTGTGCCCAAAATTTGGTGATAAAATGACAGGGGTTTTTCTGCTACCACAATTTTTGGCACAAGAACACATAAATAAGCATGGAAACTTAAAGGGCTGCGAAAAAATATTAATTTCTACCCTTTAAAGCTGGTAAGAACAGTAAAAAGCATATCACTGAAATTTGGCAGCAAAATCACCAAAGGTTGGAAACATGAATTTTCATGTGAAATGCTAAAATGCAGAAATATCCAGCTTTAAACACCCCCCCCCAAAAAAATCTTTGAAAATGGGTCTGGCCTCCCCTGTGATGTCACAAAAAAACGCTGTCTGCAGCCTTCCAGTTGGCCTGGAAGCCTGTTAAAGCTTGAAGGCTAAAAAGGTTACAGGCACCCCCACCACATCCGTTACTATTTTACCCACTCTATCAGTCAAATAGTTTTGCACATACTGGTCGGTGGCTTCTCCTTTTGCTAGTTTGTCTGCACACGCATAGGCTCCTTTGTGCAGCCAGCAATAAGTGTCTACAGCAACTACTTGTCCTTTGTACTTCTTCACATGAGTAGGTTCAGCTGCCTCTTTGATAAACTGGAGTAACCCTTGGATTCCCATTGTATCGTATCAGTTGAATTCTGCAAGCAAAGTAAAGAAACACAAAGCCAACAGATTCATAGTTGCTCCTGAGCTGGGCCAGGAAACTTTACAACCCACATCGCTAAGATTTCCATAGAGTGCAAAAGAGGCTCTACTACACCCTCACCAAGCTGTATTAATTTGATTAATCAGAGAAATTGTTATCAATAAAATAATATATAAAATATTAGTAACTGGTAGCTGGTTTGCTTGTAGCATGCACCAACAGAACTTGCATTCACATTCACTTGTACTGAGAATTGATTTTGATACATGAGGATTTTCTGACATTAGAATCAACTTTCAGGAATAGATTGCCACAGGCGCAAGACATATTCTCATCTCTAGTTCATACCTTTCTCTCTTTTCATGCTCTCCAAAATCCATAAAATCCTTTGATCTAACATAGTATGGGGGCAAAAAATTAGCAGTAACACAACATCTAAGGAAAAAGTGACAGCTATTCACTTTATTTGGAAAGCTGCTGAATTACTTTCTCATGTCCAAGTTGTTGCTTCTCCCTGCTTCCCATTCTTATCCCACTAGCACCTAGTCCTAGAAGAATCCTAGGCAAGCTTAAACGAAATCTCTAAAACAATACAAACGACCAACCAACCCTTTCCTAGGAAGGCGAAGGGGAGGAAAAATGTATTAAAGTAGATAAATTCTTTCCTTCGAAGCATATATCCTCTGCAAGTCAAGTTTTAAGCAGGAGTGCCGATTCCGAAGCAGCAAGCCACGCGCTCTAAGTGGCACTGAAAACAATGGATGTAATAAAGATCTTCGATCACTAGATAAAAAGATTCCAAAGTTTTCTTTTCTTTTCTTTTTCCTCCATTCTTACTCGCGCCATTGAATTTAAAGGACAACCCGCGCTTAATCACTTTGCATTCAATTGGCGAAAGAGACAAAGCCGCAACGTGTAGTTTTTGTTGTTTTTTTACTAAAACACAGGCAGTGTGCCCTACGCAGAACCTATACAATAGTTTGGGTCGGAAATATCCCGGGAGACGATCTCACTTTCCTTTTAATGTAGAGAGACGCTATCTCGTCCAGCTCCTGAAGTTGGGAAACCCAAAGCCCGTGAATGAAAAAATGTGGTGCCCCCCTTCTCTCGCCTCCCCCAGTACCTGATGCAGGAGCGCAACTGCTGGGATCGGGGCAGCGCCGAACCGTCACCCGGCGACAGACACTTTCGGCCATTCGGCAAAACCAACCCAGCGCGCGAAGCTTTCAACCCGCGCGCGCTTCCCAAGCCCCACCTCGACCCCGCCCTCCTCGCGAGAACGAGGGAAAGTCGAGGAACCCACGTAGACCACAACGACCGGCATGCCGCGCGGCCGAAGGAGTTCTTCACCGAGCCTTGCCTTTAGTGCTCACCGCTCTGCATCTTGGGCGTTGTAGTCCCACGCGTTTCGCTTTGCGCGACGTTGTCTTTAAAGTTATGGCGCGTTTGTTAATAAAAGTTTGTTGCTACTGGAGTTGTGTTTTCCATTGGGGGTATATACGCGTTCGGTTAGAACGATAAATTAAATGCAGTTGTCATGTTAATAGGTCGGTATGGCTGGAACCTAGCTTCGTTTCTGGCTTGTCATGATGTGTGAATGTTGGCAGTTGGATTAATTCAGCAAAGAAACATTCATTTAGCAAGTTGTGGAAAAGATGTCGTAGAACTATGGAGGGATATATTAACCTGATTGTTATTTTATCAGTACCGTCATTTTGTGAGCTTTCAGTCTTTAGTATCAGTATGCCACCTAGAGTCTGCTTTGATCGAGGCAGTACAATAGATGAATGAATCTTATAAATAAGCATCCTTTTACCTATTAAATCTACACAAACCTTTTGGCAAGCTCCAGGATCCAGAAAATCTGGGTGCCTAAATTGGTTAATTGGATAAAGGCCATTGACTCCCGATTGATATAAATGCACAGATGTCATGCTAATGTATTTGCAGCAACAACTCAACAATTCTTTAAAGGAGAGCCCAATAATATCTTTAATTCTGTCCATCCAATTTAGTTTTTCTCTACCCCTTCTGTCTTCCTCAACCTTGCCAACATTCTTATCCAGCAACTAGTGAAGCATATGCCAAAGAATGTGAATTTCTTTACAGTATCGCTTCAATGGAAGTCTTTACTTAGTCCAGGATCTTCTTCAGGGATGGGTTCCAAATCCCATCACTACCGTTTCGCTTGTGCACATACAGTGGGTGGAGCCTCCCGCCACCGCCGCTAGCAGTTCACCTGATCCGGTAGCGGTAGCAACCCACCACTGGTAGCAACCCACCACTGATCTACTTATATTGTTTTATTTTTCTTGTAGTTTATGGTACAATATCCAAATTCCTTTCATCTTTTTTTTGAACTTTCTCAGTGTTAATCTTTCTGCACATTTTTCCAATATCTTTTACTGCATATGCATGAGGAATTCATATAACTTTATGATTGGAATGAAGAGGTTTTAGGTTGGCACTAACATGATTTCCAGGCCTAGGACTGTTTTTTTTAAAAGATTAAATTTGGGTTATATATGTGCACAACTTTAAACATGAATTGCATGGATTTCCAAAAGGATTTTGTACCTGGAAAAACCTGCAGGATGAAGAAATAAAAGAGTTAGGGAGCAAGAGTGCAATACAAAAAAAGTTTTAAGATTTCTTAGGGTTGAAAAAAACAAAATGAGTAAAAGATGACACCATGCTACTACTTATTCCTGGTGTGATAAATATAAAGGAGGATTTTTCCCTCTTCATATAACGAGGGTCATCTAGGGTCATATAATGAAGCTGAATGATGCATTATTCGCACAGAAAAAAAAGTAGAGAGTTGTAACTCAGACCCAATTAATGTCTTTCATTTAATTACTAAGTTTAAATTCTGCCTTATGGTAGGGCTATTTCAGTTACAAGGAAAAAAAATCCTTTAAAAAATGCTTTGCTGCCTTTCCAAACACTTTCCCCCAAATTTAAGGTACCGCAACGTAACAGTTACCATATTAATAAATCAAACAGTTGATATGTTCTAGAGAGAATGCTTGCATGCATTTACTCTGAACCTAAGTATTTTTCTCCTTGCAAATGAGTCATACAGTCATTCTGAAACTAATTTCCATCTTGCTCTGAAAATAATATTACACATTGTGCAACCTGTTAATTTAAATGTACTGTCTACTCAATAATCTTTGCAGCTATGAATTAGGCTTAAAGGTGGAACAATTTTTAAAGAGTTTAATGCTTTGTACAGTATATTTTATTGAACACACAGTTCTGGTGAGGAATATTTTTTTTCTTATTATTTGCCTGTAAGCAATTTGTACGTTACTGTCATTTCTTGCAAAATGATTTCTTTTTTTGGAAGTGTCAAGTAGCACACCCATCCTAGGGACAAAAATATATTCACAGTTATCTCTTCATTATCACTGAGATAAAAAGAGCAATAAATGAACGAATGAGCAATGAATCAAAACAGCAATTGGAAAGTAGGCAAACATGTTAGTTCAAAGAAAGAAATAATACTTTTAATATATCACCTGCTGCTTCTGTGCTATTAGGAGCATCATTTACATATTTTTAGTCAAATTGTTGTCTACAAAGTTAACACTCAAGGTGTTGCTGCAGTGTCATTTTGACCCTCTGAATTTCCGCAGCTTGGTTCTGGTCACCGGATCCTTGATTCCATACTTGGATTAAAACAAAAAGTGTTTCTGCTTTCAGGAAACTTGCAAGTCTGTGAATCTCCTAAGAAGGTATCTGAAAACAGTTCTATCCCATGCAGCTGAACTGGGTTAGTTGTTGCACTTTAGTCTTTCACAAAATATAGCAGTATTACCAAATGTTTTAATATTATTCTTCCTTACAGGCGTATCAGCTGATAATGATACACTCCACAAAGCTCATAAGACAATCTGAGACCATTCCTAAATGCAGGTAGTCTTCAACTTACAAACATAATTGAGCCCCAAATTTCTGTTGCTAAGAACTTCTGTTACTGAGACATTTATTAAGTGAGTTTTGCACCATTTTATGACCTTTCTTGCCACATTTGTTATGTGAATAACTGCCATTGTTACATTAGTAACATGGTTGTAAAGTGAATCTGGCTTCCCCATTGACTTTGCTTCTCAGAAAGTGACAAAAGAGGATCACTTGACCCCAGGGCCCCAGGATAAATATGAGCCAGTTGCCAAGCATTTGAATTTTGATCATGTGACCATGGGGATACTGCAATGGTCAAAGTGTGAAAAATGGTCAGAAGCAGTGGTGGGTTCCAACCGGTGTTACCACCGGTTCTCTTCGCGCACGTGCTTTGCGCGTGATCGGCTGAAGAGGTTGTAGAAAAAATGCTTTTAAAAGCCTCTGAAGATCCCAGCTGAGTTGCCTGATCGTCAGAGGCTTTTAAAAACATTTTTTAAAAGAACCTCTTCAGCCGAAGAGGTAGTAGAAAAAATACTTTTAAAAGTAAAAAAAAAGTTGGCCACGCCCACCCAGTCACATTACCCCCCCTACCAAGCCACGCCCACAGAACCGGTAGTAACAAATTTTACATTTCACCACTGATGTGTATATGTTTGGTTGCCAGTCTTTTTTATTTTCACCTTTGTTCATTGCAACACTTCTTATTGCTTCACAATTTTCGGAGTTGTACTGGGAGCAATGGGGAGGAAGGAACGGACATCAGTGGCATGTCACTGAGTTTTACACCTTTTCGAGGGTGTGATAAATGTGATGTCTGTAAAAAAAAGCAATGTTGTTTATATCAGACTGAATGCCAGCTAACTCGTTGCTCAGGGTAAACATACAATATTGTTCTCTTTGTATGAGTTATTAAATTTCAAGGTTAATGGCAGCAAATGCAAACTTTTATTTAACTAGGAAATCTGTTTATTAATCTAAATTGATATAAAGTAGTGTTGCTACTTCAGCTTCCCAAATATATGTTGATCCCCGGATTAACAGAATAACAGACTTGGAAGGGACCTTGGAGGTCTTCTAGTCCAACATCCTGCTCAAGCTGGAAACCATATACCATTTCAGACAAATGGTTGTCCAATCTCTTCTTAAAAACCTCCAATGTTGGAGCACCCACAACTTCTAGAAGCAAATCATTCCACTGACTAATTGTTCTAACTGTCAGGAAATTTCTCCTTAGTTCTAGGTTGCTTCTCCCCTTGATTAGTTTCGATCCATTGCTTCTTGTTCTGCCTTCAGGTGCTTTGGAGAATAGGTTGATGCCATCTTCTTTGTGACAGCACCTTAGATATTGGAACACTGCTATCATGTCACCCCTAGTCCTTCTTTTCATTAAACTATTCTCAATCTGTCTAGTTTGACCCAATAAAAGAAACACAACATTGTTTAGAATTTGTTGTAAGCCTCCATTCCCAAAGATTAATTTCCCTATTTATAGTCTTCTCTAAATTTTTGAATTATTGGACATATCCATTTGAAAATGGCATTCAAAAATTCAGTTTAAGAATTTTATAGTTTCTGTGTGTCATATCTAGACAGAAATGAATACAACTGAGTACTAAAGGTCTGTGCATCTTTTCTCAATGTCTTATATGTGTATAAGACCAACCCTTTTCATATTTTAAAGGTCAACAGGATAGAGCCATAATGACCAAGCCCCATTTTTTGAAATTGATTATTTGGTAAGATTAAAATGTCAGTATCATGTTTTTGATGTCTAACCTGACCTTATGTTTGATGATAATGAAAAATCCTGAAAATGATAAGGGCATCAACAGATTTGCACTTCCCCTATTTTCCAATGTAGGACAGCTACTTAGACTACTAAAACTGTTTCTGAAGCTTAATTATGATAATCCATTTGCTTGCATCTATTTTGTCCCAGAATGAAAGGTTTTAGTATTGTGTGGATATATCCCATATAGTGGAATTCTTTTTGGTTTCTTTATTGATATGAGGATGTATCATATTTTAAAGAAATATAACCTAAATTTAATTTTTGTTGTCTCCAACCAAAATCTGGCAATTAAAAAAACCCTCAATAGATTAAAAAACAAGTGAAAAATAATAGCCTTCATATCTGCAAGCAGTTTATCTACTTCCAGTAGATGAGATTATATTTTTAGGTTGGGTTGAATTGTGGAGTCCTTGGTGCTTTTTGAGCATAGTTGGGTAGCTCACATTTATATACTTAACATTTATAGAAGAAGAAATAGTTAACTCACGGAAATTTGAATAAATCGACTTCTCTTGGCCATATTTTCAAAAGAACTATCTTGATCAGCAGAAGCTATTTTCAGCTTTGGAGGTGTTACAACCTTTTTCAAGTAATTCAGAAAAATCAAGAATTATGTGAACAGCTGCAATAATTTATGAAGGAACATGGACAAGGAAAAAGAATCTATTAACCGGGGTCTTGAAATCATCTTTATAAGAGGCTTTTCAATGTTTACCACATTCACACTTACAACCATCAGTAGTGTGCCTGTTTCGAATATGACTGGGAAAAGATTTATATTGGAATTGGCATCCAGGTTATCTTCAGAAAAGGTTCATAGTTTTAGAATTTACATATACAATTAGTATGTTGGGTTTTTTTACAAACCAAAAATTCATATTATCAACTATCCTTATAGGATAGTTGATGCAAACTAGAGGCAAACTGTTTACTTTGACTTAAAAATCTTCCATGCAGTTTTCTTTTTTGCTTTTTGAATGACCTGTTTGTCACATTTATATAGTTTAAAAAATCAGTTCTAAATGGACCTCAACTCTCTCCCCCTCCCCTGCTCAAAAATATAAAATGCCCATGTGTCTGTCATAAACATGGATCTTTGAGGGGGGAAAAAAACCTGGAGAATCGTCTGCAAACTCAAGACAGATGATGGTATGCAACTCCTTAGAAACTTCAGATCTTATGAATAATCCTCTCGTTGGCTGGTATATTTTCAAGTTTCCAACATTGGGCATAAACAATTTGTGCTGCTGTTACTATATGTAAAATGATATGTTGGAGTTGCTTCTTTATCTTTTAATTAATTGTACATTTGCCTATCGTCCAGTAAAGTTTAATTTCCTGTATTCTTATGTCATGGGTGTTCAAGATGCTATAAACAGTATAGGGTTTTTCTTTTGCCTTCCTTTTCTATAAAACTATCAATTATACTGTCATTAGTGGAAAGGATATACAATTGCTTATTCTGTTTTGATGTTGTTTATTTACAGCATTTTTCAATTACTATATTTGTAACTTAATCCTGTGCTCTTTTTTTTTTTCCAGGAGCAAATTTAATTTATGCTATTTGAAATCACCCAGCTCTGACTTGGTCTCATTCCTCCAAAGGTATGCTGAGTTAGAACTACTCTGTCCTTTGTCAGTGACTAACTACCAGGAGATTCAGGTGCTAGAGCTGTAGTCTAAACTGGAAAGTCAGAAAATGACTACGGCCATGAAACGTTCGTCCATGTACTCCGCAGGAGTTTAGCTTGACTGTCTTTTTTATGGCTTTCTGCTAGTGAAATTATGCTTTGATGGGATTATATTGCACTGAGGTTAGATATCTAAGCCAAGATTCATGCAGGAAAACTTTTAGGCTGCAGAACTATATCCATTCAATATTTGCCTGTTACACAAAGAATTGTCTTTTGCTGCAAAACACTATGGCTTAAATGGTATTTTTTTCTGTGCTTAATAAAACAGCATTTATTACTTTTAAAGAGCTAGGAAGCAATTTTATTCTGATCTGTATTTTAAGCTACTATACTCCCTTAATTATTCATTTTCACCTATTAATCACACCAGAGGTTCACTATCTATTGCTCTAACAACCTTTGATGGAGTTTGCAAAGCTCCTTTAAAAGATGTCAACAAATTGTAATGCACCTAAGCATCAGCATTTGTTAAAATGCATGATCAGATTTTACATTCTCCCTCAAATGATAATGTTGCGAATAGTGGTAGTAATCAGTATTAGGGAATGTAATTCAGGATGATTCCATGGCAGGGGTGAAATTCAGCAGGTTCTTACAGGTTCTGGAGAACCAATAGCAGAAAAACAAACAAACACAAACACCCTGTTTACCAGACAAATGTATCACAAGCCCACAATATATTTTAAATGCATATTGTGAACCAATAGCAGAAATTTTGAGTAATTCGGAGAGCCGGCAAATACTACCTCTGGCTGGCCCCAGAGTGGGGTGGGAATGGAGATTTTGTAGTATCCTTCCCCTGGAATGGGGTGCGATTGGAGATTTTGCAGTATCCTTCCCCTGCCATGCCCACCAAGCCACACCCACCAAGCCACACCACACCCACCAAGCCATGCCCACAGAACCGGTAGTAAAAAAAACTGAATTCCACTACTGCTCCATGGTGGTTGAATAATAGTTCCAGTGAGAAACAAGGAGATATTTCACATATAATATTTCAGTAATTGTTGCATTTACATTTATACATTTGATGTGAACAATACTGTAAGCATTTTTTCCTGGAATGCTCCCATTTTTAGAAAGGGATGTAGTTGATGGTCTCCAACCTACTTCCATGCCCAGTCCCTGAAAATTTGTTCTGGAGTTCTATAATTTTGCAGGACATAGGAGCAGAGAATCCCCCCCCCCCCCCCCCAGAATTGCAGAAGAGCTATTCTGGACCCAAACCAATATCCACGCTGAAGTTTTCAACTGGGAAGTTACTGACTTCCTCCCAAAAGCAAATGTCATGGCTTTTCTTTTCTAAAAATTCAGCTTATTATGATAGAACAATCAAGTCTCCTGAAAAAGTGCACCAAAAGGGAAGGAAGTATAGAAAGCAATAAGATGACATGGCTTAAACTAAGATATAAAATTGATTTCATTTCAAAGAAATCTGCCTTTCACATCATAGTATTTCACAAGTCTCCTCAGAATTCAGTGGAACTTCTGGTTATATGTGGATATTCCACTGAGTGAAACTTACTTCTGAGAAAAAATATTCATGGTTATGCTGTAAATTTAATTCAGATGATTTGGTAAAGACAATCATTATGGCAGTTACAGTATACAGTATAGAAATTTATTGTCCATCCAAATATGCAATGTCTTATAAAAAGTTAGATCTTATTGATGATGATGGGTGATTTGAACCCCACCTGATAAAACCTTTCATTCTATATTAGGAAGGAAAAATATTAGGTCAACACTATTAATAGTTCAAGAAAATGTTACCAAGTACTTTACAAATACTTTATAAATAAATACTGGCAAATTCACAAAGAATAACTTTCATAATAGCTTAATTTTAATGTTCTTGTCTTTATGAAGCTTCCATTTAAGCAGTTTACTTTGAACTCACCCTATAGATTGGTATAGCTCCAAATACAATACCAGCTTCTTTGTTTACATATTTGAAACTTTCCAAAGGGGTTTTATTGACCTGTAATATTAAAATAATATAATTTGAGTTCCAAAAATATTTGTCTCTCAGTTGTATTGTATTTAATATATTAATTTTTTATTTCTAAAATCTGCCTTAAGTTGAACTCAGTTCCTGTTTCATTGAAGTGCAACTTCTTTAGTGAAAATAATAGTGACTAGATATAGTTCTGACTTGTAGACTAGACTGGGAAGTAAAAGAATCTCCAGAAGTTGGCAAGGTATACCATTTCTACTGTTACCCTCCCCAAGCCCCCCCCCCCAAAACTCCAACCCTCTAGTGTTTATAAAGTCACCAAAAGCTGAGTTCAATTCAAGGAATTCACAATAGCAATATTCTTCTTTTTTTCATTATTTCAACATAGGTTTGTTTGAACAATGTTAGTGCTACTTTCATTATACAATGTAAGGCATACATTTTTCTTAAATAGTTCGGAAGTATGAAGTTTAAGCATTGCTTACTATAATTTGAGTCATAAGATGACAGAATGATAGTTCTCAAATTTCATATTACACAGTTGGAAAAACCCAAAAGTTTGTCTAGCCAAACCCAAGTCTTTCTTACTGTCTTGCTTAGCATGATCCAAAATCCAATAAAATCCAATAACCATTCCAATAAGACACTGTTTCTTAACCTTAGCACCTTTAAGATATGTGGACTTTAACTCCAAGAATTTCTCAGCCAGGAGTTGAACTCTATACATCTGAAAACTGCTGAGATTGAGAAACACGGCAGTAAGGCAAAATAAAGTTTCAGCAGTTAGCACCTTGGGAGAAGCCAGGGACTTGAAAAACTTAAAATCCAGATCAACTTCATGTCGGCTAGGCTTTTTCAAGGTTAAAGATGACCTGGTCATAGTCTTCCATCTATTAAAAAGGTATAATTGAGAAGCAATATGTTACTTGCAAAACAAAGGAAGCATTCAGTTTCATAACTATGGCTGTGATGAATACCATTAATCTCAGTTCTAATATGGTCATCAGGAAAACAAAATAGTGCTACTCTGCTAGTTTAATGCTACGATTTGCTCAGGCATAAGCTCCATTGAATTATTGAAGAATAATAGTCATTGAATACAATGGCTATCTGTTCTGATTATGTATTTGTGAGATTGCTTTAAATCAGAAATACACCCAGGCAAGACTCTGGCATTGAGTACACTTCTTTAAGAAATAACATTTATTTATTGATTGCCCACCTCCAGTGGATTCTGGGTGGCACACAAAACTATAAAAAAAATAGTTAAAACTATTAAATTGGACAGACGGACTAGTAGACTAAAATGATCTAATAAACAACAAATGCAATAAAACAAAGCAGGGGCCTTACAGAAATCATGAAACACCAACCCAGGCCTGGGATCCAGGCCAGGTGTTCAAAGGTTTCCGGAACCCCAGGAGAGAGGGTCTCTTCCTTATATGGGTGTGTGTGTGATATGCTGTTCCAGAGGTGGGAGCAGCAACAGAAGGCATGTTTCTATGGTCCCACAAAGTGACAGTGTTTAATGGACCTGAAGCACAGTCTCTGTTCTGGAATGTACTGGATAGGCAGAAACTATTGGAGATAATTTTATTGACAGGCAAACAATACTTCAAGAATGAATAGATTAGAATAGGAAGAGACTGATGGAAGATAAATATTTTCATCATTAGCTAATTGCTGCCAGACTGCAAATCCTATTTGCTGCCTGATATCACAGTGAGAAAAAAATGATGTTTCCCACTATGTGGCTCCTAACAATGAAACAGAAAAAACAAGCTTAAAAAAGAGAGGCAATTAGTGATTACCACAGATGTAAGTAAAAGATTCAGGTAGTTGAGACAAAACAATTCCTGATTTATTGTAGAGGAATGGATCAATGATGAGGACATTTCTGGGAAAAATTAAGGATCCTATTAACAGCATTAATATAAAAGGACTATCAAAAATTTAACAGAAACTCAATTAGCTGACATTATGTGCCACTCCTTGTACAAATATGATTGTGTGAAATATAGTACAACTGGTGCAGAATCTACCCTGTTTCTCCTAAAATAAGACATCCCCTAATAATAAGTCCAATCGGGCTTTTGAGCACATGCACTAAAATAAGCCCCTCCCCAAAATTAAGCCCTCCCCAAAAATATTTAAATGCATGTGCAGCCGGTCCCCACCATTTCTATTGGTTTCCTCCATGCGCCCCAAAATAATAAAACCTACCCGAAAATAACACCAAGCGCTTATTTCGGGGTTCAAAAAAATATAAGACAAGGTCTTATTTTCAGGCAAACGCAGTATATACTATTAAATTTCTCATGTTTGTAATTTTCAGTTGGTACATCATGATACATCATAGGACTAAATTAAATCTAGCACCTCTTACTCCTGTTGGATTCAAATTTTGCCTCTGTGCTGCTGTGGTCAGCATTGGTCACATGATTGTCATGGCCCAATGGATGAATGACAATGTGGAACTGGAACCAAAACTTGAAATTTCTTAATGGCAATTAAGAATGGTTCTTAATGGTTCTTGGGAATATACCAGAATGGAGAGCAGTGTAGCAGTCTTCTTCATGGTCTATGGTTCCCTTGATTTCCCCTTCTGCCACAAAGGGGCAAACAACTCTGTGGGTCAGCTGAGGAAGAAGAGGAAGGTTCACTAGGGTTATGCTAAAGGTTAGAAAGTGGGAGAGGAGAAAATGGTGCCAGCCTTATTATATGTGGAAAGGATGATTCAACAGGTCATGGGCTGTCTAGTTAATCATAATACTAAATGAACCTCTTATCTCCATTACTTCTGATTTGAAAGTGTGCTAAACAAATACTTTTAGCAAAGCAGATATGCAATCTCACCTTTCCCTGTCAAAAAACAGAGGGTATTCAAACTTCTGCTTTTTATCCATAAACTTGGATTCTTCTTTTATTGTGAATGGAATTTCATTTACATCACAGGGCAAAATTATATCGGAGGATTCAGTAATTTCAAACACTCTGCGCTGTCCAAAATAGCCAAAGTAGACTCCACGAATTGAATGCCAAAGTCTATTAAAGAAATCCAACCAAGAAATATTTTAAAAATATTGTCAGTATAAAAAGAGATTGGCGGCAATGATATGGAGAGGCTTCAAATAATATTATGAAAAATACTAATCAAGTACAATCGGCATTATAATAATTTTTACTGGAGTACCTTTCAGGACAATACATTAATAGTTGACACTTCTGTCAATATGTATAATTACCAAGATGGCAACTGTAATGTTTCATCAGCTACCCTTTGGTAACAATTGGCTCACAGAAAAAGATTATGGGAGATATGCTTGCCTGGAACACCAACTCTAAGTCAGACCTGATCTAAACATTTTCTCTTTGTCTTCTTCTACTTTTTAAAAAATATATTTTAGCCATCTTTCACTAGTGGCCATCTTTTTATGGTGGTCATCAGGAGAGGCCAGCATGGCCAAATTCCCAGAGTCCCAAGCCCCATTAATAGGATGCATGGTTAGCTCCAAAACTGATAGGAACTTAGTAAAGAACTATCTAGGCTGGTTAATACTGGGATTGAAAGCCTCAAACAAGAAACGTTCAAATCAGCGGCAACAGCTAAATATAACTAACCTGACAGAACCATCCGTGGATGCAGTCACCACTAGACATTTTTCATCATCACAAAACAGGCTGACTATTTTAGCAGAATGAGCCCGCCAACAAATTTGTTGCTTTACATGCTGCAAAAAATGTAAGTTAACATTAGCTGTCTTCATGTGCACAATTAAGTCAGAATTCTTAACACTTGAACAAGGCACGGTGGCCAGATTCAGACACAGCTAAGTCTCAGTAGGTGATTCTCACATCATGGCAAGCCAAAAGTGGACAAGATACATTATGTCTTAATTGTATATATTTTTTGGAGTATAAGACACAGCTTAGTTTTTGGGGAGGAAAATAGGGGGGGGAAAATCTGCCTACCAGGTATTCATCTGGCTAGCTTCCTTAGTTTGGTCAGCTTCAGAACATTAGTTTGCTGATTTTTTATCCCCTGTGTGGGGATAAAAAATGGCTTCTAAGGCACAGCTGAGAGGAAGCAGCAATGAGAAAAGCAGGCAAGGCACGGGGAGATCGCTTCACTCGGCTAGCGCCTAGTTAGGGCTGAAAAAAAAGCTTCTAAAGAACAGCTGAGAGTCGGAACAAAGCATGGAGATCGCTTCACTCACTAGCGCCTTGTTAAAGCACAGTGGAGAGTTAAGGGAGCAGGCAAAGCTGGGAAGATGGCTTCACTCGCTAGTGCCTCGCTAGTGCCTCATTAGGGCTAAAAAAAAAGCTTCGAAAAAGCTACATTCGGAGTATAAGACATACTCAAATTTTCAGCCTCTTTCAGGGCGGAAAAGGTACATCTTATACTCTGAAAAATACGGTATGTGTGAGGCAGTTTACAATTCCAGATAGCCTGGAAATTATAATATCTACACAGTTGAAGTTTAAAGAACAGGTTGCGAAAAAAGGTATGAAGACTCAAATCCTAGGTTTTATATGAGAACTTAAGCACGTTCAAATTGTTAATTTGAAATGGAAACTGAAAACTGAGATAACCATGGCTAAGCGATGCAGTCATGTGATATCAAACTTCCCCAATTGCCATTCTTAAGCAAGGACTACCTGTTTGCATTTGCTTTGGTTAAACTTTGTTGCTTTGTGCCTATTTCTTTCATTTATTAACATTTCTTTATAATTTATTTCTGCCTCCTTCTTAGCAGTCTTTTGAATTATTTGCAAATTTAATAAACATTCACCTCATTCGTCATTAAAAATGCTGATATGTAAAAACCTGTGATTGATCTTGTGACAATCACTTAATTAATAGTTTAATGCCAGTATTTAATAGCATTATTTTTAAGGATTCTTAGATTATTAGTATACTAATCCAAATGAATAATCCAATTTTAATTTATAAATACCAGATTTTTAAACATTTTAGTAACTTCAAATGTGAATTTAGCAGCTTTGTGAAATAAAAATTCTGTATGTAAGCCATATTGAAAATAATTCTCATTCCCACAGATGTTTCTTGAATTAAACAAATCATTAACTATTCTTATGTTTCATTTACTTTCAGTGTTTAAATTAAATCTATATGTAACGTACACACGCAAAGAACATGGATGATGTGTGTAATCCATGTAAATGAACTGGAGGATAGGAGACATTATTTTACATTTTGCTCACCCTGCTTGGCTCTTTTTGATCTTCCAGGAATGAGCCAATATTCCATCGAATAACATTTCCCTCTGTAAGACAAATCAACGATTAAAAAATTAGAACTTTTTCATAATACAGAATTGGCCAAGGGCTGTCCCTAAAAGAATCCTGTAAATTAAGAAACCGTGGAATAGGTATCAGGTGAACAATGATATTTTATGATTCAAACAGGGTCTCTTGATGGCTGTTTTGTTCTGACTAAAGAAGACAGCTTAATATAAATTATTTTTATATCACAGAAACCTGTTTTTCTATTAGACTTTTAATTGTATAATGGGTTTTAATTGGAAGATCTTAAACATTTTCGGCCAAAGTGTATAATTCTTTTAAATTTCTTTTAAATTTTGTATTGGTATGTTTTTTACTTGGCTGTGCATCACCCTGAGTCCAGTAGGAGAAGGGCGGTATATAAATTTAATAAAATAATAATAATAATAATAATAATAATAATAATAATAATAATAATAA